>VFFE01009081.1:220565-296039 GCA_008921705.1 Burhinus oedicnemus | reverse complement strand
CCGCATCCGAGGGTCCAGCCAGGGCACGCAACCAAAACCCAGATCCGTGCGGTTAGAGAGCTCTTCCCAACGCTTTGTCCTGCTTGGAGCGACGCAGGACTGATTTCCGTTCTAATGCCTGGGAAAACGGCACTTTTAGAAGACTCCAGCGTCTGAATTTGTGAAAATATTTACTTTACAGCCAGCCATGGTGGGGGGGTTTCAAGGTCTCAGGGTTTTCCAGCTGGCCAGGTGCAGGGATGAGGAGGAGCGAGACCCGGGCACTCGACCCAGGCTGGCCAAGAAGGTTATTTCAGACCATGAACGGCACATTCCATAGAAATTAGAAAGTTTGCTGAGGAGTTGGGGCTCTCCCTTGATGGCTGCCATCCTGAGAGCTTCTTGCCCCGGTGCTGGAGCCCTGAGCCCTTCCCTTCCTCCCCAAGCCGGAGCACTCGCAGTGTCCCACGTTGGCTGTCCCCTGCTGGGAGTGCACGGCTTCCTCTGGATAGAATGGGCTGAGGATGATCCTGTATATTTATATTGGTATGGGGATCAATATTGGTTCTTTAGTGTTATTAATGTTAATTATTTAGTCTTACTCTATTAAATCTGTTTATATTTCAGCCCTCGGGTTTCCTTGTTTTTTCCTGATTCCCCTTCCCAGGTGGGGAGGGGTCATCAGGTGAGAGAATAATTGCCTAAATGACAATAAATTGTTGTGGGCTCCTCAAACCATAACATGCTTCCACCTTGTTTTGCATTTCAGGCTGAATTTGAAATAATTTTCATACCATCTGCAGGTAAATTTAGAGCAAAATTGGATACACTCACGATTCTTGTCTGTTTTTCAGCCTCAGCACCCAGCAGACACCTGAAATTTAGCACAGAGGAAAATAACCCTGTGGTGACAAATCCCGTTCCTGTAGACCTGTGGAAAATGTCCGCATAAACCCCACGGGCAAAGCTTTGCTCTGAACCCACCACACGGCCAGGACACCAAGTCACAAAGTTTCAGGCGGCCAGCGAATCTCAGGCAGTACCATAAGGGTCCGTTTTCTTTTTATAATAATTTGTATTACGAAATTCAAGATAGGCTGAGACAATGGGGAAAATGGAATCATTTCCTCTTTATACAAAATTTCTTCCTCTACCTCCAGTTTCACCTTACGGTTACCTGTGTAGCCCATGACAGTCTTCTGTGGCGCTCTCTGGAGGAGGCTGTCCCGTCTGTAAGGAAGCGCACGGGTGTTTGGTGCTGTTGCTCCTTTCGCAGACACGGATCCTCACCCTAGTATCCCCACAACGGGCTGCTGGAGGCCTTCACCGAGTACAAAAAGGAACTCTGCAGATGCTAGTCCCACGGAGCAGTCTGAGCAACCTGAGGAAATAGCTCGTGCTTTTCTTAATAAGGAGATATAAAAATTTCTGAAGTGCTTCGGGACAGCACCAGCGGAAGAGAAAAGAGAATTAATACTTCCATTTGAATGGAAGCCAGTGAGGCTACAATGTCATAAAATTTCTTACCTACTTCTTCCTGTGAAGTTTAATTTCCTTAAATGTTCGTTGTCGGTTTGAAAAATGTATTGCTCTCCAGCATCTCTCAAGCCAGTCATTCTGAATGCCCGGGAGAAGCAGAAGTTAATTTCTCCAGAGCTGGCAAATTCCATTTACTGTCCTCCAGGACCTCATTTATTTTTGTTTTGCCTTGCTGAAGAAAAGAAAGAGGCAACCGGAGAGCATTCCTCTATACTCAAGTGCTTTCAGTATTCTATTAGGTACTCTTTATAAGTTTAAATGTTACCGTTAGACTTACAGCTAGAATAAATGCAGATGCACACTCGCAGTGTATCATTTTTATTTACTGCCTACCTTTGGGTTTTGTACAAGTTTAGTCTTTTATGCCTCTCTCTTTTTTGACCTATTCATTTATATACTAAAAAAGTCAGCATTCTTCCTGGAGGAATACACCCATGAGAAATTAGTCCTCTATTATTTATTTCCAACTTCCGGAATTCTGTAAGTGAAGTTTCCATAGACTCACAGCCCAGAAACTGTAGAAAATGCTGTTCCACGTTGCCACAATATCTGATCCTGCTACTTTTATCTAAATTACCTAGTGCTTGGAAGAGAGCAATTTAAGTAATTTAAGACAAAGTTCTGTTGTTAGATGGTAAAAAAACCCCAAACATTTTGAAGAATTTGTAGGTGTATAATAATTATGCAGTACCGTCCTAGCGTGGGAGGGCATCTGGATTCCCTACAAACGCATTGTCACACAGCAGTTCCCATTAGTAATGCATTTATTATATTTTGGGGTTGAATAAGGGACTCCATAATAAGCTGGTAAACAGTGACTTCATGCCTCTGTCTGCTCTTAGCTGGCCTCCAGTAATTAAAAATGCAACATAAAGCTTCCAACATCAGCTAAAACCTGAGCTAGTACACCTCCTCCACAAGACAGCTGTGCACCGTACATGTTCCCAGCACGGCACTGGGGCAAACAGCCTCTTGTGCGGCACTGGAGAATGGACAAGAGACATCAGAATCGCTAACGGTGTCAACCTCTCATATTCTGGTTGTAAATGGCTTTTAATTTTCTCTAAAAACGAGACAGAAAAGCCTTGTCAGAAAGACCAATGGAGCATAGAGCAAAGGTGACTTTTTTTCCCCCTGGAATGATTTAAAATTCCGTATTAGAATACCTGTGCGGGAAGCAGCTGTGCTGTCGCTGAAGACAGCAGGCACAGAAATCGTATTTCATAGTTCCCATCTCTGCCTAGAATTCTTCTTAGGCACTTAGTAGGAGAGGAGATGATGCAAATTGGGTGAAGAAAGAGGCCACCCAGAGAGGCAGTTCTTTTATCACTGCAGATCTAATCTTCCTGACAACTTGTAAGTTGTTTCCCCTGGAAGCATTAGTAAAAAATCCAGTTGACCTGGAATTTGACACATCATCATTTTTTAAATGATTCATTCCACCATTGTAAGTAGATCCTTGCAGAACTAGCACTAAAGAAGGAGCTCCTGCAGGGAAATCTGGAAGCGCTGCACCTAACGCAGTTACTTTGTAGGATGATAATGCATCTACAAGGACGGACATAAGGCCAGGAAAACTGTCTCGTCTTTCCTTCTTCCTGCATATGCTTTTGAGGAAGACAACTTGTACAGGTCCCGTCATTCTCCAGGTAACTTCTTGTTTCAGTCAGGTACCACGCTGAGTCTTTTCATAAAATCACAGAATCACAGAATGGTTTAGGTTGGAAGGGACCTTAAAGACAATCCAGTTCCAACCCCCTGCCATGGGCAGGGACACCTCCCACCAGACCAGGTTGCTCCAAGCCCCGTCCAACCTGGCCTTGAACACCTCCAGGCATGGGGCAGCCACAGCTTCTCTGGGCAACCTGGGCCAGGGTCTCACCACCCTCACAGCCAACAATTTCTTCCTAATATCTCATCTAAATCTCCCCTCTTCCAGCTTGAAGCCATTACCCTTTATCCTATCCCTACATGCCCTTGTAAAAAGTCCCACTCCAGATGTCCTGTAGGCCCCTTTCAGATACTGGAAGGGGCTCTAAGGTCTCCCTGGAGCCTTTTCCTTCTATTTCCCTTTCCCTCGGTGAATGAAAACAGCCACGCAAATGAGGGAAACAAACGAATAGCGAAGGGACTGGGCGACGTTCTGTTCAGAACAGCATTAGCCGTCTGTTTCCCTTCCTTGGCTCGCAAGGGGATTCACGGAGGGAGCGCCGGAGGAGACGCAGGAATGCTGATCAGAGATCGCCTTGAGAAACCCCTTCACCTTTCGTGACCCGGGAAGTAACCCAGAGCTTCTGTTCTCTCCGCAAATGAGGGGAACTGGCTCATCTCACTTATTTCATTGTTGTGTGGTTTGTTTACACCTCTGGCATGCAGCAACGCACAGAACATACGCTGTCATCTGTACAGTTGCGTAACGAAACCTCAAACCAAGACGCTGCGGGATCCACCTTGCCACTTTACAAACGAATCTGAGAGGAATCTGTAGGAGTCATCACAGCAGAGTTTTGCAACGGTCTGAGACTCTGGGTCCTTCCCTCACGATACGCAGCACCGGAGACGGTGCTTCTCTCCCTCGGCAGGCCGAGAGATGCCTGGGTAGCCAGCAGCACTTCCCAACAGCCAGAGCCTGTGCCGGAGCAGCAGTACGGGTCCGAGGATATGGGACGCGAGGTCTGTAGGAAGGCACAGTCCTCCGTGAAGTGCCGGCACCTCAAGGGGAGAACGGCGAGCTGCCTGGCCCACCAGGTCTGTCCCTGTACCCCTGAGACAACGGCGGGCCCGTACTGCCGGTGTAAGAAACAGCCGTTTCCCTAGAAATGCCAGATACGTTCCCGTGTGCCTAAATCCCTGTAAAGGTGCTATGGTTTGAAAAAAACACAATTTATTGTCGTTTAGGCAATTATTCTCTCACCCGATGACCCCTCCCCACCCGGGAAGGGGAATCGGGAAAAAACAAGGAAACCCGAGGGCTGAAATACAAACAGATTTAATAGACTAAGTAATACTAAAGAACCAATATTGCTCCTGATACCAATATAAAATATACAGGATTATCCTCAGCCCATTCTATCCATAGGCAGCTGTGCGCTCCCAGCAGGGGACAGCCAATGTGGGATACCAGGAACGCTCCGGCTTGGGGAGGAAGGGAAGGGCTCAGGGCTCCGGCACCGGGGCAAGGAGTTCTCTGGATCGCCGCCATCAAGGGAGAGCCCCAACTCCTCAGCAAACTTTCTAATTTCTATGGAATGTGCCGTTCGTGGTCTGAAATAACCCTGTTGGCAGCTTGGGTCGAGTGCCTGGGTCTCGCTCCTCCTCATCCTGCACCTGGCCAGCTGGAAAACCCTGAGACCTTGAAACCCCCCCACCATGGCTGGCTGTAAAGTAAATATTTTCACCAATTCAGACACTGGAGTCTTCTAAAAGTGCCATTTTCCCAGGCATTAGGAAAGACCTTACCGAAAAGTAAAATTACTGAAAAATAAATTAATCCGGTGTCGCTCAAACCAGGACAAAAGGGAACACCCCGGCCCTAACCCCAAGGGCCCAGCTCAGCCCTCCGCCCAGGGGCCGCCCGTGGCGCTGGGAGCGCCGGCTCGGACTTCGCCTCAGCGGCGGCCGCCAGGGGCTGCCCGCGGGCTCCCGGCCCGGCCCGCTGCGAGCGGCGGGCCCTGAGGGCGCCCAGGAGGCCGAGCGAGGGGCGGTCCCGGGGCGGTCCCGGGCCGGGCCGCCTCAGCCTGGGGGACACGGGCCGCCGCCGCCGCCTCACGGCAGTCTCGCGGTGAGCGGGGAAGTCTCGCCTGGCGCCGCGCCTCTCGCGGGAGCAGTCGGCCAAGATGGCGGCGGCGCCGGGCCGTTGAGCGGGCCCCCGCGGGCGGGCAGGCGGCTCCTCGGCGCGGCGGGCTGCGGGCGCTTCTGGCGGGGGATGCCGACGGGACGGGGCTGGCCGCCGCGGCTCTGAGCGCGTCGACCCTCCGGCTGCGGCGAGCCTTCCCGGCGGGGCCCCGCCGGGCCGCCGCTGGCGATGACCGGAGAGAAGCTGCGCTCGCTGCGCAGGGACCACAAGCCCAGCAAGGAGGACGGGGATCTGCTGGCGCCCGGCGAGGAGGAGGCGGCCGCCGCGCCCGGAGGCATCTTCACCGGGGGACGCGGGAGCAGCGGCAAGGGCGGCCGGGCCGGCGGCCACCGCATCTTCAGCAACCACCACCACCGGCTGCCGCTGAAGGGGGGGCCGGCGGCCGGCGGGACGGGCCCGCCCGCCGAGCCCGAGAAGTGCCCGGCGCACTTCCCCGTCCACGAGTGCGTCTTCAAGGGGGACGTGAGGCGGCTCTCCGCCCTCATCCGCACCCAGGGCATCGGCCAGAAGGACAGCCACGGTGAGCGGCCGGGGCGGGCCTGCCGCCGGCGGGCGGGAGGCGGCGGCCGCCGCGCTGTGGGGAAGGAGCGGCTCGGCGGAGCCGCGGCCTCGCCTCCCTCCTTCTCCGGCCCGGCCTGAGGGCTCGGCCCCGCCAGCTGGGCCGGGGCCGGTCCCGGGGACCGCAGGTGGGAGCGGGATGGGGTCTGCGGGGAAGGGGAGGCGGGGGCGGCTTGGCAAAGTCTTGGGGTTTTCGTGGTGTGAGTGGGCGCGGTGGCGGCTCCTGGAACGGCGCAGTGCTGGGAGAGCTCCCCCTGACCCGGGCTTGCTTCATGCCCCTAAACCTACCTCATTTAAAAACAAAAAAAATTACTATTTTGAAGTGCCTGAACTGTCACCTGTCTGCGTTTGGAGGTGGTGAGCTCAGGAGTGGTTCCTCTGGGGGGTGGTGGTGGAACTATTTTTGATTTATTTTTTTTTCCCCCAGGCTAAAAAAACAAACCAAAACTTTTTTTAAATGCTTCAGTTCTGGGATTTGAAAGAGCCACCGTCTTGCTCTCTGCCAGCTTGCTTCGCACACAGAAGCGGCAGCAGCAGGGGTAGAAATATGAGCCTCCTGCTACTCTGTGATGCGTAGATATCTAAAATCTTGCTACAACGTTTCAAAATAATGCGTTTAATTTTGGGAATATTTTACACTTTTAAAAAATAAATCAGCCTGTCAAGTGAGCTTAAGTTTCGTGGTTAGTTTTCATCTCTAGGCCTCCTACCTCTTTCAAGAGTAACGTGATCCATTTCTGCTGGAGAAAGCTAAGTTGTACCGTATGTGGTATCTGGAGAAGTTGTGATGAAAGGGTACAGTCATGTTCTTTTTCTGATTGAGATAAATGTTCCCTTTGTTTTACTTAATTGTGTTACTTAATGTAAAATAAAAAGGAACATTAAGGTAGAGCAATCTTTGGGATTGGTACAATAGGAAGAATAATGTAATTGGAAATTAAAAGCCATGTCCATGGTAACATTAGGCACTCAAACACAAACTAACGTATGCGGACTAATATACAGCTCAGTTTTCTCAGTCAAGATGGGGAGTAGTATTTCTTACAACTGTCATAACATATTTCTAAGTACGTTGTTATAAATAGAGCTACAGATATATTTATCCTGTCATCTTCATTCCAAAGGTTGCAGCAAATACTGGTAGAATGAAAGCAACAGACTTGGGAAGAAATTTTCTCACTCAGTGTATTCCTTCTGCTGACTTCTTCCCTACACCTCCTCCAATTCCTCATCAAGTAACTCATCGTCATAAGCTTAATATCTTTACTTCGAAGGCACTTCCTGATCCGTCTTTGCCGCGCTATCGTCTTCAATGTGTATTACAAACATGGATACCATGCTTTTTTTGATATAGATATATATATAGACACACACATGCACGTGTATGTATATATGTAAAAATTTCAAATGAACGTCTTTCTGCTTTCTCAATGCAGTTTACAGTACGAGCACTTTGGTGGGATTTCTGTCTCATCTTCCTCCAAGCTTTTACTTTAAGTGTTCCTTTGCTATTCAATTTTCAAAAAAACCCACCAACAAAACTCTTGATGTCTTGACATACCAAAGGCCTGACTAGTATTTCCTTGTTATTGTTTTCTTTCTGCCTGGATCCATCTGTCACTTGTTTACATATTTGAATTGTGAGTTATTTGGGGTAGAGAACTTCAGCTTACAATTATACTCAGAAATAAGCCAGAAGAATCCTAGTACATGATAAGGAAGTGACAGAGGGGCGAAGGAACTTCTAGTAACAGTTATTGTTTATATTTCAGTCCCATTTTTAGTGTGCGGTTAAGTGCAGAAAAGCCAGGTCCTGTAGAATGTTAAACTCTTGGTGTTCTGATAAAACAAACGCTGGCTGTGTCTGTAAATTGAGCGCAGCCTGCCTCGCTCTCTAAATTAACCGCTAAAAACATTACCCATCAGAAGCCCAGTATCATTATTCCAAAAACGATGAGTTTCTTGAGAGAAGGTTGTATGTATACCTTTAGATTACTTTGGTTTTTACTATAATGTGCATTTAAGAGCTTAAACATATATTCAGAATAAAAACATGTTATGTTCTGGAATAGACAAATTTTCTTGCTGAATTACTCTTGGAAAACAGACTCAGCTTCCCTGTAGATATGCCAGATGCCTAACGAAAGGTTAAAAGCTACACACGCATGCGCTTGTGGACAACTACTGTATTTTATATGCATGTTTGTGCAAACAGTTTTTGTTTGCATGCCCTGGTTGTGCACGTGCAGGATTTCAGGCTCTGTTGTGTCACTGCTTTCTTGGAATAAGACCCTGTAGGCTATATGACTTGGGGAGCGAAGCATATATGCTCATTTTCCAAAGCTATAGGTATTGATGAAGTTGTCTTTAGATGGAAGGGAAATGTGAGATCTATTTATGTGGTGAATCAAGCTGTTGCCAGAAGAGAATGAATTTGATTGTAACTGTTCAAGTATGTGCCCATTCATGTTCTAGTCAGTGTCTAGAAATGATGATATCAAACACGTTATGATTATGATTAAATGGCATGGAAGTCATCAAAACTACATGTCAGCCACTTAATTATTTACAGTGCCCTCTTTATTACAGCTCTCTTACATAGGTAAACGGCATAGTTGAATATTTGCGCCCTTCTCTCTCTCTTCTGCAGCTGCCTTGTGTAAAGCTACTTGTTTTCATGGATTCTAACGCTACTGTTGTGACTTGTGCTGTGGTTCACTGAAAACCTCAGGCTGTTCAAACCATCCATGCAACTGAAAGCAGTGAACCTGCCCTCTCCCGCCCTCTTCCCTGTCCTGGCGGAAATGCTTAGTTGTACTGGGCGCTGGCTGGGAAGAGTTGATTAGTGTTAGAGTTCACCATTTTTTTTTCATCAGACTGATTTGACCTAGAATTATTCTGTGTTGTCCATAGGAAATGTTCTAAATGAACTGCAGCTGTTCTTGCCATGATGAAGCAACTAAACATGATTTGTATTTTAGGATTGGTGGAACTTGAGGTTGCAGTGTGATAGAATTCCAGTGGAGCAGTTCCTTTCGAGTCCTGTAAATACTTGTACTGATGAATTTATCCGTCTAGGACTTTCATCATCCAAATGCTGGCAAGAGCATGATAGGGTGGCTCTGTTTCAGCAGCTGCTGAAACGAGTTTACGTTTTCAGATCCCATCTCTCCCAGAGGAGTAGAAGCTAACTTGTCCCGTTGTGCCTGCCAGCCAGCCAGGTTTCTCAGCTGAAAGGTAGGGAAAGTCTTTGGCTGCTGCCCGCGTCAGACCCGGATAAGTACTGCCGCTGTGACTCGGTATTGATGGTTGGCAGTTGTTGCTAGAGGGGAGACTGGCAGCACTGGTCTCATCTTTTCAAGGCATTTGTCGTCCCTCAGTTTTCTTGGGCAGAGCAAAAGCTTACCTCTGCTTAAGACTATGATGAGACAAAAGAGGAGTCTTTCTGCTTGAACAGCCCTTCCCTTTCTCCGGCTGGGGGTACGAACCTGAAGATTGCAGGGAGGCATTCTTTGAGCTGAGTGATTCCTCGCCATAATTTCTTCATTTTGTGACATGCAACCTTACACAGTTTGGATGACTTATTTTGATAAGTCAGAGTTAAATTTGCTACTGATAACACCCATTTTGTTTGGCCCAAAGAGCATCAACACCTCCCTAGGCTTATCAGATCTTAAGACGGATGATTAGTGCTGGAAGTTTGCAAAATGCTGTTCCAGGTTTGATTTTTGGATGTGCCAAAACTAGCTTGGTGTCTCAGCTCTTGTTTTCCTTTGGGGAGGGCCTCAGGGAGGTACTTTGGTAAAGCAGCAGTGGAATTTTGATGGAATAAAAACATCCGTGAGATTACTGTGGTGCTTACAGGGTTTGCTGTGCTGTGTGCACGCTGTTAGACCGCTCCATCCGCAGTCCTGTCCCCACGCTCCAGCCGGCTCTCCGGAGCAGCCACGTGCTGCTGCATCCGTGCTCGCTGCGCTTGGCCGGTCCGGCTTAAGAGTTGTCTGGAGAGGAATTTATCATGGCCAGTGAGAAAAAGGCCTGACTGGCCAGGTAGTCCAGAGCGGTAGGAGCTACAGTCTTTCCAAGTTTCATAAAGTCTGTGTGTTTGCCCTGCCTCTCCTTCTTCCCCCTTTTCCTAAAGGTGCTTTCCTGGTTTACCTGTTAGCGTGGCTCCTCTCCCTCTGGTACAGCAGCTAACCCCTTGTTTTATCTCCCTCCTGTTTGTTAAAGCTTAGACTCCTCCTTGCCAGGAACTTGCTGGCTAAAGACCAGCAAGCAGGATGTTACCTCTTTTCAGCTTCCTCATAAATAGCTTTTTAAACTTTTTTTTTTTCTTCTGGAATTGAGAGATTCTAGTTTCTGTGCTTTATTGGTTATTGTACTGTCAGTTTTGCATGCTCCTCTTCCTCTCCCCCTTGTCTGCTGTATCCAAGTTTCCTATCTAATTTTTGAATTGCCTACTTTCCGGTGTGAAGACAGTCGTTGAGTCAAAGAAAAATCTTTGCTGGAAGAGCTCTCTGGAGGTGATCTAGTCCAGCTTCCTGCTCAAAGCGGAGATAACACCGGAGTTCGATCAGGCTGTTCGGAACCTTGTCCAGAGGAGTTTTGAAATGATGTGTGTTATCGCACAACTGCACTTCCTGCTTATTGGTTGAATGAAATCCGACCAAGTTCTCGGGAAAGCTGTCAGGGGCCTGGTTAGCTTTTGTTGTCTCTTGCCGTTATACCAAGCTGTCATAGCTACTGGAGCTGTCTGGCTCTGTTTTATTCACTGAAAGGGGGGGTGTTTTTTTAAATTTTAAGGTTTATTAATGTAAGAGAAAACTTAGCATAGAGCTATTTTTTATATATATATCTCACTGAAGTGCTTGATAAGGTGAGACAAACGTTTACCCGTGGCTTGCGTAATTTGCATTTTCTGACTAAATGGTTTGGCTCTTTCTCAAGTTTATTCCACGGTAACATTGTTATTTCAGTCACTTGACGAAGAATGGCTGGAGCCAGTATTCCAAATTATGTTTTGGCTCGCAGATGTTACAAAATCTATTAATAGAAAATTTGAGGTTAGCTTAGTTGGAGTGTGCATAATGAACGAGGATGTAGCTGTCTGTGATGTTGCTAGTGACCCGCAAGAATAACTTGTGCTACATGTTGAATAGCTCATTCAAAACCACTTAGAAACTCTGCCTTTGCTTGCCGATCTCGATCAGAGATTTCACGATACCGTAGTATGCTGGCAAGTTGCTTTCTATAGCAGCCTCTCACGGTTTTGGATTGCGTCTTTTAGACGTACAGTACATCGTCCTTTGCGTGTAGCGAGTACTTATTGCTAACACGATCCTGTAAAAATAACCCTAAAATCAAGTGTCTCTGTTGTAATTGCAAAAGAAATTTGTTTTCCAGCAATTTTTCTGTTAACTCCACTGAGAAAATATTTAAACATATAAGCAGAGTAATACAGTTAAATGGAAGAATTTTGCATTTTAAGCTACATTAATAAAATGTGTCAGAATTCTGGTAGCAGCATTAATCCAGAAAAACAACTCTCTGTACGGTGCATATTTAAGAACAGAAGTACAGAATGTGTCATATGCATAGCCAGGAAAATAGTCATGTTTGTAATATCTGCTAATAATCTCAGAAGCTTTCTTTGGAAAGAAGGCATTAAAATAACCAAAAGCCTTTTTTGTGGTGAAGTTACTGTCACTTTGCAATCTGTCCAATACAGTATTAGTAAAAATTTTGTACTAAATCTTTGAAAAATTAATAAAATGGGCTCTTAAAATTTTAATCAGTATCATATCTTTGAGTAGCTTTTAACCTAGATATGTCATTCTTTGTAAAATATCAGACTTTTCAGACCATGATAAGCATAGAGGTTTGGGTTATCTCTTTCTTGAAGATACAATTGGACCTCTTTGGCTGGAGTAAGTTTCATAATGTCATTAAAAAAAGCCTTCTTGGCCCATGAAATGTGTTTCAGGTATAATTATTTTAACAGTTATAATCCAAATGCTTGCTTAGAAAAATATAACTGCTCTGGTGTGTTTTAGTGTGTTCCTTTGTTAGGTCATGTAGCTGAAATCCCTTAACACGTAACGTTTGAGTTGTACATGCGAACGCCTGAAGGAATTGCAATGGATTCTGTTACCTTGAATCTAATATCTTTTTATTTCTATTATTTATTTTAGGAAACACTCCTTTACATCTTGCTGTGATGTTGGGACATAAAGGTAGGTAAACCCAGCAATTTTGTTAGTTCTTAAATTATCTGAAGACTTGGAGGTAAGAGGAAAACAAGATTTTTCATTTTTCCAGAGTGTGATCTTGTGTTTCAAGCTAGTCAAAGTTGAGGTTTTCTGAAAAGAAGGTGCCACGTGGATTTAGAAGAGAAAAGTTGGAGAAGGAATCAGGGCACCTGTTCTTTAGGCCAAAATCAAGGAGCTAGGTAGCGAATGGGGTAGGGGGGAGAGGAGTTGTAGCAGCTGGAATCTTTACGAGCCTAGAACAAGAACAGTGGGTGAACCCAGCTCCTCTTTTTGCAGAGTTAGAAGGGAACTGGGAAATTTGGAATGTCATAGAAGACTGAGAAACAACTCAAGGCAGTGGAGGCAAGTGTATGCACGCCTGCTTCCCCTTTGGTGTCCAAGCAGCTGAAGCAGAGGGGTACACTCAGTATGTGTGCGCTGGGGACTTGATCCAGGCAGATCTCTATTTTAATGTGCAATTAATTCATGGTACAGAAGGGTTATTAATTTTGTTTGTGTCATGATACTGTTTCTCTTTGTCAACGCTTTTCTGGTTAGTAGTGTCACTGTGTATGTTGGTGACTGGCTCACTAGCAGTGTTGAACAACCCCGTTTAGCTTTTTCCCAGTGAAGCGAATCAGAATAACATCCTCTAGAATAAAATGCCTCTGTGAGTGGAAATGTGATCGCTCACCTGCTTTTTGCATACTCCTTCACTCACTTGATTCGAATTTCTGGCTCGCTGCCTAGCTGCTTCCTCAGGTGTCCAGGCTGCCCTGTGCAAGGCGCAGGACAGTGTACGGGATGGTGCAGCCTGTTGATTCACGATGGCTCTCATCTTTCCAGATAGCCTTCCAGGGTTTTTTTACAGCAGAATTTCAAGGCACGGGATTTAGATTTCTACTTTAAATAGAAAGTATAGAAGTAGACATGTTCCCAGGCTGGAAGAAACCTGGACTATGATTGTTCAGTCTCTGTGACAATAAAATTCTTTTTCACTACTGAAACAAGAACGGCTTGGTATCATTCAGCCATGCGAGTCCCGTGGCTGGTACGTGGTACTGCTCCATGAGAGAGCTGTTGTTAACCGAAACACCTGGCGGATTTGGAGAGGGGACTGCAGGAAATGCAATTAAGTTGTCTTGGGATGCTTTGGTAATACCTATGAAGTGATCTAAAATAATTGAGAGTTAGAGTGGGAAGTAATTTTGAAGGAAGAAGGGAGAGAGGTGGCTTACGCAGAAGAGGAAGCAGTAGAGGTTGCTGGAATCTGCCAATATTGGTCTAGCCTGTGACACTTTTTAAATTAAAAAAAAAAGGACGAAAAGAAAAAGAAGATATGCAAAAACTTTTTGAGACAGCAGTGAGGCAAATATGTTTTACAGGTGTCTGCCTGCTGGAAGTCACAGGTATGAGATTTTTTCACCTTGTGAAAAATGGCACTTTATCAGAACTGCTATTTTCCAGTGAGGGTCCCACACTAGAGGCTTGGAACAGAAGAAGGAAACAGAGGCAGAAGCCTTTCTTTAATTTCTCAGCCTTAAATAGGCATTTTTCTTTGCAAGATAGATTTTTTTCGCTTTATAACTACTTTATGTTCTCAAGCAATGATGATCAGCTTTGTATGTGACTTCTGTTGTGCCTTGTTGCAGTGTTTGTGTCAAGCTTTAGTTTGTCACGGTCATTTGTTAATATTTACAAGTTTTGCACTGTTGGGTGTAGAAGGGGTTGTGTGTTTTTGGTTAAAAGGCGATTAGCTGTCATGAAGGGACACTCTCCATATAGCTATAGCAGTATCTTACCACATTAATAAATACAAAGAACTTTAATCAAAGGTTTTTCTTCTAATAAAACTGACAGAAAAGAGTTTACCAACTTTAATTCAGCACAGTCCGATACTTATTCTAAATCTCTCTTAAAATTTGGTTATTTTATGTTTCAGCTCTAGGATAAAAAGCAATCTTTTCAGTCCTGATGGATTCCTAGAATATGAGTTACCCTGGTGTATAGTATAGCGAGGAGAGGAGAGGCATTTCTTCCCTCTACTCCTTTTCTCGTTGGCTGCGTGTTTTAGATGTCAGTTTGCAGTTCACCTCTTAGCGTCTTTCCATGTAGTCAGTCATCCCATATGTAAAGCCCTAAATCCTTTAAGATGCATAGTATCATAGGATGGCTTAGGTTGGAAGGGACCTTAAAGACCATCTAGTTCCAACCCCCTGCCATGGGCAGAGACACCTCCCGCTAGACCTGGTTGCTCCAAGCCCCGTCCAACCTGGCCTTGAACACCTCCAGGGATGGGCAGCCACAGCTGCTCTGGGCAACCTGGGCCAGGGTCTCACCACCCTCACAGTCAACAATTTCTTCCCAATTGCACTTGGCCTTGTTGAACTTCATGAGGTTGGCACGGGCCCACCTCTCCAGCCTGTCCAGGTCCCTCTGGATGGCATCCCTTCCCTCCAGCATGTCAGCCACTCCATGCAGCTTGGTGTCGTCAGCAAACTTGCTGAGCGTGCACTCAGTCCCAGCATCCATGTCGCCAGCAAAGATGTTAAACAATACTGGTCCCAGTACAGACCCGTGAGGAACACCACTTGTCACTACACACCACTTGGACATTGAGCAGTTGACTGCAACTCTTTGAGTGCGTCCATCCAGCCAATTCCTTATCCACCGAGTGGTCCATCCATCAAATCCATGTCTCTTCAATTTAGAGACTAGGATATCATGTGGGACAGTGTCAAATGCCTTGCACAAGTCCAGGTAGGTGACATCTGTTGCTCTCCCCTTATCCACTGATGCTGTAACCTCGTCGAAGGCCACCAAGTTTGTCAGGCACGATTTGCCCTTAGTGAAGCCATGTTGGCTGCCACCAATCACCTCCGTACTTTCCATATGCCTTATCAGAGTTTCCAGGAGGATCTGCTCCATGATCTTGCCAGGCACAGAGGTGAGACCGACCGGCATGTGGTGAGCCTTTGTCTAGCTTGCCTGGAGCAGGGCCATTGGTGCATGACACCCAGCACAATACCTGGTTTTACTGTTTCAACTGAATCCTGTGTAGTCATTGATCCACCAAGAACCCTTGGTCCCTTCCTACCTTGTTAGTCTGTCTCATTGATACCGGAGGTCAGTTTTCTGTCTTTCTGGGGTGATGCATGTAGACTGTTCAGCTGCGTGTAGCAGTGCTATAGCCAGTCTTTTCTGAAGCGCAGGGTGAATTTACATCCTCTTTGTTTAACTGAAAATGTAATCTGGCTGGTGAATGCGAGCTTATTTGCCTGCTCACTGTACAGTGTTGTTATTGTGTTAGGCACTATATTTAAACAGCCATAAAAATACCTCTCTGTGTTTGCTGGCAAAGTAGTCAGGGCTTTTGTTTATTTACCACAAAAGATAGTATATTCACCAGTGAAGTATCTCTTCCTTTCTAAACACGGTGCTTGCCAGTGACTCACGATTGTTGCATCTGGAATGACTAGTACGGTTTCCTGTAATACCTATAGTAGGAGAAGAATTCAGGAAGTCCCTCTATCCGTCATGCCCGCCCATCCTATTCGTAATGAGACATTTCTTCAGCGTACAGCTCCAGCTTGGTACTGCAATGGGTCGGGTTGATTTTAATGAGATGTGGTGAGGAAACTTTCTGTAGATGGAAACTGAAGAACCATTTCAAATGAGGACAGCTCATTCAAAACATGGAAACACTGAAAGCTTTCTTCTCTCATGAATTTTAAGGACTATTTGTCACTCCTCCGTCACCTTTTACCTGTAGACAGAGAAGGGAATGCAAGTTGAGCTGTGGCTTGGCTAGGAACTTGCGTGGCTTTGATGAGATGTTAACGTTGCTTTAGCAGCACAGCGTGTGCACGCTGAGCATCGGGGACAGCAGTGACGCGCGCTGTTACTGATGCTGTTGATGAAAAATGCAGCACGTTGCAAGTGTACCTCTCTACTGATGGAGCCCAGGACCGTGAGCTGTGTGCTCCGTTATCAGCGCTCCAGATATCCACGCTGTTAGTCTGCAGTCCCTGTTCCTTGCTGTGCAGCCGGTCATGCACGTACTCGGAGGTTTCCTAGCTCAGAATGTGCTTGTTTGCCTGCTTTAGTTGCCACATAGGGATGTGTTAGTGCCACAGCTTCCTCTCCGCCTCCCATACACGCAGTGTTCTCGAGTTGCCTAAAGTCTATGTCTCCATGCACATTTCTAGCAAATCAGTTCTCCGCTGGCCTTTGGGCAAAGGGGGTCGAGGTGGGGAGGGGGAAGACCGTGCACAACTCCCATGTGTGTGAGACCATGAGGTGTGTCTTGGTACAGGGTTTTGCGCATTAAGGAGAGACAGCTGATGTAATGCTTTAAAAGTATTTGTTACGTAGTTGTGGGTGTGTATATGCACATACAGAAATACAGCTTTATAAAAAGCAAAATATAAGAAGCAGAAGTGGTTAAGTAATTGGTGGTTGGTCACCAGTTTTGTTTTTAGTGCTAATATTTAACAGGGAAGTGCTATAAAGATTTACATAAATGTTTTTTCTTTGTTTAAAGTTTGATTTGGAATCCAGATACGTATTTTGATAAACTGTTTAATATATTGAATATCTACTGCTTTTGCTTTATTATTGTTTCCTTTTATATTGCTACATCCTTGATGTTTATTGCAGGTAATTATTCCTATTTTGTTACAGAATGTGCCCACTTGCTTTTAGCCCATAATGCTCCAGTAAAGGTGAAAAATGCTCAGGGATGGAGCCCTCTTGCAGAAGCCATCAGCTATGGAGACAGACAAATGAGTAAGAACCTCCGCTTGCCAATTAATCAGAAATTGAGGCCTCATTCAGAACAGGAAAGCAAAGGGTTTCAAGCTAGGTTTTTTTCTAATATTCCTATTCTAGCTCTCTGAAGAGTTTATCTTAATCAGCTGAACTTTTTTCTGTCTAAATGTGATACGACAAGCTCTACACATGTCCATTTCCTTGATAAGAAAGAAATTACATTAGAATATGTGATGCTAGGCAGAGTTAAGCTTTTGCTTAAAGTGATTGTAAGAGCTATAAACTAGCGTTCTGTATTTAAAATTGGAGTTACAAGGTCAGAATGGATTTTAGCTGTATGGGATCATCTAATTGGAATTGCTCCATGTGGTCATATGTATATTTAATATATCAATTGGCAGTGGGATATTGCATTTATGTTGCATCTCAACAGGCCAGTAGGCAAATACAGTGATTACTTACTCACTTCAGTTATGAAGTAGTAAAGGGAAAATTATTCTGCTGCTACTCACTAGTGGATATTAGTAGTATCTGATGTTACCATGTCCCATAGCAGAAAACTCACTATATATTATGTATATTAATATATTATTAATATACTAGTGCACTAATTTATGATATACTTACAACATTCTGCCTGTCAGCTCCTCACTACTAAAGAATTTTCTCGGAGTAGATGTTACGCAGTCTATAGACTCGTGTTCAATAATACAGCTGTGTACCCACATGTTTACTAATACACGTGTAAAAGACCTCTTGACATGATTGTATACTTTATGTTACAAATAATTATTGAGGCTTTTCTTCCTGTTGTGATCAGAGTAGACTATGTACAATTACTATAACTTGAAGTTAATTTCTCCCAAGTCTGATTAAATGTTACATTTGCATTGTTTTTTCTTTTTTTAAGATGTTAAATAAGACACTGACCTGTAATTAACAAAAAAATAGAAGAGATTTACCTTATAGTTAATTTCTGTTTAGTTACAGCACTCCTAAGGAAGCTTAAACAGCAGTCCAGGGAAAGTGTTGAAGAAAAACGACCTCGATTATTAAAAGCCCTGAAAGAGGTAAGTTCAAGGCAGTTGTGTTGACAAAAACAGATCATGCTGGAAAGCAGTGGCTTATGTTCTTAGTATGGATGCTCTGGCAAACTGTAAAAAAATTTTCTACTTGCTTTTACAAATCTCTTTTGGTCTTAATAGCAATCTTGGCTTACAGTGTCTGTTCTAAGGGGTCAGAGAGTTACGTGTGTTTTTAAGATAATGCTTTCTTATCACCTTCTAGAAATTCAAATAGAAAGGTTTACGTAAGAAGGCTGCTAGTCTTCTTTGCAATCTAAAAGTTAAAGTTTTAATCTGTATTTATTTCATCAGATTTTTAAGGCTTTCTTAAATCTTTTGGTTTGGTGAATAATTTACTGGTTTTGTTTAGTCACTAATCATGAATGACGCTTTCTTTTCTTGCTTAGTAATGAAAGAGATTTTTGGTTTAATTCTCTATCTGCATGCAGCAGCCAGTTCTTGAGCACATTGAAACATTCCTCAGTTTAGGGAAACCAGGAGGAAAAGCTCGGTTTCCTCTATTTCAAACTCCTGCTAGTGTGCTAAAACTGTGGTTATAAAACACGGGTGTTTATTTCCCTTTAGGTGGAGTGAGCTTCTCCTGCCTAGCCAAGTGGTAAAATATGAATGGGTTTGTAGAAAACCAACTATTTAGCTGAAGTTAATTAAACCATACATCTGAAAAGCTGAGCTAAACTGCGTCAGTGACACACTCTATGAATACGCTCTAGCAATGTTCCTATGTTTTTCATTGATCCAAGAAAAAAAAAATATCCCGCTGTCTAGAAGTGAAAAGCTTTCAGTTTTTGTGTGAGAGCAAACAGATAGCAGACACAGCCTTACTAAAACAGCTCTGCTCTTCTTATTCCTGCTGATGCAAGACCTGGCCTAGAGTTGCACATCTTTCTCCTTGCGTGGAGTGGAAGTATGTGGCTACCTCAGTGTATTACCAACACTTGCCAATTTTAATCAAGTCACCCCTTACTTTGCTTTTGCTTTGCATACAGTTTAAAGGAGTTGGCTGGCATGTGTTTATGGAGGTAGAGGAATTTTTATATAATGACTTAAGCATATTTCCAGAAGGGAAATTGGAATTTGTGTATGTGAATACTCTTAGCTGAAACTTGACTCATTAATTTAAGCCAGAACGTGTAATTCCATGGGGTTGGATGTGATCAGTTAAAGCAAGCAAAGAGCTTTATAGATCTTTTTTAAACATGTATTTACAATAAATCTTTTATAATGCGTGGCTTAATAGCTGTGTAAATTATTTTTTAAAAATTCATTTAAAAATGAGTAGTTCAAATGAGTTGCATAATTTTATCATTATTGATTCTACTCTAGTTAAAGCTTCAGAAATGTTTGAGTATAAATTCAAATACTAATATTAGAGGAAAAGTTAGCATTCTCTGTTTGACAAAACACAACTTCTGCCTGTCCTTCAGCAAATATTACAGTTGTCATTTAGACTAAAAAGCTTGTTAATATATTGTTCTTTTCATCTCAGCTAGGTGACTTCTATCTAGAGCTTCACTGGGATTTTCAAAGTTGGGGTAAGCAACTGTATATTCTTTTATATGGAGATAATATAATCTGTCTTCAGCACACTTGTTCTCTCAAGCTTAAATTTTCTTCTGTTTGCATGTTGGAAAGTTCACAGTCCAGTTCTCAAGATCTAAGTTATAAGGAAAGGATGGGCAACTTTTGCTGAATTATTTTTGCTTACTTATTTTTGGAGCTGAATTCTCTTCTGTAATCCAGTGACACAATGTGGGGGGGAACAGGCTGTTGTTTACTTTAAGAAATCGATCACTAGAAGAGTACAATATTAAAATGTCTCTATCTGGTCCATTGGTGTCACTGTAGAACAGTGGTTTGAGCAATTTAGTTGAGTGACTGGACTTGGGGCATTTAATTTCGCGAATTTCAGCCTGTACTCTGAGTGGTGACTGTCAGTTAAGTGCAACTGTGTGGTAGGTTCTTCAAACCCTAGCTTCACCTTAATGTTTCTCTTATGTGACTGTATAACGTTTAGTGTTTTCTCACTTTCCACCTCTTAACTGTAGAAGAAAAGTCTTAATAAATTAGCAAAAATGTATTAGCAATGATCAACATGTCTGAGTAATGTCAAAATATTGGAAGTGATACCTTCTGTTACTGGTTGAAAATTAAGTCAGTAATTTTATATACTTTCATATAGGTGTAGTCTTTATTTGTTCCAATATATGCCTCTTCCAATATTCAGAGGAGGATCGAGGGGCCAGACTGCCATCAAATGTTCAACAGATATGGAACAAACACCTAATTTTTCTAGGTGGCCTACTGTGTGCTGCACATTTAATGAGTGGACTTTTTCATGGAAGAGTCAGCATAAAAAAGAGAGTAGAGCTGTAGGCGTGGAGTAAGACAGGACATTGCTTATTGATGAGACTGCAGCCAGACTTGCAGAGTATGATGGTGGCAGTCAGACATCACACAGAAGAAGTGATGCCGGACGTAAAGCTAGCTTTTAGGGGTCCTCTTCTCCAGGAGTCTCACTGTGCCTGTTCACATGTCTGGATGGATAGATGAGGGGAGGGCAGTGGATGTTGTCTTGGATCTTGACTTCAGCAAGGCTTTTGACACCGTCTCCCACAGCATCCTCATAGGCAAGCTTAGGAAGTGTGGGTTGGATGAATGGACAGTGGGGTGGATGGAAAACTGGCTGGCAGATAGAGCTCAGAGGGTTGTGATTAGTGGCACAGAGTCTAGTTGGAGGTCTGTGACAAGTGGTGTTTCCCAGGGGTCAGCACTGGGTCCAGTCCCGTTCAACATATTCATCAATGACCTGGATGCAGGGATAGAGCGTACCATCAGCAAGTTTGGTGACACAAAACTGGGAGGGGTGGCTGACACACCGGAAGGTTGTGCTGCCATTCAGCGTGACCTGGAAAGGCTGGAGAGTTGGGCAGAGAGAAACCTTATGAAATTCAACAAAGGCAAGTGTAGGGTCCTGCACCTGGGGAGGAATAACCCCCTGCACCAGTACAGGTTAGGGGCTGACCTGTTGGAAAGCAGCTCTGTGGAAAGGGACCTGGGAGTCCTGGTGGACAACAGGATGACCATGAGCCAGGAATGTGCTCTGGTGGCCAAGAATGCCAATGACATCCTGGGGTGCATCAAGAGGTGTGTGGCAAGCAGGTCGCGGGAGGTCATCCTCCCCCTCTACTCTGCCCTGGTGAGGCCGCACCTGGAGTACTGGGTCCAGTTCCGGGCTCCCCGGTTCAAGGAAGACAAGGAACTGGTGTAGAGGGTACAGCAGAGGGCTACAAAGATGGTGAGGGGCCTGGAACATCTTTCTGATGAGGAAAGGCTGAGGGACTTGGGTCTGTTTAGTCTGGAGAAGAGAAGACTGAGGGGGGATCTCATCAATGCTTATAAATACTTCAAGGGAGAGTGCCGGGAGGATGGGACCAGTCTCTTTTCAGTGGTGCCCAGTGACAGGACAAGTGGTAACGGGCACAAACTTGAACATGGGAAGTTCCATCTAAACATGAGGAGGAACTTCTTTGCTTTGAGGGTGGCAGAGCACTGGCACAGGCTGCCCAGAGAGGTGGTGGAGTCTCCGACTCTGGAGACATTCCAAACCCGCCTGGACGCCATCCTGTGCGACCTGCTCTGGGTGACCCTGCCCTGGCAGGGGGGTTGGACTGGATGATCTCCAGAGGTCCCTGCCAACCCCAGGGATTCTGTGATTATTTATTTTTTTCTATATATTCTCTTTCTTGAAGGGAAAAATACGCTCTGGACAGTGCCTCTGTCCTAATTATTGGTCCTGTAGGCTAATTACATTTTACAGGTGATGTTCTGCTAGGCTTTCAGCTGGTACAATGTATAGGTGACCTATCAAATCATAGAATTAAAACTTCAAAGAGCTAGAAGACAAGTTATTAGAATTTACAAATGTTTTAGCTGTGGCTGAGGACATTTTAAATTATGTCGTGATGCTGAAAGTAGTCTACAATTACAAATCAGTTTTGCAGCTATTGAATAGAAGTAACCCTGGAATTCGTCAGTTGTTATTTGTATTGAGGTTATGATGGAAAATGGGTATGCTGTATTTGTATTAAAATACATCGAGATTCAAACTGATACATAGTTTTAATAGAAATGCTTCGCAGAGGAACTTCAATGTCCTAATTGCATTCTCTCTCCCTACCTTTAGTGCCTTTACTTTCCCGAATTCTGCCTTCTGATGCATGTAAAATACACAAACAAGGTATAAATATCAGGTAAGTACTGATTTTACAGTGTGTGTTGTCTAAGTCATACCTATCTGCATGTTAGTGAAAACGCTGGATTCCAGTGTGGTCTGGAAGAAATCGCTGAGGAGTCTGCAAACATGTGTGAAACAGCATTGTGTTTGTTCGTTGGCGTTAGAGGCAAGAAGTGGTTTGAGCTTCAGACTGTCGGTTTTTCCTCTATTGATCTGAATTTAATTTCAGTTCCCGAGTCACTTAAAATATAAAGCAAAAGCAATCAAGCTGTATAAGGCTTTATCTACCAGACATGACCGTGATTAATTGAAAAATAGGAATTTGGTATTTTTAACACAATTTCAAATAAATGAGCTTTCAGTATTTTGTGGGGAAATGTTGCTGCTGCAGTCTATGTAGTAAAAAAAGTGATATACTTTCTCTTTTTGAAATGCTTAATGTAACAGATTCACAAACTCAGTAGAGTGCTTCCAGGAGTCTTTCCAAGCTCAGCTTTTTAACTGGTTTAGTTTGGGTTTTTGGATTTAAATGCCTTTTCTGTCTTTTTAGGTTCCAAAGTTTAAAACAAACAAAAAGTCAAGAATGTGGTTCAGAAGATTCAATCTGTAGAAAATTTGGTTCTATTCAAGCTGTTAGTATAGGTGTGTGAACTGACTTTTTAGGTCAAATTTGAGTCCGAGACGTTTTGGGGGTTTTTTTCCTTCTTGTTTCTGTGTGCTCTGGCTTGTACCAGACTGGGCGTTATGAGACTGGCACTGAGTGGAAATAGCTCCAGATTCTTTCTTGAAATCAGAGGCCAATATATGATGAATATTAAGCAGTAACCACTTAGAGCTGAAGTGATCACTGAATTCAGGTTCTCTAACCACCTTTGTTAAAGTAGTAAATATTCTAGCAATAAGGCATCTGAATTGCTAGAGAGATCTTTGTCCTTGGCTCCACCTTCTAGTTATTCAGGTCAGCAGAAGCATTTCTTTTGTGTTGGTGAGGGGAAGAAATAGAAATAGCAACTGAAATGCGTCAAATAAAAAAAAAAAACCAAAATCACTCCGTTTCTTAGTCATCTCCATAATTTGGGTCATGTTCTGATGCTGTTACTCAAATCAGTGGCTGCTTCTTGTAGAATAGGGTGCTGATGACATGGAGCAGTTGTATTTATGTCACTTCCTCATGCTGGCAGTTTTGAAATACAGTTTTCTGAAGAAAACTTTACCTTTTCCTATGAAGTTAGCGTAAGAATATTTTGGACTGCATTTATAACGGTAGAGATGTTATAATGTGAAACTTGTTAATAGCGATTTTTTTTATTTCTGCATCCAGGCTTCGCTTATGAAGTATTCTATGAAAACTTAGGCCTTAGTGTGTTTGCTTGTGATTATAAGAAAAAAAAAAAAAAAAAGCTTCTCCTTGCAGACTGAACTTAGTAGTGTATTTGAGTGTTTATGGGTAACTTCTTTTAAAGTATTGGTATATTTTCACAGGCTGGACACTACTCTCATAGACTTTACCGACATGAAGTGCCAACGAGGGGATTTAAGCTTCATTTTTAATGGTGATGCCGCACCCTCTGAATCTTTTGTAGTTTTAGACAATGAACAAAAAGTTTACCAGCGAATACATCATGAGGTAAAGATCTGTGTGAATGTAGGGTCTGAAATACCTCAAGCTTTTACTTCACGTCAGAAGTCTGACTTATTTTATTAAACAAAACATGCCTCTCAAAAAGAGCCAAACAAGCTCCGAAGAGGTACAAACCAAAGAATTTTTTGTTCAGTTGTTAGAAAATAAGCTGTATAGGTGACGTAAAATTTTGTTATGAAAAACAGTGCTTTTGAATACAGACTTCTAAATGAGGAAAAAGCTAGAATGTGAATCTTTTGGGAAAATCTTTTATCATTCTGAATAGGCAAATATGTAAATATGTTTTAAGTTATGACACGTGCTACTTTTAATCTTTCCAGTGGGCTTCATTAGGTGTCCTCAGGTGGGTTTTCAAACTTGCGTGCCACTGCTTTTCATCCACTTAGTCACTCTGTGGCCAGCTCAGTTGTTACCGATGCAAGGGGATGACTCGTTGGGCCCCTTGTGTTTAGTCAGGTTTTTAATTACGGCCAGTCACTTAAGCATATGGATCTTTGCCTATGGAAAGGCTGTGGCTGCTGAGCTTCTGGATAAATCACACTTGAATGCCTTATTTGCATTAATATTTATGATTAAACTATTTGGTAACCATTTGGCCAGAGCTTCTATAGAACAGTTTCAAAAATTCAGAAAATGCTAGTTCTGGGAAAAGTTCCAAAGTAATCATTATTATTAAGTTCTATTTCATACTTGGGAATTTTTCTTCTAGGAATCTGAGATGGAAACAGAAGAAGAGGTTGACATTTTGATGAGCAGTGATATTTACTCAGCAACATTATCAACCAAATCAATTACCTTCACACGTGCCCAAACGGGATGGCTTTTTCGAGAAGACAAAACAGTAAGCTTAAAGAAAATGTCACGGACCGCGTTACTGGGGACATAGTAGTTCAGACAGCCTTATGATGATGTGGTTGGGAAGAAATAAGGAGTAAAAGAATAAGATGTCAGGGACGGAGGAAAAATGTCTCCCCCTTCCCCCCCCAGCTGTCACTAGTTTGAGCACATAGAATATATAGGATGGACTGCCTTCATAAGGAAGAAGTAGCCTGGAACAAAGGTAACAAACTCTAGCTATTGGGCAGGGGGAGAGCAGATTGTACTGAAAATTACCTGCTTGTAGGAGTGTATGGTCTCTGCAAATTCATTCCAGGTGCGCAGTAAGGATCCTGTGCGCTCCTGTGTCAGAGAAATGCAGGAAGATGGGAGTGTTCTGGGTCGTTCCTTTCCGTGTTAGCAGTCTGACTGACGTACAAGTTCTCAGCTGTGCAAAACTTGAAATGGCCACCGTCGTAACTTCTTTGAGTAGGAAATGGCTATCTCGTGGCTAGCGCTGAAGGATTTTGTTTTCATCTCGATCTCCATGTAGTACCAGTCATCTCGAGTTTCCATCTGAGCTAGTTTCGGAACTTTTTCCTTTTGAATACCAAATCCATATTCTACATGTGTAAATTATCCTTTCACACAGCTTGCTGTTGAAGGGGATTTTAGTCAGGTTTCCCTTGGCTGCTCTTGAGTTCTTAAACAATCTTTTCTGTCTTAAAATTTCCATTGATGTGAAATACCTGTTCTGATGGAGTTCTTGTGTTTGTGCTGTACGTACCTTAGTGGGATTGTCCACTGATAGCCCATGTGGTTGGTTGTGTAAATTACAACACTTCAATCCTGAGGGTTTCTTATTGCACTGAAGTGCAATTATTTGGATATACAAGAATGTAAATGGGTTTTTTTTGTCTTCTGTGAGTCATTAATGTCCAATTCCTTTCGTGCAGGAAAGAGTAGGAAACTTCTTGGCAGATTTCTACTTGGTGAATGGACTTGTATTAGAATCAAGGAAAAGAAGAGAACATCTCAGTGAGGAGGATATTCTTCGAAATAAAGCTATCATGGAGAGCCTGAGTAAAGGTGGCAACTTAATGGAACAAAATTTTGAGGTATACTTAAGTATTTATTCACAGTATGTGAATTTTTGCATAGGAGAATAATCTTTCACACCAGTCATTTAGCAAAATCTCCAGATAATGTTTGTATTCTATTTTGATTATCTTAATTTTAGTATAATAAATATGACCTACAAGTATAATCATGGTGGTATGTTAATGAATTATCCTGATTAGTGCACACATTGAGGAATTTCTGTGATTATATTGGATATTTCAGTCTTAATTTGTCTCTTAGTAAAAGATTATGGGTTTGGCTGTGGCAAATGACTTTAACTTCCTTTAGACCAAATCTTTATTGTTTAGAATGCCTTTCTGTTTTTCTTTTCAGTCGTGTTTTCCTTTAGCTTCATTATAATGGGCTAAGCCTGTTATTATCACCATGAAATCACGAGCTATTCAGAATGAGCCAGACATCATCTGGGAGCATGCATACAGCCTTTCAAAAGTGATTAATTTATTTCTGCATTAGCTTGTGCTTTGTCACTTGTCATTCAGACACTTGAATTAACTGATTAACTGATGCCTTAAAACAGCCAACTTCTATGTAAAATACAGTTTGAGGCCAAATACCTAAATAGAGACTATGAGAGCAAGAGCAGGAGATGGAAAAGCCCAGAGAAGTATCAGCTACAACCTGGATAGACTATATTGCTCTTCTTCCTAGAATTGAAGTACAGTTGTATCTTTTGAATGGCAAAATTCTAAGCGAATATAAGGAAAGATAAACAGTTAAGACATGTTTTTCTGAACAGCCTGTCAGACGGCAGTCACTTACTCCGCCATCACCCAATACAATTACATGGGAAGAGTACATATCTGCTGAGAATGGAAAGTGAGTATTTTTGGTTTATTGACATTAACTTCCATAGACACCTGTAGATTATTGGTTTGGGGTTGTGTTTGGGGTTTCTTGGGTTCCCTAGTCAGTGGGTGCTTTTTGTTTATAGTTTTCTGGGGCCAGGGGAACATAGGGTTTGGTGTCTCCCATGTTTAACGTTCGTCAGTAGGCTGGCTGGGAAGCTGATGCCTGTGTAGGTACGCGGTATTATTGCATCAGCTGGTGATAAAAAATATTGGATGGGCATCTACCTGATACCCATGGCTTGAAATGTAAACATTTTGAAAACACGCACATCTCAGCTGGCTTTTCTTTTATAAAGATTTTCTGACAAATTCGTCGTTGTAATTCATTTATCTTTACTTATGATAGTAATAAATAATCCAATTCACCATGTTTAAAATAAAAGTTTATGATTTAATGAGACTGTAGTAGCAGTGGCAGTGTACAAAAACACACACTTCTGGAATACAAGGAGATACAGATCTCCTAGTACGGGCTAGATCTTTGCAAGATGCTTTCCTGTAGGTGTGTAACTAGGTAGTGAACAGCTGTAATTTAAAATAATTTACAGTAGCTTCATTGGTAGGAGATGCAAGCAGTTGAGTTTGTTTTCTAGGACTGCATGCTGTCTAGCTGTTGAAGGACCAAAAAATGTACTGAGTGTGTCCCATAAGTAACAATGATAAAAATCCTTTCCCCAAAGATGTTAGGCTAGCCTATAGTCAGATGTTACCAGGGAATACGATGGTATTACAGTACAGGCTTACTAAAAAGGTACATGAGTCTGGTCTTTTTGGGTTTTTTGTGTATTTTTTTTTTTTAAACTAATGTGATTTTTAATGTATTTGAGATAGAGTGAATATTCAAGCAGAATAAATAGGTTTTGCTTGAACAGCTGTTACTATTGGGACAGAAATATGTGTGTGTATATATATAAGATTTCACGTTGTTTAACACTGATTAACTGAAGGGAGTTTAAGGGGAAATCTAGGTTTCTAGCTAATATAAAGCAAACTAGGAAAAGATTTGTTATCTTATTTGTTATCTGTCTGTTCCTCTCCTGTAAGAGAATTTTTTGTCCTATGTTTTCCAGGTGTTGCCTTCTAGTGATCGCAGAGTAACTTTTCTGCTTTCTCTGAGATTGTTTCATGTTAGGCTGAAAGCAAATTAACCTTTTTCTAATTCAACTTGATACTTGTGCACATATAGACTCTTTTAATTAACATCTGAAATCAGCTGTATATATTTCTGGGTAGTTGTCTTGTCTTTCTATGGTGTTTATTAATATAATGTTTGTGAGGAATTATTTGAAGATTTTTCTTAAGTTGTTTCCCTCACTGTTTTCGTATTGTCTCCTGGTTCAGCAGAACTCAGTAGTCTGAGTTAAGATGGTTACTGACTCATTTTTGCTATGCACAGCTTTTATTTTTAAAGTATTTGCTTGGTTCTAGGGATTCTTTAGTGACGTGTTCAAACCTGAGTCTTTCTTCCTTCCTTTAAAACCAAAGTTTCACTGAGAGAAAAACTTGACTTTGTCTTTCTCCCCTCCCCCTTGCAGAGCTCCTCATCTGGGTAGAGAGCTGGTCTGCAAAGAAAGCAAGAAAACCTTTAAAGCCACGATAGCTATGAGCCAGGAATTTCCCTTAGGAATTGAATCGTAAGTCAGAATCATTGGCCATGAATGTTATTTATGTGTAGGAAGTGGTTTAATGTGTTTATGAACTGCAGAATTCCTCATATCTTCCTACGTGGGCATTTGGCAGTTTAAAACTTGTGAATGAAGTCGTGCTGGTAAGCAAGTAAACTGTTAAATTTAGAGACCGCAGTGCTGGCGTGCCTGTTATTGGGAGAGCCAAGCACTTATCTTACTGGATAAGACCAGAGGTTTGACCAGGTTTATCATTAACTTGTCGCAATACTGATGTGCCTGATTCCACAGAATTCTAAAACATTTTTGCCTGTAACAAGTTCTGTCCTCTAAACCAGTACAAAACCACGTCAGGTTCCCCGTGTCCATGGAGGAGATGGTGTGGTACTGTATGCTTCAGTCTCCTGTGTTAAATGAGGACAAGAAATGAATATCTTGATGTTTATTGGTACGCTCATGGTAATATGACACGGATCACTAAGACCTGAATGTGAGGATGCTGATACTGAAGCTCTAAGGAAATAGATATATAAGCATGATGTCATTTTTCACCTCCTTTTTTTATCACCTTGCTCTTTGGGTTGTTTCTATCTTTTCTAGAGGGAAAGCTTGTGAAACAAGAATTTGTAATGAAATCTGTTTCCTTTTCAGATTGTTGAATGTTTTAGAAGTAATTGCACCCTTCAAGCACTTTAACAAACTTAGAGAATTTGTTCAAATGAAGCTTCCACCAGGCTTTCCTGTAAAATTAGGTGAGGTGACTGCAACAACTCTTGTGGCTTTGTATTTCCAAAATGTGCGTACAGATTCATGCGATACGTTCGAAACTTCTGTAGAGTTTTGGAAAAGAACTCTCTTACATAAGAGCGGGTTGCTGTGGATTTCAGGAGAATGTAGTTAAGTTAGTGGAAGTAACGTGAGTGGGAAATCTGCAGCTGAAAGGTGAATATAGGCCTAGTCAGGAAGAGAGCTGTGGGATTTACGTTTTCCTAATGCTAGGGTCTTGCTCTAAGAGTCATGTAGAGGTGCTGAGTTATCCTTGCATTAAAGGATGATCTCAGTCATGAGTTAAGTATTTTGTAGCGTTTTCATATTTCTTTTTCCTCAAGGATTACTGGCGATACATTGTTCACTTAAAAAATAAATAGAAAACTATTACATTTCTAACAAGTGGAAATGTATAAAGCAAGTTATTCACGGTATAGATCATCACAGCGTAATCTACCAAAAAGTCCTAGTACCTTTTGTAAGTGTCAGAGGATTTCTTGTGTACCAGTAGGCTGTTAAAGCTAGGGAATTCTGAACAGACTATATCCTGCCTCCTGTCATATTTGCACAGCTCTGTTTACTGAGGACTGAATTTTTGCTTAGCTCATTAAGTTAGTTCATGGGCAAGCCAGTTTTATTGAGGATAATTCTTAAGTTTTCAACCTCAATTCAAACTGGAAAAGGGTTATATTTTAAAGCAAACATTAAAAAGGTTCGTCTTTTCATGTGATTTTGCTCAACTGAAGCCTACGTGTGGCAAGGTTAGTTTATCTTGTATCGTCTTCAGGCCAATGTTTTCTATTTTAACAGATTAGTCTGTACGTTCACAGCAGTTTGGTTTCCGTGTTGCCAGTCTGCATCAGGAAAGGAAAACCACTGAATTAATAATATTAACAATTCTTTGAATGGTGTATTGAGTTGGGTATTGTTTCCATGCTCAGGGCATCAGAGTATATTCTGAACTAACTTTCTTTAAACCACCTCCTTCTTTCAGAGCTTTGAATTGCCATTGCATAGAATCCTAAACAAGCTTCTGTGTCCTTAGCAAGTCTGAAGTTATAAATCTTTAAGTAACAGTCGGTAACTGTTGGTAAGCCTGTATTTCTTTGCTCTTCATTGTACCGTTTTGCTTCCCGTCTAGATATTCCTGTATTTCCCACCATCACAGCCACTGTGACTTTTCAGGAGTTCCGTTATGATGAATTTGATGAATCCATCTTCACTATTCCTGATGACTACAAGGAGGACCCCAGCCGTTTTCCTGATCTCTAGCTAAACTGGAAGGTTAATGGTGAATAACAATACCAGCGTACCACAGTGAAAGCAAGTGGATGCAAATAGCCCACAGATATAGCTAGGAAAGTGGGTCATAAAGGAAGGGATAAACTTAATAATCCACAAGAAAAGGGAACATGACTGATGTACTGATACTCACTGTAATGGGCATCTAATCTAGTTCTTGATTTACAGCAAGTCTCCTGATGTGTCGCTCACACTTTTATACATCCAGTACTGCAAGCGTGGTAGTCTGACACCCTGATGACCGTGAGAATACTTAACAGCTGTGAGGACTATCATTCGTTTTTAAATTTTTTACATTTCTTGGTGATACAAAAAGCACTCTTGGACCATTAGCATAAAAGTTGAAATGTCTTAGCTGGATATTAGCCCTCTAAAACATCCCACCATACTTAAGATGACCATATTATATTCTTTCAAGCTTTGTTTTCATGAATTGTAAACTATGTATCATTATGTATAGTTCAGTAATTTGAATGTTAGTTGAACGTATATTCGAAGGAATGCATTTTCTGTAGATGAACGAACCAAATGGTAACCATTAAACAATTGCGTTTTCATACTGCAATACACTTCAGAAATAGCGTTCGCTCTGCAGGGAATGAGGTACCTCCTCTAGCACCTTAGTGCGATCCATTGTGGTGCTATCCATGTCTCGGAACCCTTCGTTCTTCGCTGACCTCTTCGTTAATCTTCCTTTCCTTGGCCCTGCGCTTCACTTCTCGTTATCACGCTGGCTTGGCAGTCCTGCTGTGTCCATGCTCTGGTGATTAGCATGCTCGGAGGTTCATTAGCTAGAAATTGTCACTTTTTTCTGGTTTTTTCACATTCACTTAGGAGACTTGCTCCAAAATGGTTGAGCATCAGCGAGGTGATCTTGTATTCAGCAGCCACTGGAAAACATGGGATGCGTATAAAGACTTACTAGAACAAGAAGCTCAAGCATTAAATCTTCATATAAGAAGTAGTTTTTCTTGAAGTTAGTTTAATTGTAGTGCACATTGAATAGGGCTCACCTTGGAAGACTTTATTTGCAAACGCTTAGGATATTTCCGGATTAATTTCCTTCCTCTTAATATTTTGAATAGGTAGGCATTTCAGTACTCTCGCTTCTTGAGCTTATTCTCAGTCCAAGTGGTTCCAGTCTCCTAATTTGACAATAATCCAGCTTTTTGGTTTGTTAGAAAGAATTTGTGCAAAAGGCTAATGGTGCTATTTGTTTGTATTAAGAAATTTAGATTAAAGTGCTGTGGTGTAACTGTACAAAATTGTAAATATTTTCAAAATTATATTCTTTGTGCACTGTAGTTAAAACTTTTTCTGGAAATCAATAGAGTTAAGTATCAAAATTTATAATGAAGAGTACCATCAATGCTTAGTAGAGGTAACCAACCTAACTAACCACGCAGGTGATGAGGGGAGATGGCTTCCCACAAGGCAATAAAAGCTGACTTGCCAGGCACATGGACAGAACGTGGAAGTGCATGTCTGGAGCAGACGTTCTTTCAAAACTTCTGGAATCCGTCGGTATAAAACCCCAAGAGGCTGCTCTCGAAGTACGGTGTCCGCTCTGTAAGTGGAGTCCTGGGGAATCCCTGTCAGCAAAGTTCGGATAAACTGCAAACGGGAGGTTGGGGTTGATCCTCTTCCGGCATCGCTATAAACCTGCAATGGGACAGGTGAGTGAGGTTTACTTTGCAGACTGCGATCGATACACTGGAGTTATTAATTCAAAATCAAATCGAAAATAAAACTATAGGGGAAAAATGCAAAGGGAAGTGTAGAATTGTAATTACTTTTGAAGTACTGTATCAGTAGCAGATGTTGAACATTCGGTAGGAATGATAGAGCTTGTTCTTTCAAGTGATTATGAATTCCTAAAGTGTTTCACATCTGTGGTATAAAGTGACACCCACCTCACGCTCCTCCTCGGAAACAGCCGAGATCCTCACCGTGAGAGACCGGGGGTGAATGTATGTAGAGACTGAATTATCCTGTCGGCGCTGGAGGTCAGGACTAAATGTCAGTGGGGCCAAATACAGATTTCTCCCGTCGCCCTCCCTTACAGGTGCCCGTTGCAGGGTAGAATGTGTTGTGCAGCGCTGCTGGATCGGGTCTTGTGCCGGGTGGGAAACTGCAGGGAGCGTAGGGGCCGTGCAGGAGCACCGAGTTGATTGGAAATTTCAGCAAACGCAGAAGGACGCTTCTGCGTAAGGTGAATGTTAGAAATCCTTTTTCTCAGTATTACAGGGAAAGAACCACGTGTTTTCCTATTCCTTTTTGGTTGTTCCAAGTCACCATCACAGCTTGCTGACGCGGGAAGGAGCGTACGTAGCTGGAGCTGTGTGCTTTAGGTGACACAGCCACTGCGATGGACTGGACTCTAGACTTTAAAGAAGAAAAAGAACAAAGCTTTTTGTGTAGCCTCACATGAACACAGAGGGTCCTGTGTGTCTCCACCTGCCTGTAGAACAGCCCGTGTCTTCTGGTGGCAAGTGAGGTGTCCGACTCAAAGCCCACTAGCAGCTTGTGGAAGTGTTTTCTGTGATTTCCATGGACTCCGGCTGCACATTTTGTGGGTTTTTTAACCTTCGTGATTACGCAACTACTAACTTTGATACATTTTAAGATTTGCAGAAACTTTTTATAGTGGGTTGCTATATATTAAGGCTTGCTGTAATTTGGGGTGTCAGCAGAGAGGAGTGGACACAGATTTGGTTGACTGTAGTCTTTTTACGTTATTCTGGTGAACGTACCCTGCCATTTCTTTTCTTCTTGCTGTGGAGCTGAATGATCTGACTCCAACCAGTTTGTCCTTTCCAGTTCAGTGACTGGTCTCAGATTCCTGTGACAGCCTCGGGAAGTAAGACTCGGCGAACTGTTTCTCGGTACGTTTCCTTCCAACTTCTGGTGATGTGTTTTCTGTCTGAAACATTCCTAGTGACGAGTTTCGAACCTGAAAACGTAGGGACGCTTGGGGCATGGTTTCCTGAGGGATACACTGCAAGCTGCAGGAATCCTCGTTAGCGAGAAGGCCGTTAGGCTGAGCCTACCTTAGGGACTCGCATCTCGGCGCGACTGTGGGGATCCACAGGTGCAAGGAGGTGGGATCCCGGTGGCGTCGCTGTGCTGGTGCGGTTCTGTAGTGGTGACTCTGTCGGCACTGGTATAAATGTCTCGTCCGCTATAATTTGTTTGGCTTGCGAGGGTTTTTGCGTTGTCCTGACACAAAGTGCGTGTTTGTCGGTCTGGATGCGTCTGCGCAGAAGCTTTGCCAGCGCTGCGGGTGAGCACAGTGTTCCCAGTATAGGGGGAGCCTGAGCGTGTGGCTGTGCTGTGGGCACCGCTGTCCCTTCCCCCCCGCCATCTCCTGTCCAGATCTCTCTTGGAAATTTACTTTTTCTAGCAGGATTGACCTAGCAGAACTTCATTTTTGTTTTTCCCCTTTATCTTTTCCTTAAGACCGTGGCGGGTGTTAGGGGGAGGTTTGGTCCCCCGTAGGGTGAAGACGTCTCCCAGCGGTTTTGCAGAGGTGGTCTCGTCACTGCTGCGCCACAAGGAGCGTGTCAGCTGGAACTTGTGCGTTTGCCTTGTGCCGTGCTGACAGGATACCGCGGGCTGTCGGAGGGTCTGGGTAAGGAAACGCCTTTCCGGACACACGGGCGGAGGTGCACGCTGCCGGTTATGGCCGGCACAAGCGGGATGACAAAGGGAGCTGGCACGGCTCGGGGAAGAATCGCTGTGTTAAATGTACATTGACGCCGTGGTGGGTGTGGAGGCGAAGCCGACACCGGCACGCGCGGAGAGGGAGACCTCGGTACCAGGGCTCGGGAGAGGCCGCCTTGGTTTGGGGTTTGGCCACTATTTCTGGTCTCACCGCTTGCCCCCCCCCGGCCCCCCCCGATGGCTGTGAGGTTTTTTATGAATAAGTATTAAAAGACAGCCATTAATTTTGGTAAACAGAAATAAGAAATTGTTGCAAACAAATTCCTAGGGTGGTTTCTTAACCAAACTGTTTTACTGGTCTTCCAAAATACTGCTTTAATTTGTGGCAAAGGGAATGCGTTTTCTTTTTCCTTTCAAGGAGCTGCTGTTCCAGTCACTGTACTCACTTTACTGCGATTCTTGATTTATGTGTTGAAACGATTTGTTACAAAAAAACTCTGGATATATTTGTGCTGGAAACCCACCTTGTTAAGTTGATATTCAAAGCAACTGTCTGTTTTTCTAAATGTATTTGTTCTTGATTTGTAATCCATGCAAGGGTAACTGCATTATTTAATCTGTATTAACATATTTCCTGTAATGCTGCGGTTTCACATTTATTTTCCTTACAATTTGTAATTATCACGGAAACTGTCACTTTTTTGCATTTTACTAGTTGTCCGGTCCATGTTTTTAACTTACCTTCACTAATAGTCATTTTTGGTTGTATCATTTGTTAGAATAAAGACCAAAATATGCTGTTTGATTCTGAAACTGTTCAACATGTGAAAATGAAGTTTTGGCTCTCCTGTCGCAGGCGGTGTCAGGAGGTATCCGCGCTGCAGACCTGCGTCTCCCAGCAGGGCTTCGGTCGGAGGGGACAAGCTCCCACTGCTATGTTCTGCAAGGGCGTTTTATTGGTCATTTTTTAAATAAAATCCTGCATTTTCATTATAGACTGTTCTTTATCCTCTGTAAAGCTCCAGATTTTATTGGACTGCGGACACACAGTGGCGTGGCAGCAGTGGAAGGACACAGACAGTCGCTTCTGGCATTTCCCTGGAGCTGAGGGGTCGGAGTTTAGAAACTGCTGCCAGGGAAGGAAGGAAGGAAGGAAGGTGGGAGACCTTTTCAGTTGAGTAATTGCAGTAGTTTTATCTCCTAAATGCAGAAACGTACTCATTTAAGTAACAGGATGTGGCAGTTGCCCATAACAGTAGTCTCTTGGAGGAACTGTGGATGACGGAGAGCAAAACCTGGAACTTTGAAAGCTTCATTTTGCTTTGTAGAAGGTTTTTTGGTTTTGTTCAGTTTTTTGGGATTTGGGCTTGGTGGGGTTTTTTGGACATAGAATTGCTCTTCTGCCCTCCCGCAAGCCTCAAAAGTTGCGCTTGCAGAGCAGAGATCAGGCCGTCCCTCTGTAGTTCAGGATTTGCTAACTTTAAATCTCGTGTTTACAAAGGGTGAGGCGAACTCCTGTTCGGAGTCAGAGAAAGTGCTTAAAGCAAAGATTTCAGTAACTGGGCAGATATGCTGCTACAGCACCCCATTAAATAGCGTGGGTAGCGACAAGCCCGGTTCTTGCTGTGCTGAACTACTACCGAAAGGAGTACGATACCCCACGCTAGCGGCTTTCCAAGTGGAAAAGGACTTCCCCTTTCACCCATGGGAAGTCATCCATGTGTGATGGCCCAGCTGCCGAAACAGGATTGCCCGGCCTCAACAGGGATAAAGGATGTAACTTTTGATCTCCTTTCACCTGTGTTACCACATACGTTCATTCCAACAAGCTGCGTGCCAACAGGGCACCTGAGACGTTGGAACAAAATCACTGCCGGCATCTTTAATTTTGTTTTAGAGGAAAAGACATCTTGTTCCTCAAGATCAGAGGGAACGCGCTTTTGATGCCGATGTGCAAAGGGAAGAGCTGGACGAGTGGGGACCTGGGTGAAAACCGACAGTAGCAGATGCAAGGCTGCTGCATAAGCATAAATGAATCCTGCTTGGTATTAAAATGGTTTGGGTTTGAAGAACTCTGGTAGCAGAAACAATTGCTCCTGCAACATCGACTAGAGCAGGGGCTCTTACAGCTGCAGCCCACCGGAGTGTGAGGCACCCGGGTTCCTAGCCGGCATTGTCCAACAACTGCAGGTTTTGTCTAAAAATAGTTGCCTGTCCTTGGTTGCAGCGGCCAGCAGGCACTGGGAGAAAACCAAGGAACCGCTTTCCCTCGCCCTTCAGGTCACAATTAGCGAGTTACTCAATTGCTGTGCTACAGCGCATCCTTTGGCTGTGAGGTGCTGCCTCCACATAAGCCATCGCTGCCTGCTTCTCTGCACGATTTAAACTGGGAAAACTCCTGCAAGTTACCGCTCTCCCTTAAATCCACCTGTATGATCACCAGGGCCGGGAGCAGCTGCTACTAAATCAGGATTAAGCTGCTTCGCTAAGGCAGGGAGGTGCTGCATGACTTGGAGGGCCTCACCTCAAGAGGCAGGTGAGCCTACGCTCCGTAGTAACTGGCAAACCAACTTCACATCACTAAAATAAAGTTTGTTCTGCTGGCTGAGCGCTCTGTGCCACGTGGCGCACCTGTACCTGGGAGAGGAACCGCTCCTACAGGGTCACGCAGTGCAGGATGACGGCAGCAACGTGTCTGTACCCCAGGGACGGGTGCCATGCTCGTCCCTGCAGCCGCTGGTACCATCCTGCAGGCTCCGCCAGCGCACGTGCTTCCACTGGAGGGCGAGAAACCAAAGGCACGGACAGCGATGTGCACAATTGGCAAATGTGGTCTAAACCCACCCATTTCCCCAGTTGGTACTCGGGCTGGGGCAGGCGGAGGTACACAGTTAACACCCAGCACAGTAAAATAAACTAGAGAGAAATTAATTACACGCACCCTTGATCTACCACCTTGAGCTCAACCCCCGCCTTGGTCCCTCACTAGAGCATGTGAATGACTTTCACAACACCGAGGTCCAAGGATCAAGGAGGTTTACTTTATTACTATAAATTGGTTTATGTTCTTGTACTTCACATATAAATATCATGACGACAACAAAAAAGGCACATCTATGGAGACATCGTGCACCTTGTCTGTGTCTATTTATATTTTATTACAAGAACTATCACGCTCTCTCCACTAGAAATAAGCCTAGAACTGGTTGTATGACATATACCTCTCTGTATTGACAAAATACTCAAAACAGTTGGTAAAAATTTACATTTCTACAAATTCTAAAAATGACACTGCATATCTAAACGGCAAGTTCCACTTTGCCAGGGCAAAAGAACAGTTTAAAAAGACGGTGGTTTGACTCATCAGATTCAAGAAGTTCAAGCACCACTTACAGTTTCATTCCAAAACTTACGAATTCAAACCAGTAAGTTTTCAGTCGAGACCAACAGCCTACTTTATACGCAGGCAGCACTCGCTGCTTCCCGATTCTGCCAGTCTTCCGTTACCATCCTGAAGAGGTGAATGTTCCTATTTCAATGGAAATACAAAAAGCTTTTACAAATACAGATTTCTTTTTAAAAGTACTTGACCCAGAATACCTCTAGATTCCCGTTTAAGCCCATTCCCTTCATTCCCCAAAAAGGAAACTGATCCTTCTCTTAGTGTAACACACCTAACTAGAGCCAACCTGGCAGGCTCAGCGGCTGCGTCACTGCACTCACACTTTTTGAAGAGCTGGAGTTCTTACGGTCTTCTTAAAATAGGTAGATGAAGAAAAATGTATACTCTACATGAATGAGGTAAAGTTTCATACATTCAGCGGTGTAAATAAATACCAGCAGAGTTTTACAGGAACATGAGTATAAGTTTAAGGGTTTTATTATCAAAGTTTTGTAAAACAATTTCAGAAACTGTACATCAACATGGCACAGACTGTAGCCTACTTTTGTCTTTTTACCTGCACAAAAGTAAAAGCTCTTGAACTCCTGTAACTAAGAAAACAGCTTGCCTAACTACTTTGCATATAACATGGAATCACTGTGTGCATAAGATTACTACTGCAGTGACAGTAAACACAAATTTATTAGTTTATACAACTTGAGATCAAGTAAAAAGTACATTATCAAGTAGACTTGCTTTTAAAAGCATACGAAGGTCAATTTTAAAATGCACTACCTTTTTGCAATGTGTTTAGCTCATTAACAAATAAAACGACCTGGATTATGAAAACTGCACAAATCAACCTTTAATCACTGGGCACTGATCAAGCAGAGATTTTCACTTCCCAAAGCTCAAGAAGAAAAGTTCAGAACCATTACACAACTCGCCTGAGATGGATTTGAACTGACGGATTAAAAAAAAGCCCTCAAAAAGGTTAGTGCATTTTAACTTTGTCAAAGCTAAACAAAACCAGAAAAACAAAACAAAACAAACCAACCCCAGCCACATGGCTTAAAAAACAAAACAAAAAACCCCCCTATCTATATCAGAATGCTTATTTTCAGATGTACTGTCTTTTTTTTTTGTGTAGTCACACTTAAGACCCTTAAGTAGATCCACCATATGTTGTAGGACTTCAGAACATTGAGGATGTTTCTGCCACAATCAACATGCAGTCAGTGCGTTCCCTATACTGCTCTATTACTGCAATGAATCAAACTCTAGAAACACTATCATAAGTGAGCTGATTTACTAAAGGAGGTCATACGACAAACAGTCCATGCCTGCTGTAGATGCATGCAGCTTTTTACTTTTGCTTGAAGCATCACCAAGTTAGTAAAAATTGCTTGGCTACGCAATCCCTTTCGGCCGTAACGAGAATGGTTACCTTTCTATAAAGCTTTTGATGTGAGTTAGTACCAGGAGATTTACAAACCATGTATAGCGTAGAGCTGTATACATCTAGGTTTAGGATTAACGAGTACAGCATAAAAGAATCACACAGGAATGACACTGATGCACGTCTGCAGCTGCGTTCGCTGCAAAGGCGAAATTCAGTCACTCATATCCATGTCCTCTTCATGGTGATCATCCCCGTTTACTTTGGATTCCCTGGCTGAATCTCCACTTCCTTTATCGGCGGCAGACTCCTTTACTTTAGGGGAGGAAGACTCTGCCATTTTCTTTTCCTCCTTTTTCTCCTTCTCGCTGTCATATCCTTGTTCTTCTTCATCATAATCCCTTGTGACCTGCTTCGCCGAGATAAAAAAAAAACCCAGGTAAAACTTGCTTTCAAAGCCCCTGTTTAAGGTTAATACTACAGTACAGGCAGTGACGTTAAACAGGTTTTTAAACATACTTTCACATCTTTATCGCTCTCGGATTTTCGTTCTCGATCCTTCTCTTTGTCTTTGCTTTTTTTTTTCTTGCTTGTTGACCGCTCCCTCTCATCTCTACTTCTCTCCTTGTCTTTATCCTTCTTTTTTTCCTTTTTATGTCTACAATGATAAAGTATGTAGAAGAATGAAAATCACAATCACACCATTCCGTAACTAGAACGCAGACCACATCCAGACTGTGACCCATAGTTCATTACAAATCTAAACGGAGAATTAGCTGTGTGCAACTACGATACACCATTCACTTTCAGAAAATAACCAAGCATCCCGATTCCTTAGCTCCCACGAAGGGAAGTCCAAGAAACACCATGTTAAGAACAGCACCACTACAGTGTTTTATGAAGGAACGCCTTGAGGTCCCCGTTTAGGGAGCAAGGACCACAAAATGCCCAGGCCCACCCAAAAGTCATTTGATTCCTATTGTAGAGAGCTGGGAACTCTGCGTCTCTCCCACTCCTGATCCCTGGAACACCTCACATCTGGAGTTCTTGGGCACTAACAGAGAAGCTCTATGCTTGAAGCAGATTAACTGGTACTAAAAGCAGTAGCAGGCAGCAGAGATCCTCTCTCTGTCTCTCTCTCAAGAAGTCAACCTATGGGCTAGGTATAAGACACAAGCCAAACGCACACCATCTTCAAAAGAACCCCCCTGTGACCTTTGCTAGAGTTCGCGTCTTGGGAACTTTCCACCCAGACACCTTATCGGGGGGGGTTTTTCAGCCAAGAGGCTGACTGACCTTCTTGGAGATGGGGACCGGGACATTTTCCTTTTAGGAGACCTGGGCTTTTTAGGTGACCGTGATCCACTCCTGCTTCTTCTACGTCGTCTTTCTCTGCAGGAAAAAGAGATCAAAGCTGGTTGTTTTTTGTTTTGGTTTGTTTTTTTTTTGTTCATGGCTCAAAAGGTAGTAAATATGTATAGCTGAAAACGGCTATTTACTATTAGCAGTACTGCGAAGTCCCCACAGCTGCTCATGAGCAGAGTGAAGCTGTATCCTGTTCTACCTCCACCTTCATGAACAAATCGCTAGCTTAGACCGTATTAAGGAGGCTGACTCTTCTTGCAAATAGAAACAAAACAGTTTGTTCTTGTTAATAATGCAAGTTAATTTTGGAAGATTTTTAAAAGAGAATGGCACACGTTTTCCATATATTTATTCCATAAATCAGGAAAGAGTTTAACAGTGACCTCAAAGCATCATACTCTCCTCCATACAGAGAAAGTAGAAACTATTCTAAGCCCAAACAATACCTGCAGAAAATTACAGTATCAGGGAAAAAAATAAAGCATCTTACAGACACAGGCAGAGAGAGTATACATGAATTTGTGCATATACCCAATATGTCCACAACTGAATCATCATCCTATTACGTACAAGAAGGGTCTTTCTATTAACGCGGCTAAAGCATGCTGGAAACAGAGACCAAGGAAAACCTTCAAGTTACTGTACCTGCTTGTGCTTCTTGACCGTCTAGTTGTGCTGTAGCTTTTGGGGGGAGTTTTAGAACGTTTCTTTTCTTTCTCTTCCTTCTTTTTGTCCCTTTTAGTAAAATACAGATGTTAAGTTTAAGTCATTTTCAAACTAGTCAAATAGCATTCACTACTTTTGCTATATAGGAAGATGAATGAAGACATGGTAACTACACTGGATGGCGTATACTGTTTAGCATTTCTGGGGTCAGTCACATGGTATTAATGGAAACAAAGATTACAATTATCTACAGCAAAATAAAAGAACAGCGCTTTTACAGCTTCTGTGTACAAACAGCACAAAATCTGTGAGTGTAGATGCTCACACTTTCTGCTTTCCAAAGACAGCTACTGAGCAATTCAGCTAATGCCTGCGGCATCTACTGACTCCTAGGAAAAGCACGTTACATGTTTTCATGTAACTAACTGTGCACACATACAGGGCAAGTGCAATATAATTCTGTAAGACATTACAAGAGACTACGACTTTAAAAAGAGCCACTAGTTCATTTTGCCCTAAGTTTTTTGTTTGGCAGGTTGTTTTTTTCCTGCTTTGGTGGTTTGTTTTTTTGTTTGTTTGTTGTGTTTTGTTTTTTTTTAATTAAGCACCAAAATCTAATTTCCAGCAAATAGCACAGATTTACTGAAGCAATTACCTGGTTTTGGATGTGCTCCTAGACCTTCTGCTTCTCTCTCTGGAATGAGATCTTCTTCGCCTTGGACTTTTAGATCGCCTCCTGCTTCTTGATTTTGAATGGGACCTTCTCCTTGATCTGCTTCTCGACCGTCTACCAGTAACACATTGTACATGGGAGTTAAATATATGAAATTGTGATATATTATTCAGAATCTATCTGCTCAGTGCTAATGGTATTGTAATGCACAATGATACAGAAAACAGGAAAAAGAATATAGAAAACAGCAAAGGAGTCACATTGAGTCTGCCAAGGAAATCAAAAGAGTGAGCGCACAAAAGCTAGATGTGAAAGAACGATGATGCTTCAATCAGCTCCCTTAGTGCTCTCCTTGTAAGTAAGAAAACATCAGTCCTATTGTAGAGGAAAACTGGGAAGTCATGCTGAAACGTGAAGAAATTTTTGGAACACTAAACGGAATACAAGCCAATTACTGACTATGCCACAGCAAAGAAGTACAAACGGGAAGGCCGCAGTTAAAATGGCTTTGCACAGACCACTGGCACGCACTGTCTCATTGGAGCTGACAAGCCAACAAACAGCGTAAGACAGCCCTACGTCTTTCGGTTTGGGTAGGACGATTTTAAGATCTCTAGTCAGGATACCCGAACAGACCCGATCTCCAAGTAAATCGTAACCTAGAAAACGCTGGAAAAACTTTTGTCCCAGATACCTGCATTAAGCTGAATTTGCTGCACATAGTAGAAACAAACAGCCCAACAGTTTATTTAAAATGGGAATCCTACAATGGCTTAAGTGTTCATAGTAGTGAGGGCTGCCTAAAACCAAGGCTCTGTGCTAAGGTGTTTCTTCTCTGATACAAGAAACAATTTATTGTTAAATAAAATCCAAACACCGCTAAGATTAGGTGTCCTGAAGTTCTTCCTGCTGTATTTTAAGATATTTTTTGCAATCATCTCTCTTCCACCCATTCTACAAAAGCAGAGGTAGGCCTCCATCTCACGCTACACTCTAGCCAAACAAGCCTTGGCTTTCTTCAGCCATTTGTATTCTTCCATCTGTCAGCTTCCACGAGGGAAGTGTCACTTCCAAGAAGTATTTTTGAAGGAATTGTTTCAGCTATGGGCGTTTTCTTGGTTTTTTTTTTAAAGCAAATAAGCTAACTACCTGTGTCTAGATGAAGAAGGTGTTCTCCTCCTCCTTGAGCGTGACCTTGACCTTGAATGCCTTCGTTTTTCATCTTTTTTGTCTGGAGTTAAAAAGGAAAATAGTAAAAAACCCAATGTTGTCTTAGTATTCAAGAAGATTTTATATAGCAAAGGAAGGCGAGCTTCATATTAGATATAAATGAGAGAAAGAAAACCTAAAGAATATTTTGACATTTGAAATTAAGGCTTATGTGTCCTTTTCCTCAAAAGATGACACAAAGAATGAACACATGACAAAGACACGTATGTGGCATAAAACCAACGTAAAATTTTATGCAAAACTGAAGAAGTCAAAATTCAGAAAATGTTTAATTTAAGTCAGTTAAAAGATGACAGCTGCAGGGCAATGGAAAGTCTTGTTAAAATCTCAGAATCTCTGCCATTTTGTGAAGAGCTAAAGAATCTCTCAAATTACTGTTTTGAATTTCCCACAAAAAGCCTCAAGCAAAACAATCGGCATATTTTTCTGGTGTAATAAAAGAACAAGAGCTCCACTCTTTCCTGAAAATGGTCAGGAGGCTATAAAACTATATTTTCAGTGTTCCAGGTTACTGCTGCTCAGATCTGGTGGACTGGACATTTGTGGAAGAACTGCTGCATCTTGCTCCAAAATAAAAATCTACTGATATAAGCTACAAAAAAAAAGAAATTATTTACAAGCTTCTACAGATTAGGAATTACAAGAAAGGAAATCATCCCCAAGAACAAACATCACTAGGATGTCAAGTGGTTAAGCCACTTGCTGTTTCCAATGGAATCTGAGAGATGGCAGCACGGACTTCCATCAGGGGACGCCCAAGCATTTGCAATCTTCAAATCAAGCGGATTTCAGGAAAAACAACAGATGACTAATTCCCTGCATCATTCTGGAGGACACATGCAGTATGCACACTGTAGGACAACCAAAAAACTGTCAACTATAAATTAAGTCACGACAGAACTTGAAAGCATTAAGCTAATATTTTGCAGACCATTAGCTTTTATCATATACTGTGTCAAAACTCCATCTTGAATTGAATGAGGTATTCTATGATTTAAAATTACCTGGCTCTATAGCAGCAGAAATTAGTGACTGTGCTTCTCGTACTCTTTTCATAGCTTCTTCTATTTCTTTACTGGAGGTATCTGATTTCAGACTTGGTGAAACAAGACCTGCAGCTACATGGTTCAACCTGGTAAATAAAAAAGAATTTTAGAAATTCACTGTTGATGAATCCAAGAAATACATGCTTCCATTGTCAGTTTGCAGCCTATTCAAAGTGACTGATCCAAGTGAATCAGAATCTGCCTGCATTTTGTCACCAGTCAGGTAACACAGTAGTACATCCAAGATGTGTATCTGTGCTGAAAACGGTGTCACAAGACACCAGCACATACAGCTCTTAGAATTCCAGTAAACTGTAAATAGCAGGAAAGTTTGTGTTGTCTTGCACAGGTATGTTTCTAGTGATACTGTTCAGAACGTTTTTGTACAACACAATTTCAATTCTCGCTACCTGAAAGAGCAACTCCACAGAAAACAGTATATCATACAGTAGAAAGTCTGTTTCCATTTTTATAAGCCATACTGAGAAGCCTATAAACGGTGATGAAATTTGAAGCTCAGAAGATGTGTTCTACAAAGTGGCTTTGAAGCCAACCAGGGATACAAAATATACCTGAGTGATGTTGATCTCATCCATTATCTTGGGTTATTTCGTTCAATCAGTTAGGCATTCCCTGCTTACAGAAGTGTCAACTTAAAATAGATAATAATATGCCAGAGCAGTACCAAAACCAAAGATAGAGCACATGTATAGCTTTATCCCCTGGTATAGACCAGATGGCTCTGACAATTTAAAAACAGTGGAACAGCCAAACAGGGTTAGAAGTCTATTTAACTAATACAGCAGCAGAGCAAGCACACGTTGATATGCCTTCCTGAAGCTGAGGTGAAAGAATTCTCTCCAAAGAGAGTACAAGGGCTTTCTGAGCCAGATGTGGTTTCGTTGCATTAGTGCACCTTTCATCTACTAATTTGTCTAACGGTTTTTTCTATGGCATACGCTTTCGTCATCCCATTGCACTGTTACCAATAGCTTAACAGCACACTAAGCGCTACAGTCTTTCCCTACTTGCTGTCCCCCATGACACACTATTTTAACAAAATTATCCTTTTTCTGAATACTGAAATAAAAATTAGCAAATACTTGTGCTTACTGTTATTTGCTCCCTTTTTCTACCAAGTAGTAAGACAAGCTGTCTTTTGTTACCTTCTCACAGCTGTTACATAGACTCTTTTACTGGTGTCTTACAAGAGTTGGTGGTCCCGGCTCATTCTCAACCATAGAATCATAGAACAGTTTGGGTTGGAAGGGATCTTTAAAGGCCATCTAGTCCAACCCCCCTGCCATGAGCAGGATGGAAGGTGCTAGCTACACCTTTACATTGCGGACACAGAAGTGACAAAAATGGCATATGGAAAAACGAGTTTCTGTCTCTAGCAAAATGAAATCCTAGAGTTTAATTGGTGTTATCCTGCAGATGCAAGGCTGAATAATCTTCATTTCTGCCCCCTCTTCTCTCTAACAGGAAAAAGAGTCTGCACAAGATCCCCAAGACACTAGATTTCTTCAACCTTAATGAGATCCAGCAGGACAAAGATTGGATACTGAATCATGACAGATGTTCCCAAGATCAAGTATATTGCAATATAAATATTTGTAAACATTGATGCTTACTTTGGATCCACTGTGCTCATAAGTTTTAGTAGTTGATCTGCTGCAAGAGACTGTCAGGAAAAAAAAAAAAAAAAAAAGTTAAAACTATGTTGGAAGATGTGTATGCTTAAGAAGATTATCTTCCTTGAATGTACCCTCAGCAGTGGCTAAAGCAAAAAGTCTCTACAGACGAAAAAAACAAAACAAAAGCCACCCCAAACAAGTTACAGACGAAAAGGCATGTTGTTCTGGTTTAAAACTTGTGGATGATGGTGAGGGTGTGAACATCGCATTTCAGTGGTGCTCAGGTACCTTTTTTTTTTTCCACAGCAGCCAAACATAGGCCCTTTCCTGGACAGAATCAAAGCACTTCAAAATAAAAATACACTTCTGGTATTTACAGGTTATTTCTGTTACTTCAAGAGAATAGAGACCTCATTAGAGAACTAGTGTTGCCTGTCCATGGGTAGTCCTCACTGTCAATTTATAAACAATAAGCAAAAGCTTCTTTACTCTAAAAATTCCACTAAAAGCCCATATTTTGCAGCTCTTAGGAAAACCCAGATATTATTACAATTGGTCACTTCCTGTACCAGTGTGTATTAACAACGAAATGTTTAGTCCTAACTAATTTTCTTTATACAGAAGCAGCCATGTGCTGAACCCAAACGGCTTGTTATCATCAGCTGGCTTAATGGACAAAGGAAAGAATCCTTCATCATACCAAATTTATATTTTTCTAGTATGCATTTAGAATGCCTTTTTCTTTTTTTCATTTGTTACTTCTTTATCACCATTATTTGCTTGTTACTACACATGGCATGAAGAGAATGTTAAATGACGGATTTCTTAGCAATGCGTTGAATTATTACTACTTCTTGTAGCTGTAAAACATGTTCTTTGTACAGTATTTGGTTCTTGTATCTTAAATATTAACTCAATATTCTACTCACTATTACTTAGTACTTAAAGTCTTTTTTTATTCAGTTTTAAAAGACTACAGTCTAACAAAGTCTCCTCAGTATTTTCTACAAAATTAAAAAGTCAAAACAATTTTTATTTCTACTGTAAGTACGAGACAGGTTCATAGCTTGAACACATATTTGAAATACTTCACTACTAGTCCCAAATTATTTTTTGGGTCCTTCCAGTATTTGATACTCCTGCAGATATTATTTATTCCAAGCAGGTGCTCAGAAAAATCAATCACTGAATTTTCCAGACAGTGGCCGTTAAACTGATACAAATGAAAATTACTTTTAAAACAGAAAAGACGGTAGCAAAAGAAAAGTGTTCATATATAAACCTGCTATGCCAAGGAATAACGACTGCGTTCTACAACAAGTTTAAAGCACCAGCACCCTGTGCAGGCTACATTGAGCTAAGCCTTTAATAAAAAGTACTATTTTGTAACACTTCTTCAAACTTAAGTATAGCATTTCTAGATCTTCAGCTACTTATTTAATATACTGGTGAAAGGGCATCACCTATGCCAGTCAAACTACCTATGTGCTAGGGACAACAGAGAATACTTTAGAATGTGTGACATACCTGAGAGTTTAAGTTTGCTCCAGGAAGCCCAAGAGCAGCTAGGGCAGGATCAAGAGCAGGAGCTCCTAAAGCAGCTAAAGGAACAGCACCAATCTGTAACAAAGACAGCAATTAGACAAAGCCATAGTCAATTGATTAAAAGCTGTTAGATCAAGATTCCCAAGCATTAGACATGTGAAAACTTCAACTGGGTTTTACTTAGGCTTCTGGCTACAGGAAACATTATACTAAGGTCAGTGAGAGTATTTCAATTTTCCTTATTCAGGTATTCCAAAGCTTAGTATATGAAAGATTTTTTTCCTATATTCTAAAACGAAATTCTGTTTCCTCTGCATCCCAACTGGGGGCGGTGGGGGGTGTGTGTGCAAAGAATTAAAGTAAAGCATTCCACAACATTCAAGAAATAGTACAAAATTAAATTCTTTTCCAGTGTTAAAATGAAAATTCATTTTACGTTTCTGAGCCAACTACCACATATCTAAACCAATTTAGGATTGAAATTAACACGTTTTGTGTTAAAAAACAGTATCATATTCTCACATCCCTGCAAATTTGGTTAAAACCAGCAAATGGGTTGAAAAGCTACTGGAAGAATAAGTAGGATGATGGCATAGGTCTGAATTCCTTAAATTAATCTAGAAGCTTCATAAAAGAACCTCATTTTTTGGCCATTTGAAGTGAGACGATCAAAACATACGCTGAAACAAAACACAGACTGTGCTAAAACCCACATGATCTTATGCTAATCGAACGCCGTGCTGTTGCTATGAGGTCTTGCTCTCCCTTCCTTCCTTCTCACTGCCTCCTCTTTCTGACCGCTCTGGCACCTGAGACTCATTTGTCAGCCAATTCAACCCACTGAGCCGCAAGAGAACTTATTTTTGTGCTGTCTGCATCAAGCTAGCACAGTAATTCACAAAAGGACCTGATGAGCTCCAGAGCCAGCATAAAAGCAGCAGCAAGAGCATGGCGTCAAGAGCAAGGAACCTTCCACTTTTTGACCATGAGTTTTTCAGTTAGCCGATCTCCTGAAACTGTGCAGGCTTCTCCCTGTAGTCTCCAAAGAAAAAGCCACACTCCCACACACTGATTTTGTGAACATCAACTACAGCTCTAATGCGTTTTTACCGAGTTAGATGCCCAACTCCCAGTAACAGTCAAAAGGAACTACATAACAAGATTTCAAGATGTGTTTGAAAAAAAATGACCGTCCACCACAATTTTCCATAAAGTGGATGTGTTAAATAAATTCCACCGTTAAGTGGTTTGGGAGTAGGCTAGGATTCAGTGATAGAACTAAAATTAAGATGGTTCAAAAACCATTTGCAGGAATTTATATACATACAGTTTTTGGTGAAATAAGGCTTTAAGATGGTATTTGTTTCTTCCATCCCTTCCCTTGAATTTCAAAGTTAAACTTCAGACTTTTTCTTCTACATACGGTTAAAAAGATCTTCTGAACAACTCAATAGCAAGTGTATCTTTCACGCAATCAGAAACCAGAACAGAAGCTACACAAAGAAGAGCTAAGCACAAGCAGATTTGAGAACTGCAGAATTAATAAAGCTTTATTCTTATTAATTTTTCTTGTACTTTGATTCTCTGTTCTCTAGTAAGATATGTGCTTTGACTGAAACTTTTTCCACAATGTGTTATTCTTACTGTTCATCTTCCACACGAATTCTTGTGTATTTAGATAACGGGGAAATACAGGCTACAATTTTTTTCCCCTCAGCTGGAGTATTAATTGAAGGTATCTCCATGGCATGTCAGCTCCCTGAACTTCACAAATTTAAAATCTATGAGATCTCTCCTGCTTGTCAAATCTGTCTGTAACTGTACAATGGATAAAAGAGGGATAAGAGAGAGACAGATATAAACACACGGCCCCTGAGGTACCAGAAGCATCATATTAGGGAAATAAAAGTATCTCATCTAGCAACTTATCACCATTCTGCCACAATTCGTATCAGATAGCTGTAATGATCCATCAAGATGTACAAACTAAAACATTCTAGGAATAGCATTAGCACATCAGTCTATTTGTCCTGCAAAAAACAACAGAAAGTAAGTTAGCATGTAACAGAATACACGTAATCGTTTCCCTTGACTTCAGTCCAACTGGAAAACCTACCTGAGAAAGTGGGTTGGGAGTAGGCAGGAGTCCGCCTCCAGGCAGCAGACCTGCCACAGCATTAGCTGGTGCCAAGAGAGACAAAGCCTTAGTCTCATCAGGAATAACTCCTGCAGAGAAATAGCCTTGCATTAGAACGCATTCCATTTCAAAGGCAGAAAATACACAAATACACCCAGAAAATGTCTCCCTGATACACCACCTGAGTTTGTTGAAAGTACTTATGTTGGCTAAAATACAAAGCTTGATGTCTATTAATATTTATCATTAATTTTTTTGTCAGAATGAAACTTCAATGTGTGAAAATTTGACTGTTCCTTTTTCTCTACAAATGGTTAAGTTTCTAGAGCAAAAAAATAGCACAATACACACTACTTTTTTGTTAACACTGCCAAGATTTCATCACCTGTACTCGATTTTTAAGTCATGAACCAAACGTAAGCAAGCACAGTCGGTTCTCCAGGGGTGTGCTCTCAACTTTCAAAAGCTGTTTTATGAACAACGACTCGTGTCGGCTGCTTCACTATAAAGCACACAGAAAAATCAAGATACACAAGACAAAAAAAGTTTGATTTAGGGGTTAATAATATGGTACAGTTCACTATGTTTTCTTTTACACCTACCATACAAATTTCGTAAAACTTAAGAGAAGGTATGGAAATATTTTTGTTGAATCAAGCGTAGGGCTTTTGCTGACTTGTCAAATGAAAATGAAAGTCTCTGCAGATCTTCAAATACACGCTGTGTATGTGTGTCTGTGGGTGGATGGGTGCATACAAACAGTATATTGTGGCACATTCCTTACCTGTGCAGTAAAATGCATTTGTTCCAATATGTGCCATGCTTATGTACCAAGAATGCTGCTACATACTGCCATTTCAGAAGAAACTTCTGGCCCAAAATCTTGCAGCCAACTAAGACAAGTGTCTTATTTTACTGCCTGCTCTGCGCATATAATTTTAAGGGTCCTACTATGAAACAAGTAATTATGTAGGTATTTTTATTCTATCCAACAGCAAAAGCCCTATACAGATGGATTAATTTGTTAATGTGCCCAAGCCCCCAAAATGAGAGTTCAATAAAACAATTTACTATATATTTGCAAATACCAGTAGTGTTTCTGTAATACATATTAAGAAACTGCATCTCATCATAAAACATACAATATGTACAGGGCACTTAAGAGAAACTGGATAAGCTGCAGAAGAAAACTGTTGGGTGGTATTTTCAGCAGGGCCTGGTATATAGTTCAGGCTGAACCAGGGAAAAGAACTGTAAAACACAACAACAAAAAAGAAAAACCACTGTTAAATAAAGGTAATGGTTCCTTCCACCTATACTGAGAAGTGCCGATAATATAAACAAATGTATAATACACAGCACTGTTATCTTGCTTGTGTCATTGAGCTGTCATCAATTTAGATACCAAAAGTTATGGAGGGAGAGGGGGGAAAAAGGTCATTTAGATAAAGGGCATTAATGCATAAATATATTAACATACCTACAGAGAGATTATGGGGTAATTTTGCATGCAAAATTATGTCTCAGAGGATATTTATAAATTATAGCTAAACATTTCAAATTAGTGCAACTACAACATTTCTGGCATCTAAATACAAATCCTCAGACTTATCTTGAGACACCTCATAGAAGATCTGCATCCATTAAAAAAAAATCATGCATCTGATCCTCTAATTGTTTTTTTAAAAAAGTATTTAGAAATAAATAAACTACAATTTTAAAAAAAGCAATGAGGCCCCTCACCAGTTAATTTTCATGCTTCAAGAGTTTTTTTTACTGCTGCTTTGTTAGAACCATGAAATACTGCATGAATGTGTAGAAATGAAAGAAAAAGAAACAGACAAAAGAAACAAACATTAACCAAAGAACCTAAATACCCCCCCCAGCCATCTTTAATCTTAGACTTCCTTCCAAATCTAGGAATATCACAGTGAAAATTACAAATACTAAACCTTACCGTAGACTTTGTGTATAGTTCTATAACACAAAGCAACAGCCAACACCAAAATGTCTGTGTATGCTAAAACTGGAGTGCGCTTGTAATATAGGGGATAATTATTGCACTAAACAGATAATAAACATTTACTTTAGTGACAGGCAATATTAATACAGAATTATCACAATAGAAAATAAAAGATAAAAGGGCCCAGTTCAGCACAGTAGTTAAGCATATGCCTGGCTTTAAGCACATGAGCAATTTCACGAGGGTTTTAAGAATCTTGCTGTATCGTGCTTAAATAACTTGTTGAATTGGGACCCTGGCACTATGCATTTGCAGGGAAAACTATACTCCAGTACAGGGACAAAAGCATATGATTACAAAACCAGGGGGCATAACTTTATTGGCTGAACATATCTCTTGTGATAGGCCACATCATTATGCCAAAAACATCAACATTCTGAACCACCAGGACATCATAAGAAACAGCCCATGAGGAACTCCTTGATTTAAACAGGCCCATTAAAATATTCTACTTTATTAATTCTATTTTCTTTACGCAATCTGAACCAAAACTACTGGGCAGATTTCTCTATGTGCCAGATTTATCCACCATCAAGCACAATGGACAAAGTCAGACTGACAAAGAGAAAAATGTTTTTATCCTTATTGGAGAAGTTAAACACTAACATTCCTCACCATGGGCCTTGGAGAATATTTCAGTACTAACTCAGATGGACTGTTGCTATATCATGCTTTAATACAAAGACGAGGACAAGATGCCTTTCAACTACGCTATTATACCTAAACTAGCAAAAGCAGAAGCAGTAACTCAACGGCAATTTCAGAATGCGTTCTGTACTCTCAAAAAGCAGCATGTCTCCATCAAAGGTCACGCCGCAGATTCCTACATTCCCGTAATTAAGTTTTCATATCTTTTAATTTAAGGAATACCAAGATAAGACAGCTCCCCAGGCCTCAAAAGACAGCCTACAGCATTACAATGTCTTGATTATAGGTCTGAACCCAGGCCATGTACCAAATTTATTACTGTAGTACGACGTAATCTACAGAGGTTTTATTTATTTCAAGCGATCTGGGAAATTCCATTATTTCAGAAATAAATCAAGAAACAGTACAATGGAAATCAATTACTTCTAAAGCAAGTCTAGAAGAGTTTAATAAGACTTCTGTAAGAAGAGGTGTCTTCTCAGCACTTTGTTTTTAAGGTAAGTTCCAAAAACCCTGCTCATTGCCTTTCAAATTACTGTAACACCCTAAAATGTAAAAATAAAAAGAAGAAGAGAAAATGTAGTTAACAAGTGGTTACACCAGGAAAACACTTGGGGACTTGAGTGCTTGCTGGCCTTTAGTTAATGTCTAGAATCCCCTGTAGCTGCAGAGGACCCACTGTTTTTCAGTCATCTGGAAGGGCTTTGCATTTGCCTTCTCCACTACAAAAATCACACACACAAATAACAGAGAGAAGAGTTTATTATTTAGTGTAATTCTATAAAATATATCAAGGATGAACAAGAAAACTTGGAATAAAAAACTAGTACCAGTGCCCATTTGGCACCTCTTGGAAGATCTCACTTTCAAATTAAACCATAATTATTCAAACCCTTGGTATACTGGACTTCACAATGAGAGTGAGTGCCTTTTCAGGGAAGTTTGCAACTAAATGCAGTGGCAGCGTATCTCAAAGAAATGTTAATCTGCTCTCCCGCGCACTCTCAGGGAGGGAGAAACCATTCTCATGAAGAGATCTATGCCTATGTGAAAGTGGCAAACACTTAATAATGAAGGCAAAATTTCCTTAAAATGTTGACCTGTTTGCATAAGTCTGTTTAGGAAAATGTCTCATTGAGACTGATAAAGAGCAAAATTTGCAAATAATTCTGCCTAAAATGTTAATATTCTAAACTTAAAGACACACAAAACCAGTAAGAGGTAAACTTTCCACTTTCATTATCACTAAATAAAAAAAATTATTTAATCCATGGGCCAACGACAATATACCAAGGGTTTCAAAATGTTAATATCTTACACGTTTGACATTTTACTAATCCTCATTTTTGTGAACTATACTGGAATAAAATGCCACCATATGGTGGCTTCATAGGCCATTAAACAATTCACAAACCTTCTGCATATGGTACGACTATCAACGCTCTGTCAACGAATACAGTGTTTGTCAGATGCTGGGCCACAACTGCAGAGTCAGGATCATGGAACTTTACAAAACAGACACGCGATGAAACAGGCAAAGGAGAATCACTGAAAAAGAAAGAAATAAATTACTTAGGTGGAAGCAAGTCTGACAGTATGAAACTTGTAACTTCTATCGTCTCCCTGCTTTCACCAAACCAGGAAGTCATAGGCAACTATCGGGTACTTCTCTATGCAAGAACATTATTTCAGATTTTGTATCAAATACCATTTTGCATGACCACAGATACAAAATTACACCAAATGAAGCCAATTCACTATAAAATTGCAGAAACAGTTTTACTGCCTCATTTGTAACTGGACATTAGTTCTACTATGCACAATATATCTACGACCAGTCACCTAAATGCAAATTAGTTTTCATGACCCTTCTGTAAGACAGAAGGAGACGAAGAAAAATTTTGCTCAAGAAAGATAAAGTTACCTGCTATATATACTGCATAAGTTCACAAAACCAGTAGTTTTACACTCTCTACATTAGGCACTGAATTACTTATTAAGGTAAATTATGAAATAAAAAAGGGTAATGATTAAAAGACCACTATGATTTTACTTATCAACACAATTTCATAAAAACTTCTAGACCAAACTTCATCACGCTGCTTCTCACACATGTAGAAACTGCCAAGTCCATTCTGAAGGGATGTACACTGCTAAACAGGTGTCTGTCATTCAGCAGTAACAGAACTAACCACAAAGAAATTAAAGAAGCTCAGGTAGGCAACACTACAGTTGAAATCTCACTAATGGGTCAAAAGCTCCTGAACAACCCATCAGTAAACACAGACCTCTTTACAAGATAGGTTTGTACCTACTCCACGGCTCAAAATGAGCATCTGTCAGCAGAGCTGTGTAAAAAACCCCAGACATGAAAAATCCAAAAGAGAATGCAGAAGTTTTGAGTCACTTGAAAAAAAACCAGAAATATCTACTTCCTACAACAATAGGACAGAATTGTAGGACATACAACTGTGCTCCCCTCCCCTTCTCTGAAGCAAAACCAAACCCCCAAAAACCAGAGGCAGAATCAACCTGGTAAAGGTCCAGAACGGGTTTCAAAAGTCCGTATATCCTGAAAATGGTGCAGATTTTACTTTAATCGGATATATAAACTAAAAGACAGCGAGAAAAATTGTCATGTGGACATATCTGTACAGCAGATGAGTTAAAAGCTGCCTCCAGAAGGCGCAGGGCAGGTACTGAAAGTAGTAGCAAGTCCTAAAACGCAAGTTCCTAAACAAGGCCAGGGCACGTGTACTGTTCGGTTCTGCCTTCAAGTCCTAGAGGTACAAATTAGCCTAAGAGGTAGCTCTGAAAAACACTCACTAATTCTTCATGACAAAGATCCACCTTTACTAACTAGACTCCCAGAAACAATTACAAGACTAGCTATTCAAAATGCATCCCACTGCCAAAACAATTGGGTTGATCTGTGTTGATCAAGACTTGAAGCACTGAAAGCGCAGAGAGAGTTGTCAGAATTCAGAAGAAAGGAGAATGACTTCAACAACAACAAGAAAGACATCCAAGATCTATTTTTGTTAGTGCAAATTCTAAAAACTATCTAAACTTCCCCACCACTGAGCACAGGCTCAGCCCAACATGCAAGTTATGCAAACTCAAGAACTGCCCTAAACATCTATCGGATCACACATTAATATACTTTAAATTTGACTCGATGTTAAAAAAATAGATTGGAGCCAGCGTACTGCAGCTTTTAAAATATTAAAATTAGAAACATCCACTTCATCCAACATCTTGCACATTTAATAAACTGGAAAGTAACATTGTAGCAATTAATGGCACATAGAAAAATTGAAACTATTAGCTCTTTTGTATCTACAAATACACAGTAGCTTGCCAAAATGGTGCCTTTTCTTAAGCTATTTGCATAAAAACATAGAAACAAAGAAGCATTAGCAGACAGTGTTTTAACAAAATCACAGTAGTACAATTTTAAAGAAAAGTAAATCAAGGACTTATGCCATACCTCAATGGTATACCAATCTAAGTTCTAAAAAAATTAAGTAATTTGTTACATAAATGCAGTACAATACTTTCAAACATTCTTAAAATATCTGTGAGAACATGAGAACATGAAACAGAGTAGATACTGTTTATATACATAAGTACTACTATGTACTAAACTGTACAGCTAGCTGAATCTACGAAAACAACTGAAAATACGTAAGGCTATGCTTATGCAGCCTGACAATTAATATAAATCAGTGTGCTTCGTTTTTAAAAATGTATTTCCAGTGACTGTAAAATCCAAGCTGTGGCTGAGCAAAATTCATCAAGAACAGAATGTTCTCAACAGTTACCAAAAAAAGGCCATAATTATTCTAATTCACCAGAGGTAGAAGAATTTAGTAATTCTCTCTCAGACATCATGCCAGTGAATGCAGAGACACACGACAGATTACTGTGGTTGGTGTCTGAACAACAGACCCATTCTGAAGTACAGCAGATAAACAGGGAAATCCAACCTTTGTATCGTAACCTCTAACGACTCGCACCAACAAAGTTCCCTCATATTGCAACCAGCATCTACGAATGGTGCCAGAGCCTTTGGCACCTCTGTATGGCCAGCAACACAAGGAAATGACATAAAACCACCTTAGAACAGTAAGGTTAAAAATTAACCCTAGTCCAAAAAAGTGCCTGGTCTAGTATCAGCTGCATAACCTTTATATACAGTTTTCAAAAACGCTATTTTGTCCACCAAGACATACATTCTAGAATGAAGATATATGATAATGTTCACTCCAACAGCTGTTCAACATTTTCTACATCTTCTGCGCAAGGCCTATTTAGTTACACTATATTTCCTGTTCCATATTAATTTATTCAGTGGCTTTCCTATAGTTATAACTTTTTCATAAATACTAAGAAATCTTCACAATATCCCCACAAGATGATGTATTATCCTTCTGTTTCACTTAGGGCTTTGAAATACAAAAGAAATTTACGCCAAATGTTCTAAGTAATTTTTGGTCATCCAATTTCAGATATCCGGCACCTGGGTTAGTGGAGTTATTTGCATCTTTCTGCTGTTTCTCCATCGGCGCATAGCCTTCACTGATGCAGCTGTAAATGCAGTCCCCTCGGTTCTTTTCTATACCAACAAAATGACCCAGCTGAAGTGACAAGAACACCGGTGCCAGAACAAAGGAGGCCGAAGTCAACAGTCAAATGCAGGAGCCCGGCCTTTTAGCAGAAACAAACTTATGCCAGGATTCAAAACCAGTAAGTTTGCCCTAAAGACTGGTATCTACCAGTATCAAACATTACAGACACAAGGCTGCAACGCAGATCTCCCTGAAGCCATCTCTTCTCTTGCCACAGCCCAGCTCTACAACACATCCACCACACACTTCTCTCCAGCGCACAACCCCAAGACAGAACCAACGCTTGTACTGAGTAGGGTCCTATGGGGCCGGTATTTCACTACGCATTTGTGCAAAGGAGCCAAATTAAGACTGTATAGACAGTCTGGGCTATGGTAAAAGGAAAGCTGCTGAGCCGGGCTTTGGATTTGGGGATTTTTTGTAGAGCACTTCATTCTGAAGCCCCAAATGTAATCCTTTAACAGATTAGTTAATATGTATCTAAAACTACAAAGTTACAAAAAACAGAATTCACCTGTAACAACCTTCCTTAAAAACTGGACAAAATATTAAAATACAGAGCAGCACATCAAATAATTGCATCTGTTTAAAGGTGATTTACTTTGCTGGCTGCCAAGCATTAATGGTTCTGCCATTTAAGGACAGTTATCTCAGCTATTAAGAACATCAACTCTCATGTCTGGAACTGTCCCCCAACTTCAGTTACATATACATTCCATTTCCTTCCATGCTTCCACTTCCAACACGAAATTGCCAAAATCCAACCCAAAGTAAGAAACTGCAAGACCACCAGAAATACTGTTTCTGAATTTGCATATACAACCAGCTAGCAGGATGGGTGAATTTTCCTGGTTTTGCGCTAGCAGGGATTGAAGACTCAATGATGAAAAAAAGAATGCTTTGTGATAGCTTTTGTTTTTTCCTAAATTAAAAAAAAAAAATCCAAGTAGTCTTGGGTATTAAAAATAATTGACTGTGTTCTTGTTTGCTTTTTCTCCAATCAATCTTCATTCAGCATGGCAAAAAGAAACCTTTTTACTTACATAATACCTATGCAAAAGATCAACATACAATGACATTAGGTTCTGTAAAACAAATCAAACTGACATGACCAAAATCAATGTTATCGCCTAACTAAGGTAATAAATACATATTATTTGTATATTAGGGATTACCTGCCCATTTTGCGCAGAATTCTTTGCACAGAATACATATTTACATCAAAAATTTCAGTTTTATGGCCAAGCGTCCATAAACTGCCGACAGTTCTGGAGGTTAACCAGACAGCAGAGACTAGCTAGACAGCCCTGGAACAAACAGCTCCTAGAGAAAACCGTGCGTTTGACAGGAAGAATCCCGCGTGTAACCGCATGCCGTAAATTACTGTCTTTTCCCCACGTACATGCATAACGTAATTAACGTGAATAATAACTACTGTAACAGGCACATAACCTCCTACGGCAACTCCACCTGAGCAGAACGAAGGCCGCAGAGGCGTGCGAAGGCGGCTGGCTCCGCCTCGACGCACGGAGATCCCCCCCCCGAGCACACCCACATGGCGCTGCCCGACGAGGCCAGCGGGGATCTCGCCGCCTCGCGATGGGCCCAGCTCCTCAGCGCCCAGCCGGGGGCGGGGGCGGCCCGCGGCCTGGCAGCCCCGCCGCGGCGGGAACCCGCCGCCGCCGCCATGGAGGCGGGAGGGGCCGCTGGCTGCAGCGGGGGAGGGGAGAGGAAGGCGGAGGCCGGGCGGAGGAGGGGAAGGGAAGGGAAGAGGCCGCCACTCACTCGGGGGGGAAGAGGCGCAGCTCCTCGATCTTTCCGAGGAAGCCGAAAAGCGTCCGCATCTGCTCGGAGCTGGCGCTGGGGGAGACGTTGGTGACCTGGATCACGTCGGTGCCGCTGCTGGAAGCCATTGCGCTGCCGCCCGCTCCGCTGCTACAAACACATCGGGGAGAGGAAGAGCGCGTTAGGCCCGAGCAGCTCCTCGCTGCGCCGCCGCCTCCTGCCGCCTCCGGCCCAACCCGGCCCCGCCGCCGCCGCGCACCGCCGGCCGCCCGCCTCACCAGCCTGCCTGGGCCGCAGTATCCCACAATCCCCCGCCGCCGCCCCCCGCGCAGGCGCACTGCGCGCGGCCCCCACGCAGCCTCACAGCCCGCGGCCCGCGCCGAGCCGCCGCGCCTGCGCGTGGCCCCGGCCTCGCCCGGGGACGGCGCCTGCGCAGCCGGGCAGCGACTGCCGCGCCGCGCATGCGCAGAGCGGGGGAGACGCCAGGCGGCGGCTGCTTGCGTGGGTGGCCCGCCTCTCGCCTCAGGGGTTGAGGGGCGTGAAGGGCCGTCGTGCTGACAGGAAGCGCTGAGCCCAAGCTGTCCTTTGTGCCCGTAGCAGGAATGCGCATCCAGATGGCGGCTGGGGTTCCAGGGTACTTCTGGTGCAAGCACAAATGCAGGCTGGGCGGAGAATGGATGGAGAGCAGCCCTGAGGAGAAGGACTTGGGGGTGCTGGTGGATGAGAAGCTCAACACGAGCCGGCAATGTGCGCTGGCAGCCCAGAAAGCCCCCCGCATCCTGGGCTGCATCCCCAGCAGCGTGGGCAGCAGGGCCAGGGAGGGGATTCTGCCCCTCTGCTCCGCTCTGGGGAGACCCCACCTGGAATACTGTGTCCAGCTCTGGGGACACCAACAGCAGAAGGACATGGACCTGTTGGAGCGGGGCCAGAGGAGGCCAGGAAGATGCTCTGAGGGCTGGAGCCCCTCTGCTGTGAGGACAGGCTGAGAGAGCTGGGGGTGTTCAGCCTGGAGAAGGCTCCGGGGAGACCTGAGAGCCCCTTCCAGTCCCTCAAGGGGCTCCAGGAAAGCTGGGGAGGGACTTTTTACAAGGGCAGGTAGGGATAGGATGAGGGGTAATGGCTTCAAACTGGAAGAGGGGAGATTTAGATGAGCTATTGGGAAGAAACTGTTGCCTGTGAGGGTGGTGAGACCCTGGCCCAGGTTGCCCAGAGCAGCTGTGGCTGCCCCATCCCTGGAGGTGTTCAAGGCCAGGTTGGACGGGGCTTGGAGCAACCTGGTCTGGTGGGAGGTGTCCTTGCCCAGGGCAGGGGGTTGGAACTAGATGGTCTTTAAGGTCCCTTCCAACCTGAACCATTCTGTGATTCTATGGTCAGTCTTCGGGGGGACGGATGGATCTCAAGGCCCCAGCTGGGAAGCTGGCATGTTGCTAACAGTGCCCTGCCTGAGGTGTTCCAGATGGGCTTGGTAATGCTGCTTGCTCCTTCAGAGCTGTAAGTTTAAAATTACTGTATTTTAAGCAGGCTAAGTCAATTAGTATGTGAATTAATTGCATTCACGTAGAGATGAGTGGAATAGGTATTTTGTTGCCTGGGTTCACTGAAATTAATGTACTTAGAGTGTCCTACGTTTTCTGCTGTATCACTCCTGGCATCAGATTGCGAATAAATCAATCAGTTATTTCCAAAGTCCATACAAGTGATTTTTAAGTAACAAATATTAATCATTCCAGGAACTTCAGCCCCTCCCCCAGCCCTTCCCATCCATTGTCATGATTTCTGCCTGTTGTGAACTGGCTTCAGATTGCTTAACTCCTTCCTTTCCACATATATCGTCCTCTTATGGGAACAAACAGGAAGACAACACAAAACCTCTGGAATTTCCAGCACTGTTTTTTTTTTTTTAACACTCAGTTGAAATACCCAGCATTTTCTCATGGAGCGCAGGTTGGTGACTCCCAAAGAGAGAGGAGACAGAAAAAAGGGGAATTAAAGAACAGTGGTATAAACCTAAGGAGGCCAAAATCCTTCGTCAAAAGCTAGTGCTTGAAGTATGACAGTCCCTTGAATCACTTGTGTGTTTACCTAACGTGGTCTTTGGTCCTTAACTAATTAACCTTTAAGTTCAGCGGAACTACTAGTAGAAGCTTTTTTCAAAAAGGGTAGGGTTTGAAACACAAACCTGGAATTTGAAAAGAGCTATGGCTAAAAACTTCATTGACTAAGGGGGAAACACTCCTTTTTTGTAATTTATGTCTGGGCAGGAATGGCTGGTAGGATGAGGCAGACCGATCCGACTCGGAGATTACGCGGTAGAAGCAGTGACGGGTGCCTGGTAATCTAAGATACCGGTAGGCAGCCAGGATTTTTCAGTGTGTAATACCGTTATTTAGTTTGTGAACTCTGGACTAATGGGAAAAGGAAAAACAAAAAAGTCAGTACTACTTCTGATAACTCTCTGTTGCCTCATTTCAAACTCGGAGCAGGTCCAGAGGAGGCCACAAAGATTATCAGGCGGCTGGAGCCCCTCTGCTGTGAGGCCAGGCTGGGAGAGTTGGGGGTGTTCAGCCTGGAGAAGAGAAGGCTCCAGGGAGACCTTACAGCCCCCTCCAGTATCTGAAAGGGGCTACAGGAAAGCTGGAGAGGGGCTTTTTACAAGGGCATGTAGGGATAGGATGAGGGGTAATGGCTTCAAACTGGAAGAAGGGAGATTTAGATGAGCTATTGGGAAGAAATTGTTGACTGTGAGGGTGGTGAGACCCTGGCCCAGGTTGCCCAGAGAAGCTGTGGCTGCCCCATCCCTGGAGGTGTTCAAGGCCAGGTTGGACGGGGCTTGGAGCAACCTGGTCTGGTGGGAGGTGTCCCTGCCCAGGGCAGGGGGTTGGAACTGGATGATCTTTAAGATCCCTTCCACCACAAACTATTCTATGATTCTATAAATAAAAAGCTATTAGAGTGACTTCAAAAATGAAATCCCTTCCACCTGTATATCTCCTCCCCTCACCTGAAAGTTTCTCTGGGACGAGGTTTTAGCAGAACAGCTTGTGTTATCCACTCACATTACTCTGCTTGTGAAAGAAAGCTGAGCCAGTACAATACACTACTGAAGTGGCTTTTTATTTGCTATACCTTGTGTGTGCGTGTAAAAATATTCACAGGCTGTTTGGTCTGGATTCTCGCTTGTGACAAAGCTGGCGACCTCAGCAAGACGGAAGGGGGGAGAGGCAGGGCGGGAGGCGAGAGCTGCACAGCGCGGCCTGTGCAGCCGCAGCGGGTGCGTTGCCAAGGCTCATTTGTAGTAATTAATAAGAATTTTATGTCCTCGGTTGCGTTGTCAGCTGCAGGTTCTCCCCTTGCTTCGCCCACAGGCCGTGTGGAACCGTACGTGCCCGTTTACCAAACGCTGTCGAGGGGACAGGCCATCTCCCGCGTCCTCCCGTTTGCCGGGGGCAGTTGGGGCCGCAGCCGGGAGCGGCTCCGGTGGGTGAAAGCCACGTCCACCGGGCGGGTGCGGGAACGGCCGTTTTCACCCTGCACAAAGGCAACGGGCCCGGCCGTTCCGTTCTGCGGGAGCCGGAGCAGCCTTGCACACCCCAAACCCCCGCGGGGAGACTCAGGCGGGTCGGTGGGGGGTTCGCCGGTCCCGTTTCGGGGCACCATTTCGGCGCCGTGGCTTCCACCGCGTCGGGCGGGAAATGGCGGCGGCGGCGGCGGGGGGGGAAGGCGGTGTGTCCCGCCAGGCGGCTGCCGGAGCCGGGCCCCGCCTGCTCGGCGGGGCGGTGCCGGCCCGGCTCTGGCCAGAGGGATGGCGGCGGAGGCGAGGGACCCCCGCGCCGGCTTCAGGCGGGCGGCGGAGCCGGTCCCCGCCGTGCCGCAGGGGCTGATCCGGGCGGCTCGGAAGAGCGGGCAGTTAAACCTCTCGGGCCGGAGCCTCGGCGAGGGTGAGCGCGGGGAGCCCGGCCGGGGCGAGGCGGGTGCACTGAGGCGGGTTTGTTGCCTGACTGGAAGCGGGGGAGCCCGGCCGGGGCGAGGCGGGTGCGCTGAGGCGGGTTTGCTGCCTGACTGGAAGCGGGGGAGCCCGGCCGGGGCGGCGCGGGTGCGCTGAGGCGGGTTTGCTGCCTGACTGGAAGCGGGGGAGCCCGGCCGGGGCGAGGCGGGTGCGCTGAGGCGGGTTTGCTGCCTGACTGGAAGCGGGGGAGCCCGGGGAGAGCCTGGGCCGAGCCCTTGGGCTCCCCTGGAAACCGGGCAGGGGAGGAGATGTGGGGCGGTGGGGCGGTGGGCCGGTGCGCCTCCCGCGGCTTGGGGACCACCCGGGCACGGCGGGGACAACAACGAGCGTGTCCCACCGGCCGTTCGCGGCTCAGCTTAGTTTTGGGGGCTGCTGGCGGGTCGCCATCAGCTTGTCGCTGTCAGCTCTGGAAAAACGTCTCTAGAACACCAGTTGGCTATATTTGTGTGTCTGTGTATATATTGAAAAGCATTACGGCGGTGGAGAGTTTAAGTATCGGTATTTAGCGGACATTTTGTATGTTTTCTGTATGTAGTGCCTCAGCACGTGTGGCGGATAAATTTGGATACGCCAGAGGAAGCTCATCAGAATCTCTCCTTCAGCGCTGCGGATCGCTGGTGGGAGCAGACGGACCTGACCAAGCTGATACTCGCCTCAAACAAACTGCAGCGTCTCTCGGAGGATGTCAAACTTCTGCCTGCGCTCACTGTTCTGGATGTAAGTACGGTGATCCCGTTACGGCAGGACTGTAGTCTCCTTGTAGGAGGTGGGAAAACATCGCCTTAGATCTTTGTTTTCCATTTCCCTGCAACCGTGGACGTGTAGAATTGGCATCGGTGTATTCTCCGGTTCAAGAAAAGGTTGTTGTATACCGATTTGTATGCTGGTAGCGGGTACGGTTCTGTAGAAAGATCCAGGAGGTCTTACGGACACTGAAGGAAGAGCTATTGCTGGATGCAACCACCTTTCCCGCACACTCCCCTCCCCTTCATATCTAATCTCATAGCATTTATCGATTCAGTAGAATTTCGACAGATTGGCAATTGCAGTGCTGCTATTGGTAATTGCATTGAGGCATGTACATACCTATCACTTGTGTACAGTTATTTGGTGTATTAGGTTAGCTTGATCTGTTTCTGGGGTAGGGAAAGAAAACCTACAATGTACAAATTAGTGACTGTATTCTAAAAACTTTGTTTTCCAGGTGCATGATAATCAACTGACATCGCTTCCTTCTGCTTTAGGGCAATTAGAAAATCTTCAGAAACTTGATGTCAGGTGAGTACATGTCACAAAACTGGAACATGAGAAATATTGCAGTGACTTCCCCAGTGTGAATAAGAGATTGCAGTATGTCACATTTTCTTTCAGAAAATTAGTTTCAGATGTTTAACTAAAGAATAGTAGTATATTGAGAATCGCAAGTTTTGATCAAAACTGATGGTCTTGGGTTTGTTAAAATTATATTCACTGATAGTCAAAGTTACAGTCTCACTTGGAAGGTAAATACAGTGATATTTTGAATAGTCACACAAAAGCATTGTCTACATCCATGTGCCTCAGTCTGGCAATTTTGTTCTGAAGGAACAGAAATACTTTTTGTCAGGCATAATATACGTTGAAAACAATTATATAGATCTTGTTCATCCTGCAAAGTTCATATTCTTCGGTTTACTGGAGTAATTTTGTAAGTTGGTGCACAAGGCGAAAGAGTCTATGCTGCCACTGTGCATGTGAACTACATAAAACAAAAGAATGTAAGATCCAGCTGGAATATTGTAAACACAGATTGATGATTAAAAGTATTCTTGAACAAGTAAAGGTAATTAATTTCTCCTAGGAAACTAATCCATTGTAAAGGGCTGTATCGGTTGTAGGAGACAGATTTTTCTTAAAGGTTACGGTATCCTGAACAGCAAGATATGTGCGTGCTGCAGTGTGGGAATGTTTTGCAGAAGGCTGTCTCACTGCAGATGTAATGAACCGTTAGTCTGTGCCAGCACGGAATATCCCGTGTATCTGATGCTGGATGCGCATTGTACCTCCTCCAGGGTCTGAAGAGTTTGTGTTTCAGTGGCCGTGTGTGGCTGAGATAATCTGATACAAGTGGTGTAACTCCAGTTTGGATAGCATCGTATGTGGTGGAAGTGTTCTTTATGCAGTTTGTGTTCTTAAAACTACTTAGTTAATTGGTTTTTCCCTTTGTGTTCTGTGTTTTAATACTAGCCACAACAAACTGACGAGTGTCCCAGAAGAGTTGATGCAGTTGTCACACTTGAAGAGCTTTCTTCTTCAGCACAATGAGCTGAGTCGCTTGCCAGATGGATTTGGACAGCTTGTCAATTTAGAAGAATTAGTAAATCACAACTTTTTGAAAAATATTTATTTGTGCAGAAAGGCTGATTTATTCATGTTTTTCTACTGCTAATTAAAAAACCAACATAGCTTAGATGGCAGAACTTTGTGAATATTCTAATGATGTATGTACGTTGCCAGTTATTACATAGTGGGCTTGGTGGTTTTTTTGTTTGAAACCAAGTTTTGCTCTTGGTTTGCCAAATATTTTAAGAAAAATCAAATCCCTTGTGGTCTGTCAGTCACAGGAGACTTGTTTCTTCCAATCACATTTGTACCAGGGAGATCCTGAAGATGTCAGCCATCTAATTTTAATGTTCTGCCAGTAATTAACTTTGCAGTAACAGTACTCGTGGGATATTTTAAACATCTCTATTTCTAACCTCTCTCTCTCTTTCTTTTTTTAATCTTCAGGATCTGTCCAACAACCGTCTCACAGACATTCCAACAAGTTTTGCTTTGCTCATTAACTTAGTGCGACTCAATTTGGCTTGTAATCAACTCAAGAACCTGCCTCCAGATATCAGTGCAATGAAAAGTAAATTAGTTTCCTCAGGTTATTGAATGCCGAACAGCCAGTTCTGTAGTTAGTTACGTTCAGAAATGTAGTGCATATTATTCAGGATTTTAAAAATATTCTTAAAAAGTTACTGTATTGTCAAGAATGCTAGTTCAGAATTATTTTAAAAAATCAGCTACAGCTACTGTATATCAAACTTGAATCCTCTTATGGTTTGTATTTCTTGATAAATGGGACATGGCATGATCAGAAAAGTGTAAGGATTAATATTGTTCCGCTTACAAGTCGTTAGCCTTAAGACTGCAGTAAGCAATTTGACAATTTCTTTTCCTTTATTGCATAGTTTGAGTAGCAAATAAAGCATACATGAAAGAGAGTTGAAATTATTGGAGAGAAAAAACCCCCATAAATTAGAGACTGATAAAATTGAATTCTAATATTTGAATGTTAAATATCAAGCTGACTAGTGGTTGCTACGAGACGCCTATTTTAATAGCTGTGGCGGATCTACAGGAACAGGTGGTAGGCTGCCAGCGTTTGTAGAAGTTACCTGCAGATCTTTTCTGTTGGTCTACAATAGCAGACCCTATTTTGCTCCCTCCGGTCCCATACACTAAACAAGAGTCAGTATCTGGCAGGGTCATTGAAACCATTCCAGAATGTCCTAGGAAGAACAAATGAAAAGCAGATGCCTTGTTTTCAGAAATGTTGATGCCAACTGATTTAATTTCTTCAAAAATTCTGATTGGCAAAATGTTGTTTCATTTATTTTAAAACCCAGGATACTTATGCTTCTGTAGAAAGTGACTTTTTTTTCTCCTTTTTTTCCATTTGTCATTTGCGTGGTTACTTCTGTAGGCTTAAGACAACTGGACTGTACTAAAAACTACCTGGAAACTGTACCTTCTAAGTTAGCGACTATGGCATCTTTGGAACAACTTTATCTGAGAAAAAATAAATTACGTTCCTTACCAGAATTTCCATCATGCAAGTTACTGAAGGTAAAATTTGAAATGGTTGGTATACTGTAAATGTATTTGCTGTAAACTTTTAAAATACTAGCTGTTACTTTAAACACAGATTTTTGTGAATTACTGTGATCAAAAGTTTATAATTCTGTGTATAGAGCTCTATTTAATACATCCTAATTTGCAATTACTCTTATTGTCCACATTGGTCAATTTTAAGGTCATTTGGAAGACAAATACACAGCAGTACTCTTCAGATTTGGAAAATAAAAGAAGTATTTAGAAGAAGAATGACTGAAAAACTAGATCTAATATTGCCCACGACAGTTATTTTTAATCTCAAGGAACATTTTCTGGATAAATTTACTTTGTTCACGATCATTTTTTTTATTTGTAACTGCAGAGACAGTATACTTTTTATTTTTCCTTTTAGCATAATTGGATCTTCCAAGTATTTTGTAGCCTTAATTCCCATTATGTTTAAAATTGAAAATCACCTGCCTCAAAACATCAGAAATTTGTTACTCAACAAATGGAAAGATGTTTGGGCCAACTGAATGCTTGTATCACTGTGTTGTTTCCAATGACCAAATCCGTCAAAGAATGTAGATACCTTCTTAATTCTGCATAACTCTGAACTCGGCAGTTAAAATCCCAAGCTATTTCAGCATTTTCTAACAAAATTCCTGTTGATATGTGAAGTTCAGTGTCTTAGTGTGTCCAGCAGCACGTGTACGCTTTTTAGTCTAAAGGACCATTCAATTTTTCCATTATAAGTGAAACATTTCCAATAGGGAGATGGAGAGCTGCCCTCTCCACTTCCTGTAACTTGGAATTTAAGAAACTTCTTGAGCAAAGAAGTCGTTGACAAGTTCTTGACAGATACAGAGCAAATTTATTCCTAGCTTGGAAATGGAACTCAGAGCTGAGGGTTCTGTGATGGTTTTAGAAAAGCTAAGTTCAGACTCTTGTCTCTGGATCTTTGGAGGCTTTGATATTTCATATGCAGATGAAAGGGAATCAAGATCTGTATTTTCTCCACGTGACCATATGTTTTTCCCAGTGCCATGATTTAGGAGATCAGTAGACTTATAGAGTAACGTAATTGTAGATGATCTTTGTTTCTGTAGGAATTACATGCTGGTGAAAATCAAATTGAAATATTAAATGCAGACAATCTGAAGCATCTGAATTCCCTCTCTGTATTGGAACTTAGAGACAACAAGATAAAGTCAGTTCCTGATGAAATTACTCTGCTTCAGAAGCTGGAGCGACTTGACCTCGCCAACAATGACATCAGTAGGTAATATTAAAAGCTGCATTATGTCTGTGATGAGGCATAGCTAATGACATCTAATGGCAACTAATTCTATGGTTGATGTATTTTACTTTGTAAAATGTAATTAAAAAAGGACTCAATCATAAAATGAATCCTTTCTGTATCAGGTACATGCTATGATCAAACCACACCCTTCTTAAATGTAATATATTCTGTATCTTTATTTGAACCTGAGCTTCAGAATACCAGACCGTCTGACAAACCATTGCACATTCTTTAGAATTTGTTTTGAAGCTGCTTTGAGATGAGTTGTTTCCATTTGCAGATTGCCTTACACATTGGGGAACCTTCCTCAGTTGAAATTCCTGGCGCTAGAGGGAAATCCTTTGAGAACCATTCGAAGAGACCTTCTGCAAGTAAGCGCTATAGACAGTATAAAAGTTTGGTTATGTTACATACGTATGTTATCCAGATTGTGTGGCCAGAACATTAAAAAAAGTTAGAAAGCATCCAGATTTCAACTTTAATCCATCTCTTTTGTTTGTGTGCGTTGTGATTCGAGCACTGGAGCCTAATGCAGTGTGTAAGATCATGAGGACTGTGGAATAAAGGCGGTCATTGCTTTCTAGGACCTCTTTCTGATTCGCTACAGAAGTTGTAATACATGCTGCAAATGAAGTCATGGATGTCTGGGAAAGAAAGGATAAGGCAGCTGTCTGCTGCCTAATCCTGTTGCAGTCACAGTTCATTGCAGTGCCAGGCGAGTATGTTACATCAGGCTTTACCTAGATGAGCGTGGATTTCTGTTTTTCATTTCCTACTTGCCTGAATTACAGATCTAGGATTCAATTTCCATAGCGTATTTGATGGTGGATGCATTTTGAGCAATGCCGATCCGATGTACTATGTTTTCTTACGGATAACCTACACCTCAGACCTGCATTCTCTCTGTAGGTAACCAGCAAAGTGAAGGTGTGAGTTGTGCATGAGAAAACAAGTGCGCAGGGCAGCAGGGAGGCTGGAGCGTGGGTGCTACTGCTGCTATAGAATTCCCTTTCATTTTCAGCCCCGGCAGGCCCCTCTTCTCATTGGTGTTATACATTACTTCTTTCTGTGCTTTTATACATTACTTCTTTCTGTGCTTTTGCGAGTGTGATAAAATAAATGTTCACAAAGCACTGGGATTCTCTAAAAATAAGCAACACTGAAGACTCTCTGTTGAAATGAAATTTTGTAATACCTGTCAGAAGAGGGAAAACATGACGTATCTGATCAAGTGAGCGTTGTATGCGCTAAATTAATGAGCTGGGGTTCTGTGGATGGAAGTTATATGTGATTCCAGAGTTCAAAGTTGGCTTAAAATGTACGTGCGATAGAGTCTGAGTGAGGGCTGCCTGGCTACTTTATTTCTGGTATTCCCTAGCTTCTGAGGATTGGTTGTCTTTCAAGTGTAGAAGCATAGATGTGTGTAATTTCTTGGGTATATTTCAAATTTGTAGCAAATGACAGGTACAACCATTCCATTATGACATTTTACACTTACACTGTCTTGATCTATTACCAACATTGTAAATTCATGTACTTGGAATTTTGTATGCCTATCTAGGTTTTTTTCCCACTTGATTTAGAGGAGTTATTGACCAAGCTTGTGGGGTTCCCCAGGCACTTGGTAGCAGCAGGTGAATACTGTGATGAAGGATGGGCAAGGACCGGGGCATAAGTTTAGATAAGCAGGCACAGATTCTTGTCCATCCCTGCTCCCTCTCATCTCTTCCTGTTTCTCAGGCCTCTCCTCTACTCCCAAACCCATTCTTGTTTCTTGATGAATTTCCAGTCAATTTCTGTTAAATCCTAGTCTCTCCTTTTTGTATAACACACCATCGCCTGGCTGTTGACCTTTGTTTTATTGTCTGCTTTCCTCTCCACGCAAGCTATGTGGCTGTTACTCAGCTTTCTGTCTGACCTTCACCTTTTCCTTAAAAGTTTCCTGGTTCTTCCATATTGGCTTCCCTTGCCTTGCTCAGCTCAGCACACACCTAGCCGTCAGTCCCGGTCTCCTCCGGCCTCTCGTTCTCCGTCTTTTGTCTTCTGCTTCTGTCATCTCACCAGATTCCTTATGAGACTTCCTTCCTTTCCCACTTCCATATTTGCTTTATCCCCTCTGCATTCAAATCAATCAGTCTCTTACTTGTGTGTAACATATATGTCAGTTGGAGTGAGAGATGTTAATTCATATTCAGCACTTTAGTTCCGTCCATGATTTTAAAGCATCAAGGAGAAGCATGTGAAATCATAGGGAAAAACCTAGCTTTATCCTAAAGCAAATGGGCTAGATGAGATTATGCTTAATTACTCATAGGTTATGCAGTTAGTAACTGTGTTTGACCAGTAGAAGTTGCTATGAGAGGATTGAAAGTCAAATTTTTGGAGAATTGAGCTGTTAAGAATCCATGCAAATTATGTAAGCTGCAGTGTTTTTCCCGGAGTTTGTGATTTTGGACATTAAAAGTTACCAAAACACTGAACAGTCAGCTTCCTTGGCAAATTTTAAATGTCTTCTCTAAAGCATAATCGTGCTAGACCTCTTTAAAGAGAAGATTAAGTTCATTTGAACTTTTTTCCTTGCTCTTGGAACTGGCTAACTACTTTAGATAAAAAGCTAAAAATGTTGAGTCTGAGGTAGTGATACAGGATTGGAAATTTTCAACTGGAATAAATAAAATTGTAAATAAGTGAGTTCATACACTGCTGCAAAGCGGAGTTTTCTACAGGAAGCATTCGGTGGCTTTGATAGCCAGCAGTGCTGTGGGCTCCACCTCTGTGACTGGAATTATTTGTCATTGTCAAAACAGCTATATAAACACTGGCTGGCAAACCCTTACTGCCTTTTTTTTTTTTTTTTTTTTTTTTTAAGAAAGGCACCCAGGAACTTCTGAAATACCTAAGAAGCAAAATCCAAGGTATGTTGCTCTATTGCATTGCATTTTAAAGAGAATCTTTCTAAGAAATTAAAATAAACTAGAACCTACAGAGGGTACCTTTTTAAATCAAGGTTCCTCCAGTTATCCTGCAATAATAGTTTTCTTTACTAAACAGTTTGCTCTTATATTTCAGTGCTGGGTCTTTTTTTCTTATTCTACTAGATAATAATAACAAACATTCCTTCTTGAGGATTATCAGTTAGTAAAATAATCTTAAGTAGTTTTCCCCTGGTCCCTTTATGCATTTTGCATGAGGAATTCCAGTAGCTTTTTTATTTTTCCCCTGAACATCATGGCAAGTTTGCATCTTCTTTTTAAGCTTGCCATCTGTCTGCTGGCTCGGTCACTATGCTGTGACCAGGAGCCAGTGAGATTTTGCAAAGGTGTTAAGTATTACTCATTCATGTAATAACATGAGCAGTACAGTCCTGTGATTCCCAGAAAGTACGGGCAGGAAAAAGTCTGCCTTAAAGTCTTGGTGATGCCACGACATCTACCACGTAGCTGACTAAGAATATGAAAAGTTTTGGGGGAGAAAGTAACTGATTATTTTAAACGTCATTCTAATCCTGGCCTGTTAGAATTCATCTGTCTACTATCTAATAGTCTTGATCCCAACATTCCCTATAGAAATAATTAAAAAGTCATAAAGCAGAAAGGGGATTACTTCTCTGTGCAAATGCTGTATGGTTTTTGCAGAACCCTCTCTTGGATTCAGAGCTCTGTGGATTAAAAAGCACCTAGGTGATTCCGTATCACATTTCTCTAACAGATACAGTACTTTGGAAAAATGAACTGATAGTATTAAAATAGCAGACAAAAAGTTGCTAGTTGCTTCTGCGCACTCAAGTCATTTTCCAGATTGATACCTGGGCTTCTAATTTACTGAGATACTTTGTCATTTGGGGTTTTTTTCTTTTTATTCTGTGTTTTCTAAACAAAACAGTGGAGATGCCAGTGTATTTTTTTATTATATAGGAAAGAAGCCGTCAGAGTCTTTAAGTAACTTGCATGCTGTAAAGATGAAATCCTTTCAAAACAGGACTTCGTTTACCATCTTTAGAAATCTTCATATTCTTAAGTTTTAAAACATAAAGTAGGCAAAATGACCAAGTTCACTGCTCATGTTAAATGTAATATGGAAATGATTATGCCGCACTTAAATGGCACAAAAGGCTTAACCTTTTAATTTGGAAGGCAAGCAGCCGTTACTGAAAATGGTATGCGTGAATTTTCCTTTTTGTTAAGTGGATTTTCTCTCCGTCTGCCAGAGGATGGCAGTATTAATTAGGTTACGGCAGCATATAAAACTGCTTCAAAATGTCAGGTTCCATGCAAATCTGGCCTATTATTAACTTGACAAAAATTAATTGGATGCTTGAGTGCATAGTCGAAGCTTATCTGGTGAACTATAATAGATAATATAATTGTGGATAATAAAATTAACTAATGTCTTGCATGTACAGCAATGCTTATGGTTTTACTCTACTTGTTATGGCATCTAAGCTGGAGCTAAACTAGTAGCAGTTCTATTTCTGTAGAGGTTTAAACTGGAGAAAGTCCTTTTTTTTTTTTTTTTTTTTTAAGCTTGTTTTTGACCCTATGGACCTTTCTTAATGAAAGGATAACTAGTTGCGGTTAGGCGCAATTGTTAGTAGACTTTTATTCATGAATGCTGCTGAATTTCCGTAGAGTTTTGTTCAATTTCTTTTCGTGGAAGTTGGATGTATCATAAGCTTGGACTTCTAAGCTTCACCCTACTTATATAGATGTGAATCCCTAGGGTGTGATGCCACGCCGCGGATGTGTTAAGAGCGGAACAATGCTTTTATTCTGCATTTCTTAAATATTCAAAGTAGCCTTGCAACACCAATAGCTTTTTTGTGTGGATTGTAGATAGTAATCAAAAGGAACTCTACAGAGGAGGGTATGATGAAGGTTTATAAATATTAATGTTTTAACTGCGATTGTGGTCAGATTTGGTGTTCTGGATATAGATGATCCGGGTCATCACTTCTAGCCTGAGTTCCCTGTTTATCATCATTTCTAGCTCCCCATCCCTTGGAGCCTACTGCCGAACAGAACAGCTAGTGACTGCTAGCATAACGTCTCTATTGCTTCCTGACCTATTTTTTCAAAATCCAAGTCAACCCCTCTCCTCCCTACCCCCCTAAAAAAAACCAACCAAAAATCCCCAAACAAACCGGAAACCCAAGATTACAAAAAACCCTTACTAGGAAGTTCTTGAAATAATCCGAATCATTTTTTATGCATTTGAGCCAGAATACAGGAAGAATTCAAAAGGGTGGTGGCTGGTGACGAGGGACACTAACCCTCTCCATCTAGGTCGTTCAGAACACCTCATCTGACTGCAGCCTGGAGTTTGTGTGACTATATACGTTTGTTATCTCTAGATGATGTCACTAGCCCAAACGAAGAGCCTCCTGTGACAGCCATGACTCTTCCAAGTGAGTCAAGGATTAACATGCATGCCATAACTTCACTAAAATTATTGGAATATAGGTATGTGTTTTGAAATACTACCTATTTCTAAAGTTGTAAGAACACTTTCCTATTTTTGGCTTTTTTTAAAATTTTTACTCCATGGTATATACCAAAATGTCTGCAAATCCTGCTGCATTTGTGCTTTTTTCACTTTAATTTGTCTGCTCAGGAATAGCCAGATTTGAATTGCAGGTTTTTAGAATTATTTATTTGTATTATCAAATATTCTGCAGTAACATTCCTTTTAACTTATTGAAATGCTTAATACCTTCAGGTGCTTTTAGCACCTTTTAAACTTCTTTAGCAATTATCGTTAAGTCTCAAAACATCTTGTTGTAGGTATCTCTTCAGTTAGTTCTTAAATCTAACAGCAATGTAACTTGTTAGGTTGGGAAAGAGGAAGAAAACCCTGTTTGCTGAGAACTGCCGGGTGAAATGCAGAGTCCTGCAAACAGCTGGAACGTGGAAAGGACGTGATGGGTGAAGGGGCTGGGATAGCTTTGATCACCCCAAACGTTCAGGAGCTCCAAAAGGAGTAGTTACCCGAGTCACACATCGCTGTGCTGGGGATGTTTTCTGAGCGGAGAAGGGGAAATCTGTTTAATGCCAATCTCACTACGCTTCCTGGCCCAGTATGCAGCATTCGCCCATTTGTTGAGGTAGCAACATAACTCAGCTCTCACCGATTTTTCTTAAGCGAGATAAGAGATCAGCATGCCAGTGTGAAACGATATTGTCGCCCAGATGCCGTGTAACATGGTGCAGTGATTGCTAGCTTTCTGATTAACAGTCCTTCAAGGACTTCGAATTGTAGATATTTATATATCTACTCTACTATTCATCTTTTTCTAAAAGAAGATGAAAATGTCTTGTTAATAAATAGGAAATGATGAACTTGTTCATGTTACTCAGCTAAATGCTTCTCGTTGTTCAGTGAGAAACAGGCAGCTGTGATTCCTGATGAAATGTTCAATGCGGTCAGAAGCAATCCTGTCGCCACTGTCAACTTCAGCAAAAATCAGCTGAATGAAATTCCTCCAAGGTACTTTTGTAAAGGTCATTCTCTATCTGTTACTTTCTTTTCTACTTTTGTTCCTCAGCATCTTGTGGTTTTCCTAACCAAGTATATTTACCCTTTATGCTCTGTATGTGTGTATACACAAACCCACACGCACAAATGAAAGTATAATTGAGACGCTGAATAGTATTCTGGCATTTCTAGTACGAGTAGCATGCAGGTGGCTCCATTGATTAACACAACGATGGCGGTAAAAAGAAGCTTGGCTGTGCTCAATGGTGCTTTCACCACGTGTTGGTTTTGATCTTGCTTTGCCAAGCATTGTTGAAATGAATGAGGGGAGACTTCTCATAATAATGAAGTGCTGTACTTCACTACAGTGTAGTATTGTTTTCTCTGCAAAGCGATCTTTTTCCCATATGAAGATAATCTGTGTGGACTCACCACTTTATTGGGTGACAGCTTGGTACTATAGCTGAGGTTGTATTTAAATTCCGTTTCTTCAGATAGCGTTATTGTTTGTGGGGTCTTTTTAAGGAAACCTGAACAATTTCCATGCCTCTTGATAGGTTTTGTGTCCCAATACATAGCATTTGACATTATTGCACTTGTTACTTCATCCACAGTCCAGGAAAATCTTTCTCGTGACACTAATGGGAATAAAGTCTTTTTGTGTAAGGAGGAAGGTTACTGCATCTCTGGTAGCCCAAGAAAATCATGAAAGCTGATTTTTAAGGATGCCACCAGACTTGTGGGGGTAACTTCTTTCCATTCTTGGACCCAAGCGTGCTGAACTTTTAACCTTCAGCACATAGAACTTGAAGAGGTGCTGTCTTTCATAGGAAAAAATCTCTTTTCAGTACAATTTCTAGAAAATGAATTTAGTGAGCATTAGCTCATGCCTCCTGTGGTTTTTCAGTGTATTAGGGGCTGTTGCATTCGCTGGGGAGGAAGGTGTAGGTGTGCAGCTGGTAGGTGCCAGAGAATTCAGTGGCAGTGCGGATAGGAGAGACGAGTATTCTCTCATTTAATTATGTTTTGTTTTTAGGGCTAAAACAGAGCTTCTGTGATAGGGATTCAACAGCTAACTTTTTGAGCTGTTCAGTATTTTAGACCGAAGCATCTTAGTATAATACCATTTTACAAGAAGCAGCAAATGCTGTGCTCCTGGAATTTGTAGTAGCAGATCAGAGGAACAGAAATGAAAGATGGAAATAAAATAACAATCTCTTTCTGATTGTTTGGCTGCTAAAGAAGATAGATAGAGTCTTTTTGTTAAAACATTTACAGGGCAGGAGATGGCAGTGGTGGTCATCTGTGCCATAGTTTGTGAAATATCTCTTAACTGCAGTTAAGTGAGCAGACTTTTGCAGCAAAATTTACTCTCCTAATCTGTGAGAGAAAATTTACTCTCCTAATAACTTTAGAAAAGTGATCTGGGCTTTGTCTTTACGTCGAGTGCAAGACCCCAGGACAGGCAGCTTTCCCAGGTGAAGTTCCCATTATCTTCACTCCACAAAATTGCTTCTCAAATGTCAAGAAACACAGAGTGGTCTTGATTTGTAGAATGAAGCAGGTTTAGAACACAGAATGCAAACA
>VFFE01009081.1:173450-212879 GCA_008921705.1 Burhinus oedicnemus | reverse complement strand
GGAAAAAAAACGGAAAAAAAAAAAAAAAAAAGCCGGCCGGCCCCGTGGGGTTTCTATAACCCAACCTGCTTCGGTGGCTAGGAAAACCTCCGTCAGCAGCGTCGGAAAGGTTCCGAGCCCGAGCGCTCGTGCGGTCGGCGCGGGACGCACGGCGTGGTTGGGAGTGCTGAGCAGGAAGGAATCCAGCTGCGGTTCCGAGACTGGGCTTGCCTGGATCAAAATTTCCTTCACACGCGTGAAAGCGAACCCACACGTGGAATTCGCCTCGGGGCAAACTGTCACCCACCTCAGCGCTTGCCATACAATCGTATCCAGTTAAAAAAAAAATTATTAATATCATAATTACGTGCAAAGCATGCACCGAAGCTGGTACCCGACCTGCAAACCTGGTTGTAGGCGGTTGTGTCTGTGAGGCTGCAGGAGAGCTTCCGGGAAAGACAAAAAGTGCAAGTTATTTTGAAGGACTACCGTAAAAAACCTAAGTAAAGTAGTCCCTTTAAAGTAATTTTAATTGCTCATAATATTGCTGCTAGCGAAACATCGTTTCAGCCCCCTTAAATAAAAATAATGCCGAAAAGAAAGTATTTGGTATTTTTTGGGCAGTGGGGGGTTGATGTTAAAACTTCACTGCTGTGTGTGTCCGCTGCTGCCCCAAGCCCCTTTCTAGGGCCGGTGGGAGTTTTGTGAAGTTAAGGACCTACACGTAACACTCTGCTGCACTAACTTAATGTTATCGTAATTTCTTTTGCATTATAACCCATTAATGAAAGCCTCGGCAATCCTGAAATACAGTTCTGCACGCGGCCCCGACTGATGATGCCTCCGTGCTTTAGATCTAATAAACTCAGCGTGCAGAAAAACAACCCAGCACAAAATATGGGATTAACCAGCACTAAAGCTCACTTGCTTTTTTTCGGTTTACCAAGTTTTACCCGTAAGTTGTTACCTTGGTTCTAGGTTGTAAGGCAGAGCCCTCGTCATCCCTCCTACCGCTGCACCTCCCTACCACGTCTCCACTGCTCCGTGGATAACATGTATAATATTTAATGCTGCCACGCGTCTCGGGAGCCTGCCTTGGCGCGGTGCTTGCGGGGGGTGCGGATGGGCGCGTCGTGCTCTGCACGATGACCCCAGACAGCGTTACAGCAGGATTCAAAGCCGCCGTCGTCATTTTACTCCATTTTCCCACCCGCAGCGGAGCCCCGGGAGGGGTTTCTGAGCCGGGGAGCCGCGCCGGCACCAAACGCCTACGGGGTGTGCACCGGGCGACGTGCCGGCATGCGCCGCAGCGCCGCGTGGGCGCCTGCGGGTCACACTCAGAACAGTGATTTTCCGCATGACAAGACAAAGGCAGCTCCACGGAGGAATTTAGGTGCATAAATGCCTGTTAAGGGACCTAATTCCCATTCAGCGTAATTAACTAAAAGCTACGTAGGTGCCTCCAATTTTCTGAACGTGACGTTGAATAAACCCTTATTTCTTTTTGTTAAAGGGCAATGAGGACTTCGGAATGGAAATTTTGAGCTCTGAAATGCCACGAACATTAGAAAAGTTTTAGAGGGCCTGTGTGATTTGGTGGCCCATTATGAAATTACATCTGTGTGAAGGAAAACCAAAAAGCTGAAAAAAGTAAGCAAATAATGACCTAAAACCAAATCATGTGAATTCAGCAAGATTTTTCAGCTGGTGATATCAAGATCTACTGAACAGTGCTATTTAAATTTATGCTCTGAATATCACCATATCATTTATTTAAACTGTAAATTTCAGGAGCGGCATCGGCTACGGCTCGCTGTGGCATCCGGTGGCGTGCTGCCACTCGGGCGGTACAGAAGCTCTTCCAGTAGGAACGCTCGCATGGACAAAGTAAAATTCCTGTGATGTGGGAACCCGCTCAGTCAGCTTGGGATTCATGTTTCGTTAATATTTATACCGATAAACTTAATGGTTCCTGTTGAGTGAGGAGAAAAAGGGAGATGCAAACAACCGGAGCCTAGGGAACTTCCACGCCGACGTGGAAGCGTCGCTTGCCAAATGACCGCTACGGAAAGCCGGCAGCGCCGCCGAGCCCAGGGCTGTGCCCTGCGCGGACCCAGCACGCTGGCGGCAGCGCCACGGCCGGCTCTACTGCTCAACGCTCGCCCCGCCGTTAAAAAAACAAAAAAAATTGGGGAAAAAAACCCCAAACGATTAAAAAGCTGGTGCTTCTTAGTAATTTTAGGGGATAGCTCCTACCGTGCTGATTGTAGTCTAGTTTTTAGGGGGGGGTACCTTATCTCTCCTTTCCTACGCGCTCAGGTGGGCTTCGTCATAGCACCCTCTCCCAGCGCAGAGCCAAAGCCATTGCCAGCCGTTGGGTAACCGCAGCAGGTTTCCCTTCCAGCGATCCGTCCGCTTTGCCCCGCGCCCCTCGCACACCAAACCGCCCGCGCAGGAACTGCCGGCGCTGGGCTGTTCGGCAGCTCCCGGGACACAGAAGGGCTAACGGGAATGCCGACTGCCCGGCCTGCAGCAGAACTCCACAAAGCCTGTCGGTACCTCGGCGGGAGGAGTACCGGGTCCCTACAGCGCACAGGGCTTTACACGTAACGGCAGTAGCGTCTTCGGAAGTTTAGTTTAATTTGAAGTATAATTACCTCGGTCAGCGTGCTTGATGGGAAGAGAAGAAAGGTTTAAGACTTTCTATCATGAGGTTCTTGCAGAAAGGTGAAACGTTCCCGGCCGTGCCCCTCTGCCATAGCTACGCTCCTCTGACTGGGGTTTTTCAGGGTGTTTTCCAGCTGGAAAAGGTGCGAGTGAGCCCGGCCCTCCCGGAGCAGGTGCCGGCTCTCCCTGCGGTCCGTTGCCAGCCGTGTCACTCAGGTCAACGGAAACTGGATCCCCTGAAAAAATCTCACGGGAGGTTTTCTTACGGTTTTCCGTCTTACCGTCGGTTATAAACACGAGGGACACCTGAACCGCTGACCCTCCCGCTCCCGGTTTTGCGAAGTTCTGTGCTGTCAGCGTTCTCTGTTGGGAACGCCACCGGGACGCCTCCCTGAAGGGTTTGCAAACCCCGCGCTTCACCGGGAAAGCTCTTCCCAGGCTCGCGCACCTGCGATGAGTCGCATCGGAGATGAAATCTGCTCCCACGCGTTTCGAGGATGCTGTTACTCAACTAAAGGCTTGTGGGACGGTTAAAGCCTCCCTGACGGCGAATATAGCGAGCGGGGGCTAGCCCAGCCTGGACCAGAGCAAAAACACAGAACAATGTATGGCTGGGGGAACGGGGAATGTCAGGAAAGGGCCTATAATCTTAAATTAAAAAGTTAAATAATAAAATTAGCGGCAACCAAAGAAGTTTTACTGCCACCCACAGCAACCTTCCTCCGTTTGTGAACCGTACCTGTCTACACTCACTGTTCATCCATGTAGTGTGTTCACAAGGAATCAACTAAAAGCGTCAAAACAAAAGGAAGTTAACCAATTTTCATGTAGGTTATTTATATCTAGGTCCCAGAGTTGACAGTGTAATTTATTAAGTATCTCACCCTGTATAGTGACATTTTTACTAATTAATATGGAGCCAGCTATACACACTGCATATGTACAGGTATTTTCATAAGGCATATAATATCTTTGCATTGAAAATAAATGAACATTATTAAATTTAATTTAATATATACTTTCTTTGAGGTGTTTATGAAAATATTTTTTCTCTATATTTTTGTATGTGACATGATAGAAATATTTCATGGGAAGTACAGGTTAATATATTTTATCTTTATAAAGGCATATACAACTTTGAGGCAGTGTTTCTGATGGACAGCAGAATTCCTAAAGAATTTGTATGTGCTTCTGTGTTTTTGAAATCATATGAAATTGACTTTAAGAAGTAACTTGATTAAAAAAACGCACCAATGCACAGCCAGAGGCTGACAATTAAAACTAATACATAGCCACATGAACAATATATTTATATAGTTAATATATTTTTTTTCAAGATGATTGGTACTAACATATAGTATTATACATTTGGCACTACTGTTTGCCATTGGTCCAGCAATTGGCAAAAAATTTGTTTCCTATGTATAAATCTGTTTGAACATTAGATCTGGCTAGACATATTTACTATTTATAAAAAAATATTTAGACAGTAAGCTCACGTTGAATAACTAGGTCTACTGTATTCTGGAAACTCTTCAGTAGTAATACAGCTTTCTCGTGTTCCATATGTACAAAACTGTGTCCGTTTGCCTGTAACACAAAAACAAGAAGAGAAACCAAATGAGACTCTCTTTAGGGTCTTCGTTTCGGGGGAGCAAAGGGATATACGAAAATGGAAAGCAAGGCTAACGTAAATAATGGTCATATAATGATTTCCTGCAAACAGGAGTTTGACCGAGAGAACACGTTTCTCTCTTCCTCCGTTGGACAGATACTGCGCCCCCGCTTGACCTGCGGGGTCCTTCCCACCTTCAATTATTCCGTGACTCTATGACTTTCTGCATATTCTCTGAAGAAACAGGAACTCTGGGACGTCAGAGTTCCAGAGGCCGAGAAGCCCAAAGGGAGCGAACGCTGCCGAACGCAGTGCTGGCCACGAAGGAGGCTCTGGCCCCGGGCAGACGCAGACACACCGCGTACAGAAAAAGGGGAAAAATCACCGAACAAACTGTTCTGCTTCCGCGCTAATTAAATCTTCCTATAACTCGTCTGTCACAGCGCTATTTAAAACAGTCAAATTTGAAATGTGGTTACTAACAGTTTCCTGAGTGCGATCGATAACCCGAAGTAGAAGCTCTACCGTTCTACAGAATAAAGCCCGGCCGTGAAGGTGACCAGGTCCCCAACAGAGACACCGCTCGCTGCAGACACCTGCCTTTTAGCCACCCGTGAAAGCTTCACGACTCCCGCCTAGGTGTCACCTCGGTCCCCAGACTCCCGTGATCCCACTGCAGGGCTTGCACGCAGCCGGGGAAGTGTCCGGCTGGTCCCGGGCGCCTCCAGAGACACCAGGAGAAAAGGCGGGCGAGAGACGGGCTAGAGGGTGTTTATTCTACAAACACGCTGTACTTAAACAAAATATATGTGTCTGTGTACCGATATTTTAACTCTTTAACATTTTAACTAACATTTAAAACTAGGTTAGCGAAGCCTTCAAGCTTCGTTGCTGTGAAATTACAGCCCCACAGAAGAAGCACCGGGCATCTGTTTCACAAACCCAGACCATCCTCCACGGAGATCTTCTTCTCCACAACAAAACCGTGATGCCACGATCCATCCCCCTGGACCAGGGGCTTGCAGAAGGGATGCCCCGTGCCCTCTCGCTGTATCAAAGGCCGCCCAGCCCAGACTGGTAATTCCAAGGAGTGCCGCGCACCCATCCCGACAGGACGAGGCGCTGCTTCCTTGGTGCTGACAACCGCACGGCGACGGGCAGGCGCAGGGCACGGAGGAAAGGCAGCGTCCAAGAAATAGCGAAAAAGCACCTGGCTTTCATCCGCGTAACGCAACACAATCCATTTGCTCTGAGAAACGGGGACACAAATTCCAGGCAGGAAAAGTTTCAGGGACCTTCCCTTACGTGCCAAAATCAGGGGGCCATTGGGCATGCGGTTTGAGGTCAGCCCAGACTCTGACGGAATTCAGAGGGAAACTGAGGAAGTTTCAGCGCGTTCACCACATGGCTCACTGGGATCTGCATCGCTTGTTCGGGAAAAACACGGGAAGGAACCTGCCAGGAGGTTCTTCTGCCCGCGGCCCTCCCCATTTTCAAGGTGGGCAGGGAGGGCTGCGGGAGAACCTTGCGCAGGCTCAGCCCCAGCCAGCAGAAAAACCTCTTTTCTACAAGAAAGGTTTCTCGGAGGAAGAGGGCTGCAGGAGATGCACGTCCAAAAATACCTAAGCAGCCCACACCCAGAGGGATTTGTTATTTAACATATAAATAAATGATAATCGGAATCGACTTCTTCCATTCCTGCGCCGGTCTCGCATTCCCCACAAAACAGGCTATGAAATCCACACATTCAATTATTATTTAGTTCTAATTACTAGACAAAAAAGAATGATTTTAGCTGAATCGTGGAGCCCCCAAAGCAGGATGCCTTAGAACTGAAGGGCAGCCTTTAACGTCCGGCGGCTGGGAGAGCTGCTCCTCCTGGCTGGCAGACTGGGCAGCCGGAGAGCTGGGTGCCTCCTCCAAAGTCACCTACTGGAACTGCTGCTGATCTTCTAACAGGAAAATCATTCTTACTTATCAAATCAATAACTTAGGAGCTTATGACACAGAAAGGAAAGAGACAACAACTTTGCTCCCTGCAGGATCCCAGCGGGGCCGTGGGCTTCTGGGCTTGTAGGGACCAGAAGATGTCACTGCAGAAGACACAGACTGACTCTTCTATCAAAACCAGGCATCGGGCAAAACTGTGTTTAGGAATGACAATTTCTTGGTGAGTTGGGTAAACCCATCCAGGGAATGTCAAGCCTTTTAATTTTTAGATCTTCCCTCCCTCTTTTACCAAAACTACTTGGGGAAACACATAAAAAGCCGGGCAGACGTGGTGCTGAGGGACATGGGTCAGTGGTGGGTTTGGCAGTGTTGGGCTGATGGTTGGACTCAATGATCTTAAAGGTCCCTTCCAACCTGAGTGATCCTGTGAATCTATAAACGCCTGACCGAAACATCACTGCTTCTCCAGAAAACATGCTGCTAGGTAAATTCTTCCATGATAAATATTTAAAAAATTTCCCCTTGGAGCCTCGGTCTGATCATCTCTTCCTGTGTGTCGCCCTGAGAAAGCTGCATTGGCTGCGTGGGAGCACAACAGGTTGCCCAGGCACGGAGGTGCGCCGGTACTGGTGACACTGGGGTTACCTGCCATGATCCCACATGAAGGCAACGACGCCGGGGGGAAGCGTCGGACAGACGTGACGGGAGGGAGGGTCTGTAGCATGAAGATTTAGATGATATTTAAAGCAGATGACAGAGCAAGACAGCGTGAGGACAGAGGAAACGCAGGAAGATGGTTCCTCCCTCGGAGTCCCAGCAGAAACTGGTGTCACAACCAGTGCGTGTGTGGAAGACCGGTGGCACAGCGAGTGACAGCTGCCGAAGGAGAGAGACTAGGGGTGAAGGAACCTCCTTCTGCCGCGTAGCTGGTGTTACAGAGCCCTAGTCGCTGCCAGGGGACCGTCTCACGAGCCGAATGCAGAAATAGCGGAAAATGGGGATGGAGGTGAAGTGATGCCAGTGAACATTAATAATTTCAAATTCTTACTGCCCAGGGAACTGGGTACTTTTAGCTAAAGGCATTGCTTGTGTTTGAGGAGTAAAATATCCTTCATCACAGTTATGGTTTTTTTCTCTGTTAATTCCTTCATGAGATTAATGACTGCCGTTTTACTTGCCACAATATAAATCAACGCCTGGTAACAGGTATTATGCATGGGTTGGAGTAATTGCAAATAAAAGGAAAATGTTCTTGCGAGATAATTTGAAATGATGTACTGACAGTGACAAATGAGAAACTGCTGAGATCCACAATCCCACGAGAATGACTGAAAGTCAAACAAACTTCGTCAACATAAGCGATGAAAAAATTAGAACAGTGAAATATGCTACCTAAAAAAAATGCAGCAGTACCTTAAACGTGATTATATAAATACACGTAAATGCTTGTATTTTAGGAACGCATGCTGAAACACGGGAAATCCCAGCCCCTGATGGCCTGTGCCCAGGAGAAATCATTTGACATAACGATAGCCATAAAATAAACCATTCTATGATTCTACAAATAAATGCGGGTCAAGAGCATACATCTTTGACGAAGACATGCTAGGTACACACACGCACCAGACCCAGCCCTGCACGTGCCCACAGCTTGCCCCCGCCGGCAACCTTCTCACCTTATTTTGCTGTTAGTTTTTAACATATTTTGCCCATTTTTGTTTCTGTTACTAAGCTCAGCTTTCAATACAGCACCTTGACCATTCTAAATATCTCTAGCTAATTTCCTACTTCATTTAGCTTGGCTATTTTTCTTTATTTCGCTGGTTTTTGAACATACCAGCAATGAAACGCGAGTTGCCTGTTGGAGACTTCCGAGGGAATAACTACGGCGGTGCCCGTGCCGGGTAGGAGCGAAGGAGAGAGGGAGGCAGGAGGAGAGACGCTACCGAAGACCTTTGAAACATCCTTGGTTCGCTGACTTCCTTCATACAACTGATTAAAACACAGTTAACCTCTTACCCTTGATCAGTGCGAATGGCTTTAAAAACTGTTATAAGCCCTTCAGACAACTATAACGACTCTCTTCCTTTTGTCAGAATTAACGCTATTTGCTGCCAGCGGTAACACTTTTTTTTCGTTAAGCTGGAAAATAAGAAACAACCTTGCAGGACATGGTAGAAACCCCTTTTCTACACGGACAGTCGTTATTTTCCATGAATGAGGAATTTTTGAAAGGTATGTTCAGGAACAGCCTGTCTTTCTATTTAAAAGGTTCACTGGAATACTGAAAATATTTTTTTCCAGAACAAAAAAGAGAACAGGAAGCTGAGATTTCTCTGTAAATCCCACAGATGCTCCCACCACCCAGTAGCGGATCCACTGGTGGCTGTTTTTCATCCCAGTGCATTGAAAAATGCTGAGGCAGCGAAAGAGAAGCAAAAATATTGCCAGTCACAATTCTGTCGAGAAACGCGACTGCGCAGCTCCTCACACCGTCAGCCGCAAAGGCGGCCACGACAGCCATGTCTCGCCTCGCCGCGTACTTCTGCTTGTGAAACCGCGTGGTGAAGCGCTGTCTCGATGTACGGGTTGTTTGTATTTTCGAGTTTAAATTGTGTCGCCCGCATCGTTCCCGGGTTGTTTGTATTTTCGAGTTTAAATTGTGTCGCCCGCATCGTTCCCGGGTTGTTTGTATTTTCGAGTTTAAATTGTGTCGCCCGCATCGTTCCCCGTGACAGACTGTAAGCATTAACCCCTTCCTGCCCTGCCATTGCCAGTGCTGGCATCCCTCTGCCTTAGTCAGCGTGCCCGGGGAGGGAGCCCGGCAAAGGGAAGGCCAGCCCGGCCCCTGGCTGCGCTGCGGTCCCTCCACGCTCAGCGTGTCCCCTGGGTTTCATCCAGCTCCCCGCTAGCGGCAGAGCGCGGTCGGAGAGCACACCCCGGTGCCTCTGCTTCACATCCTCTGTGTGTTTTCAAACAAGGGCATTATTCCTTCCTTCGGAGACCGGCTTTCAAAAGGACTGCGAGTAAGACTCTCTTATAATTCAGTATTAAAGCACCGCAACGACAAGACTAGCAGTTAACTTGCACTGAAAGCGGCATCATTGGACTTGTAAGATGCAAAGACCGAGTGCAGTTACAAAGCAGTTGAATCCATCCCTACCTGGAGGATCTTGTCGCCCGGCTGGAGCAGGCTGGATGCTGGTCCGTCAGGCTGAACCCTAGTAACAAAGATACCCTATAAGTCAGAAGTAACAGAGGTTAGGATGCTATCACCAAGAACTAGTTCCCAAAATACAGGTGTCTCCCTAACTGGTGTCTGGGGGCTTTATATATTCTGGCAGTGGTCTACACACTAAACTTTTTTTTAATCTGTTTCTCATCAAACAGTCGTACGGGTTTGTAGCAGCTCTCCATGACCTTCAGCTAGTTATCGCCTGATAGAAATATAATTGTGGGTCGTTTGAAACCGAGACTCCACGTCACAAAATAACGTCCAATTTGAACAGGGCGAGAGTAACAGGGTTATCAGGAGGATAATTAAAATGGAGCAAGCCTTAATTTATTAGAATAATGCGTACCATAATCTATACAGTAATCTTTGTTTACTTCCTCCAGGAGAAAAAAAAATTTAAAACAATTTCCAAAAAGCCGTCGTGACATTCAGCCCTTGAGACATTCGGTGCAACGGTCTGTCGGGCTGTCACTTCACGCAGCGTCTGAGCAGTGAATGACTTTGCAAGGGGAAAATTTATTAAGTAATAAAGGACATTTTTAGATTTGTTTCCTGAATTTCAGTAAAACGTGTTAATAAAACCCAAAAATCAAAGACTGGGCTCCTAGACGACGCACACATTTGCAATATTTCCCACAGAGCTCCTGCAGGCCTGTACTTCCGTGCCCTCAGCCCCAGGCCTCTGCCGACCCCGGACGTGAGCCCAGGCTAAACTTTAGCATTTACAGTGCTCCCGGAGACACGGGGAAATGCCCTGCTTGGTATCATCATGCAAATCACGTGCGTCCTTGGGGGACTTCGTAGCCTTCTGGAGCGAGGCACTGTGCAGTATTTCTGTTAACCTTATAAAAACCTGAGCTCCTCGGGAGCAGAGCGCCGGGCTGCTCGTCTTTCACCCGCGCGCCATTAACGTGGGACGCAAGCTTCACTATGAAGGTATTAGGAAGTGTTAATTAATGAACATTATCAGAGGCAGAGATCACTGATGGTATAACGGAGTTTTTAACACACCTCCCAACTTCAGGAAAACTGAAGCTAGTTGTAACATGATATGAGATTTCACTGCAAATTTCTTTTTGCTGGTTTTTTTTCCCCCTTATTAGAGCTAAACAGATTGGTACTCATTGAGTCTACAAATGAAAACTTAATTTTGTAATTAAATGTCAAGGAAATGATTTCACAACTTGCATAGAATAATACAGTCCCCATGACCCTGATATGACCCATGACTGTGTGGTGTGTAGTGAAGCACCTAAAACACAATTAATAAACATGTTTTGCAGAGATATAAAATCAATGAAGGCCCAAAGGCAAATTTTTAGTATAAGAGACTTCTGTGCTTTCTACCGCTTTGCCTGGCCTTCCCTCCCACCACAGCGTCAGGACAGGCGCGTGTTAGCGGGCAGCGGAGCGCTCGCTGCCGTCCCCACCCATCGCACCTTAGGGAGGGCAGAGTACCACGCACGTGGCCTAAAAGCATCACGAACGACCGGCACGTACGATGAGAGACAGCATCGCCCTCTTATTGCTTCTGCAGTATTTAAAATGTGATAAATCTGATTGAACGGTGTGGGAAGCAACGTTTCAGAGTAACAACACATAAAAAAATCTTTGAACTATTAATTCCTTCAATACAACCACCCTGTCACTCCCTTAGTACACACTTTTGCATTTCTGTTATTGGTAAAATTCAGCCTAAGCTGTTACTGCACTGCAGGTATTACCGGTGCAGACACGTTCATAGTGGGATATAGACTCTTCTTTAATAATTTCAGGCAAGTGACAGACAGTGGAAATATAGCTTAATTCTAACATCATACATTAAACTGTGGAAAAGATGTCCACGATGTGCAATTCCAGCGTGCAGTCTCAAAGAAGGACACCAAAAATGAGTATGTTTTAAGGGATAGCAATTAAAATGCCTGACGGTTAGGTACATTAAATTGGACTATTCCTGAAGTTCAAAACAGGAATTATCAATGAGAAAACGGAAAGGAATTAAGATTGTGTTAGATGGATATTTCCAAGCGTATTTTACATTTCCAATTAGCTTTGCATTGTAATTCAGAGTGGTGGGGAAATAATTTTTTTTAATTTGCACGTAGATCTCAAATTTTGAGAAGAGATTAAAAGATTATCATCATTTGCCAAACATTCTCAATATTTATGGAAGTTACGACTGCCTCTGAGAACTGAAGCCAGTATTATCAAAGAATATGTGTTTAGAATGCGTTTAACAGAGAGTTACCCATAGCACTTGTTTTTCAACAAGCTCCAGCCAGTTTTAGCGCACAGAACAGATGAATTCACAGGTTTGAGAGTCCATTTCCTAAACCTGAAGCCCTGTGTAGCTGATAATCACCAGGTGTTGTATTTTTACTAGGCTTCCTTTTACTATAAAAAGATTTATCAACCTCCTAGATGTGTAATTCCCAGGCTGAATACTGAGTCTCCCTGACCGCCAAGTACCATAGCGGTGACGTTGTTAATTAGCAGTACAGGAGAGAAGACGGCTTGCCGTGCTGTTTGTATGGTACCGCTGATCTCCAGACCAATTTGCAGGTCAGGCCCATTTTATTTGATACAGCTGCTATAAACCCTGGTCTTTCAGCTACCTAGTGATGCTATTACTGGTTCAGTATTCCCTCTAATGCCTTCAGTGAAGGTTTAATCAGGGCCGATATTGACTCTTAAGAGAAAAAAGTCAGAGAGATGATTCTCCAGAAAACAGGCCGAAAAACTATCTTACACATAGAACATAAGGCAGACACCCACGTGATTTCTGTTTTGATTCTCTCATTTCCATTAACCCAAAAAAAAAAAAAAAGTGAAAAGCCAAGTATGGGAAATTTTTTTTCAATTATCACAACAGAAGTGCATAAAAACGTCACTCATGTTATCTATGTCTCCACTATATGGCACTCTAAAATAACGACCATTTAGAGAGAAATTTATAACTTGCCTTGTCAGAAGGTTTAAATGGATTTCCTTGTCCGCTTATTCCACCGCTGATACTAAAACCAAGGCCAGGATTCTTCTCTATTCTCACACAAAACTAGGTTAAAAAGATAAGGCAAGAAAAGTCAATGCCAACATTAAGGCCTGTTTAAACAATGGCATCTTCTCATTTCACCATTAACAAGACGGGCTGACCCTCTCAAAAGCTGTATTGCACAACACAGTAAAAGTCAGTAGAATGTTGTTATAAACCGAGAGTATTTTCATGATTTTAGCGTGCTGCAATGATACCATTATATTCACAGTGCTGTATTTTTCTACATATTTTAAAATTTTATTTTCAAGCAGAGAAAAAACCCAGAAAGCGCAGTTCATATTGGCCAAATTTTTCACCTTCACTTGACCATCGATCTATGTCCGTGAGACTTCATCGTGTGCACTTTTACTTCCCAGGTGTGGTCACACGTGCAGCAGCCCCGAGTGCTATGCCTGGGACAAACCCCGGGGCAAGTACTCTGAAGCTCAGGGATCTTCAGACCACCGTCAGCATCAGGGCCACGGCCCCGACAGCCTGCACTGAGCACCAACCACTTTTACAAGTGCCTTACGCCGAGAAATAGCGCTGAATCTTCTCTTTTAAGTGAGGATGACTCTAAATGGCACTGGGTAATTGAATATAAAATAAAAATGACTTCAGCGAAGCTTAATGTCTACTCGTTGAGCCAGTCTGAGCACGTACTGTGAGCCACACAAGAAATTGCTTCTGAATCTCAACGCAACGCTCAGGGATTTAATACAGGCAGCTGCTCGCGTGGATCGTTCAACGCTTCGCCCAAGAGAAAGGTTTGCTAATGATTCTGCACCTTATTCTGCAAGTCAGGTGCCTCAAACAATTACTGCAGTCATTAAGGCCAAATATAATGGGGACAGGACCACAATGAAGAAACTCATCAGCACTCATTTTGTTAGACTTGGGGGCACTGGAGCTACAGCTGGCCCTTCGCAGGGCTAAACTGGAGCAGCCGATACAAAGCTGAGAAGACCAAATGCTGCACTGAACTAGGTTACTGGGGAATTGGCAGAAATTACTAATTAATTTGGTATGACCCAGTGATGGCAGCTCTGGTCAGGAATTGCGGTGCCAAATTGTGTTGGTTGGTCGATCCAAGAAAAAAAACGGTACCGGTTCCTGGCGCTGGGGAGAGACCTGCTCACCTGCCGCCAGCTCAGCCACGCTCCCCGTGCTGCCTGGCTCGGCTGCCCTCTGTTATTGCCCTAGGCTCCCTTTTCCTGCTCTATACAAGGCAGAAAAAAACCACAATTTTTTTTTTTTTTTGTCGAAGTGCTATTTGCTAGACACGCTTTCTCACCTGCTCCTGATAGGCATCCGTACTTCTCTGCCCCTTGGTTTGGATTAAGCATCGCCCTGTCTGAGGTGCTCGAGAGCTCTGCGAAGAGGGAATCTGAATAGGCAGCGGGGGCTGAAACTGCTGGATGGTGACTTTGTTCATGTTGCCTTCATACTGCTGCTCGCGGCTGCGATGCTGTAGGCTTTGTGATCCCATTAGGGTCTGGATGTGGCTACCTGCCTGTGGGTAACGTAACCCGTTAGGCCAGAAATTCAGGAAGCTGAAAAGAAGCAATTATTACAACTTACAGAGTCAAGTAAAAGCAAACCTCTTAAATCATATCAGAGGTTTGCCTTTCGACCACAGTTGGATACAACCGTGATTAAAAGCAGCAAGGATATGCCCATTGCCTTTAGGGACCCTAGGAAGTTTAAGGTAAATTAGCCGTATACAGTACGCTTTATAAACAGAAAATATTTTTTTCCTCACGTCACGATACGTGCTTCTGCTCCGAATGTTTTCTGAACTGAAAACATTTAATAAATTGAAGTAGGGTGGATTATTCATCACAGCACACTCTGAAGATACGAGAATGTTTTGTTTTTTTCTGAGGATAGTCTGGAATAAGATTTATAACCCAAATACAGATATTGGCCAGTATTGTGCACTGTGTACGGATAACATAATCATTTAAACCCTATGCCTTGTCCTAGGAACGAATGTGGCTTTTACAAAATGTAACTAATCAAATTATCAAATTTCTCAGAAAATATTTACTGATTTGAAGCTCCAATATTTTGTAAATGTAAGTGAAATACTGCATTTACATTGACTTGGCCTTTCGGTATTTTCAGAAAGAAAAGGATGGCTGCTATCGTTCTTCTGTCCCCTCCATCCCCGCTGCCTCTCACGTTTGCAGCTCTGACCTAACGGGTGAGGTTTGCTTTCTGGATTCTGTTCTTGACATGGTAAAGTTGCATACCTGCTTACTCTTCCATACAGTCTCTGGTTAGGCACATGAATTCCATAAACATTTGAGGCCAACCTTTGCAAAATAAATTCAGTTGAGACAATTTTACACTTTATATAGTTACAGGATTCAGATGTTGCTTACAGGTAACGGCGTGCAACTTCGCAGCAAGGGAATGAGCAAAATTCATGCTCCATTCTATGATCAAATGTTATTACCTCCACGAAATATCACACCGTTGCTACTGAGAATTTTCAGATTATATGCACCCATCAGCCAGTGCTGTTATCTGAACAGCCTGAATGTGCAAGAGCGTTATGACTGCATGTCTCAGTATCTACAAGTCTCTATGGACAAACCAGACCTACTTAAACAACCTTTCACATTAAGTTTACACCAGCCAACGATCCAATCACGTCTTGTCATGAAGGTGTACTACTGAACCTTTATGATCCCGGTGAGACTGTATTTTAGACAAGATTAAACTTAATACAGCAAAAGATCAAAACATTTCTTACCCGTTGGCCAATCATCTGGCCTCAGAAGCTATAGCAGCCAGGGCATTAGAATTAATTACTTGTTGCCATAGCAAAAATATGTCTTTATGGATTTCCAAGATTTGTCTGCACGACCCATCACTAATAGTTGGAGCTACTCGTGTCACTGAACACAGAATCCCAGCAAGACAGGCAGAGACTGCAAGCAAAACTGATCTGTCTCACTTTCTGCTGGCTACATTTGAAGGAAAGGACTAGGTAGAAGACACATCGGACAGTTCTTCATTTTAGTGCAGGAGGGATAGTCTCAAAGTGAGTAATGACAGAAATCTCTTCCTCCTTGTGCCCAAATCTTCAAACTCTTCTTAAAACACAGGTCACCTGAGTACCTGAAAGTGCTTAATAGCCACAAACTGACTCCAAGAATAGCCTGGTGCAGTGAGTCTGTACTGCGAACATCCCACCTTCCAGGTCAGAGAGATCTTCAGTTCATCCAAGAAGAGAAGGGAAGGCAAACGCTCAAGACAGACGTTTTAGCTATTCATTAACTCCCTAGCAGCAAGAAGCCGTGCCCGCAGCGGATTGCTGAATCCCTGTCACCTTGCGCGGTGGAGATGCGAGGTGAGATGCCGACCGCGTGCAGCGTGGTTCTGTACTTCATGTTGTGTCATACTCATCACAAGAGGATCGCAAAAAAGCAGAACCTCATACCTTCTGCTGTTTGCCTCAGATATAATCCCATCTCCACCACAGCAGGCGCACTGTCTGCCTCAGAGGAAGATGCCTCTTTCAAATACAAAAAACCCTGTGCTTCTTCACTGAAAAGCCTCAGATCTTCTTTATCAGGTCCTCTGTATTGAACAGCAGATGCTGGCAATGAAACAGAAACACTCCCAAGTCAGAAAGGGAGAGAAATGGTGACTCAGACACCTTTGTATGTCCCCGTTTTGAGGCAGCTGCCTTGCTGGAGTTCCATAGCTTATGCTCCTTCCACATCCACCGAGACCACTACAGTCCATGCAGGGATCTCCAAGTTCCCATGGCTTCAGCCTTCACGTGGGCTGCTGCGATCCTGCAGCAGAAGAGGCCAACTAACACAGTCCTACACATCCCCAAACCTGCATAGCTCTTAGAGGGTCGTCACCCTGCACCCATGTTGGCTGGGCTGATGTGTCCATTTTCCGGCTTCGTTCTCCCTCTTCAACCTCTCTTTTTCCTAAGGAGTGACTTCCAGGTTCGTTTTCGGAGATCCCCTGCCACACTTCTACTTCCCTTCTCATGGAGGAGCAGCTAACTTGGAATACGACTGATTTAATCAGGCATGTAGCTGACTTCTGTCTTGTTGACATGACAGAGAAAGTTGTCTTTCAGGGAGCATAAATACTGTAGTCATTTAATAAATCAGTGGATTATTCAATTTGAAGATTAAAATAGCCAACTTTTCCATAAGAGAAATAGCCCATAAATTATGGGATGATCACATAAATGATATTTAAGACACAACTAGCATTTAATCTGTATTCTGAACAGCAAAAAGGGCAGAAACAACCACTCACACCCCACATTACATAGTGATTAGCGTGTAGTATTCCCACCCTACCTAACACACATAAATAGCCATCACTACACGTATAGTAGCCCTCTACGTGTGGATAATTTAGGAACGCGTGTTACTGTGTCTATTTACATACTATATCTGGCTCAGGACACAGTCCATCGTCTATAGTACACGTGCTTCCCCTTGGAAGAGCAAGTTCCCACTTTTCTTCCAGTGATTTCCCAAGAAAAGCTCTACCATGTAGTGACTCTGCTCTGCACAGGCCCGTTCACACCAGTACTGTTATGTTAGCGGAAAACCAACATATACTCAAACTTCTATTTACACCATTTAATTGTTATGTTGAACTTAAATTGTATGGAAGATTTTTCTGAGTCTGACTTCAAATAATTGCTGTATTTTAATCCGCAGATGCTGGGAAACCACAGCACTCTAGGTCACTTTCAATGGAGAAGAGATTAGCATTGCCGTAACAGCGCATCGCGAACCACCTCCTGAGGATGGTGGGTAAACAATTTTCAGAATTCATTTTCTCACTCCTGTTAACAGACTTTGAAGAGATCGTATCACTGCTTCTTGTGTATTCACACTGTGGCTCTTGCTGGAGGTGGATAAGCTGCCTTTCTTGGAAACAGAATTATTTATTCTGCAGAAAAAAAAATCTCTATTATGCAGACTGCTTCCCCAATTTCATTTGTATTCTTTATATAACATCCACCACAAAAGTTAATTATTTTCAGCTCAGTGTCCAATATTTACAGTATAATTAAAGTCGCTGACAACGGACGTAACCATGGATTGCTCCACTGAGTTAAGCAGATTTCAGTACGGTTACGCAATGTTTGTACTTACCACGTCTCAGCAGCGAGATACTGAAATATTCAGAACTAAACAGAATCTGCAGTTTCTTATTATAGTAACAACACTGATGATGCACAAATGCAAGACATAGATTGTGTTAGATCGTGTGAATCGATAAATGCAGGTTTTATCCCAACATGCCAGTGAAGATAAGCAGTGATTCCTCTTAAAATTCTTATCCTTGTCTCTTGCGTATCAGAGGATAAAGAAACCCTTCGAGTAACTTGGCTGTCAGGCAATGGCCGGGCACCGCTCGCCTCCTCACCCTGCTGTGCCTGGGAAGGCGACTCCGGGCCACTCCAGGGGCAACGGCTTTTGTCTCCCATCTTCACGCCATTCTCTTGTGCATGCCTATCTCTTGCCGCTACTTTTGTAGGAAGGCAAGGGCTCCTGCTTCTCAAACTGTCTTGGATAAAACGATGTGAAGCCAGTAGGGAGATATTTGCCTCAGCAGTGCTGACAGTTAATTACACTACGGAAGTTATTAGTGTACACATTATGACTTTCATACCGGTTTTATTCACTCATAAGACTTTACTTCAGGGATGAGCAGGACAGATCTCCATACAGATAATGATCTATGTAATTACCACTGCTACATGTGTGGCTCCACCTTCTAAAGCCGATTGCAAAGATTTGTCAAGATCCTCCATTCTCCAGCTTTATGATTAGAGCATCTAAAAACGGCAGTTTCTCGGTCGATGAGCAGAGCCAAGTTGGGGCTGGGAGAGAGCAGCCAGTGTTTTCCCAGAAACAGGCCAGATCCAAGCACTGGAATTTAATACCTACCGCCATGAGGTACAAGAAATGAGAACCATTTCTGGTGAGTTATCAGCAAATGACGTGCGCCTGGGATGTCTCTGCCAAAATGTCTGTGACTGTGCACACACTGGGCTGGCCTCCATCTCAACACATTTATTTTTTGTCATGAACTGAAGAATATAATTGAAACGAAAAATTTCAGTGAAGCGTTTTCAGGACAAGAGGGAACTGACGGCTGTCTGATACGTGCAGGAATATATCTGCCAAAAGCCCACTGTGCCCATCTCACACCCCGCAGATGTAACTACTAGCATCTGCAGAAATAAATACAAAACCAGGTAGCAGGCATGAAAACACCATCTTAATTCATAACCATTCCTGCTTTAAACTTTGCAACAAAAATCCGCGTTTCCCAAACCTGTCCCCGTTAACCTGTTCTCCTCCTTCCAGTGATTTGCTGGGAAAAGATGACAACGGCAGCTACGTCAGCAGCTTTGCTGGGGCCGCTTACCTTCTTGGTGACGGTGTCGGGGGGCACGTCCCGCCGGCCCAGCGGGTAGGGGTTCCACTGGCTGCTCACGGACACCTCCTCCTGCCCGTTGTCCAGAATGCTGCTCTGCTGCGACGGGGTCTGTTGCAGAAACGGTAGGGCAGCCTTTAGTCACCGTCACACACCGCGACAGAAAATTCTCTCTTCACATTTATTTCAGTAATCAACCCAGTTAAACCGTAACACACTATTGCTAAAATGGAAATCCTTTTAAATTTCTACAGTATTTCATTAACGTGCAATCATATTGCTGTGGGACTCTCTGCAAGCAGGAGATCTTGAAAGGTATGTAAGAGAAATAATGAGAATAATGAATGATGAGAGAAAAGAGAGAATTAATTTGACGTAACTCATTATTTTCAGAGAAAAAAATTTTGGTGAAGTTCCATATTTAAACGTGCAGTCTGCCATTAATCATTTGAGTTAAGAGCTTTCTCACTGGTCAGTCAAGCATCGAAAACTTTTTTATTAAGTATTTGCCACCGAGCTAAATTGTATGCTCATATTTTCTTCGGAAAATATTCCTTAATGGCAACGTTGAACTTGTGACTGCTCTGACCCCGCGCCACGCTCTGTGTCTGACCGTGGGGTGTGTTTCTCACAGAGCTTCTCTAGGCTACGGCTGGTTTTGTTCTAAGTTAACCGAACAGCATACGTACAATATTAACCAGTAATTAAATGCTTTCCTGAATAGGAACGGACATAACACACATTTAAACTTTCCTAAATGAGTTTGATACTTTTGTTAATATTTTCCATTTTTCTCTCCTTTTATACATGTTCCTTCTTTGTAAATCTTCTCCCTAGTTATTTCACTCCTGTTTTCAGTACTTTTGAGGACATGTGGACTTTTGCTGTCCCATCCTGATTTTCTGTTATTTGTCTCACTATTTCTTTACCATAGGGGGAAATTTTGCTAACATGGGTACGGCTTTTTGTGTCAGACTTTCCCAAATGCCAACATCATACTGCTGCTGACAGCACTTAGCATTATGTGGTGCTTATTCAAGTAACTGCTTATTCAGCTCTGATTAATGGTAATCTGCAAAGGAAAAAAAAAGTCTATTCTTCCGCTCTGTCATTCCAGCAATTTCTTCTTCAGCTTAGATTAAAAAAAAAATAATCATGAAACAGTTCTTTAGATGACTGAAGAACAAATTAAACTGTTGCTCTGAAATATTAAAGCTGGTAACTGGTCAATTAAGAACTTTTTTTAATGCAAGCTTAAAAATCCTTTAAAAGTAAATAGAAGTAAATCGTGATTTAAATCACACTCCTCAGAGGTTAAGTAAAAAAATTCAACCCTAATTATTTAAAATAAAAGAAAATTTTCATTATAATTCTCTTATCGTTCAAGAAGTCTTCCAGAAAAATCAGGAAAGATGTGATTTTCCTTCTATTAAAAACCACTAGAAAAACATTTCCGCTGCTGCGACTACGAGAGCTCCCTGTAGAGCTTTCTTTCCACCTATTAAGAACGGAAAAATCAGACCGACCTCCGCACTTTTTCCGCGGGTTATCCCCCACAGCTCAGCGGCCGCTGGTCCCAGTGCCTGACGCGGCTCAGAGAGCGCAGCACGCGCCAACGCTGGGAAACTGGGCCCAGAGCCGCAGGCTGGCGCGGGGACAGGCGGGATTGCTGGCCATACGGCTCCACGTCCCTCACAGGCAGTTCACCCTCTTTTGTCCGACAGGCCTGCCTGAACACCCTGCCCCTGCCCAAGGGTCCCCAGCCCAGGACACGCCGAGCCCTGTTTGTCCCTAGATGAGAAGGCGGGTCCCGCTTTGGGCGCAGGCAGGGCTCGTCGTGCCCACCTAAACTCATGGACCAGCCGTTCCACCGTTTGCTGCGCGGCCCCACGTAACCCTCATCCAACCGGGGGGTACATCATCTGAGACCAGGGCAGCAAACAGCTTCTAAAATGAAAACGTACACTCGCAAAAATGTCTTCTCTGAGGAGCAGGAAAACCCAATGCGAAGGAAAAGCCACCATCTTTGTGAGGTGAGTCGCCCCTTCCAGAGCTGCCCACAGAGCCAGGTGCCAAGGCTGGGCTGGAAATCTGCCCTCTTCCCTGCGAGAGGAATTTACCAAGCACGCCCTGTGCCCTCGCCGTGCAGAGACACAGGGGACGAGCCAGGCAGCTTCCTCCACAACTTCTGGTTTTCCTCCTAAGTGGTACGTGTGAACACGTTGGTCATTCCTAAAGGGAGGTGGTACTGTGCGCTTCCGAGAAAGAAGCGCACCAAACCACAAACTTCTTTTCAAAGGATAGCGAGATGGGTGCCAAAAATTGAAAGCATTCTTCTGAAAAGTGTTTGTCACCGCTGACAACGCTGTGCCATTTTCAGAAGTGACTGACTAATCTGCAGAGGTCAGTTTGCACTTAAAGTGGAAAAAGAAAAAACATAGAGGGTGCTTTCTGCTTTCTCAATAAATAGGAAAATTCTGTGATAACAGGTTTTTCTTTTCCTTTTCTGCAGTAAAATGAATTTGTCTACTTGCAGTATTATTCATTTACGGAGCTCGGACAGACTGCAAACAAACTGCGTATCTATTAAGTCTAGGTAAAAAATGAAAAGCAGCAGCTCAAACATTTTATACATGGAGTAGAATCAATGTAATAAGCTTTCTCAAAGTAAGCAATTGCTATACTTGATTTCCTGATCTTCCACTGGACAATCAGACCTCACTCATTACTCTCTTGAATCTAGGCCACAAGAAAGAAGAAGAAGAGGAGGTAAATATTAAGCTGCTGTGGCCTGGATTCATTAAGAAATGCAAAAGCCTTTAGAACATGTGAAGGAATAAAATTAAACAATACTAAACATTCAAATTATTTGTTCAACAATAATTTTTCACCACTTTCCAAACAGTACAGTAAGAGAATACACCCCCTTCATGCAGTTCAGCGTCACGTTTGATATGGGTATGTAGCAATGAAATGCGGGTGAAGTATAAAGCAGAATAATTCACATAAGACCACACCCCAAAACATGTTACCCTAAACAGTTTCATGAATTTCCTCAGACATCCATATATTAGTAACCATATTCATCTACAGCCTAAAATTCTTAAAGTGATATATAGTATCTTACTGCTAAACGTGTGTAGAGAAATAGTACCATTATTTGGAGCTGGTGTGAAATGGACTTCCTTCGAGGACTTGTGACAAGAATTAGTTTATACCCGAATAGACAAACAAATTCTTTGAAAGAAAAAAACAATATGACCAACACCGGAAAGCTGTCTATGTCCAAACACACGCACATCTACGGTTAAGATTTGACCTCGAGGTCATTAACTGAAAACAGAGAAGCACACGCTAACATTAGGACTTGCTTAAATCCGGGGACAGCTGAACGGGAGGTGTAAATGAAGTGAACGGTGTATGGAAAGTAAGTGACAGCAGGAGAACCCTGACGATGGTCGGTGTGTGTGTGCACGAGCCCCCGGTGAACCCGCCACAGCTCTGCTTGGCAATCCAGCCTACCGGCCACGTGCCCGGGCTGGTCAACTAAGCAGCGCTAAGGCCTGTGCTCCGGCCAACCGGCACAATCTGGTCACGTTGCTGCCATTAAATTATCTTATTCTTCTAAACAGGCTTGGATCTAAACTCTTAAATCGGGCACTGAAGCCCTCTCCTTTGGGAATTTCTGGCCAGCGCTGACTCCGCAGCCCGGGCCAGGGATTGCCTGGGAGGCGGCCAGCTGGCCTGGGCCAAACCGCGCCGGAGGCCAGGCCAGCAATTAACAGCGCAGATGATCTCATTTCAGCGCCTGGATCTGTGCTCCGTTACCCTTTAATTACTCACAGAGATGTCGCTAATTCCCACCGACAGCTACTGATGCTAACGCAGCAAGGCACTTAACGATGCTCGTCCCTACTGCCGCAGCCCCCTGCCATTACACACGACCCTGGCAGTGCCACCGCTCGCACGTGGCTGCAACGGGCCGCTGCTGCGACGCCGGTGCGGCCAGACACGACGCAGGGCAAGGTCTCAGCATCTCCTCTCTGGCACTCTGAAAATACCCCAGCAATGTCCCTCTCTGGCTTGTCACATGTGCTTTTTCCCATCAAACCTCTGGTTGCGTATAACCGTGTAGGTATGTATGTACTTATCAACAAAATATCGCTAATAGCTGTAAAATAAACAGTAAAAAAGTGAGGAAATTCTTTTCTTTCTACAGGCGTTACTCAACAAAAGTTTAAAATTAATTTAGGTGTGGTAGGCACGTAATCAAAACTCACCAACTATTACAGCACACCCAGTTAATATTCGTATGTTAAAATCCCTGTCTCTTGGAACCTATTTAAGTGCATATTAAACATTTCTACATTAATTTTTCTAAGGTCAAACAGGCACAAAACAAAACCCGTTCCCCATTTCTGTGCACAGATTAAGTCATTGAGAAAATCGAATGATCGCATCAGTTCGTAACAGGAGAGCAGAAAGCAGTAATGACAGCCACGTGAGCTACTTAATCCAAAAAGCAAGATTTTGAGCAGGAAAACTGTGTTACTGTCATCTTTGCTTTTTGGATCGTGTATAGTATAAGCATGAATAAGAGGCAAAAGCTAAACCAGGAAAAAGCAAGGAGTATTATTGATTTATTTTGTAATGCTGGTATATGCTGGCTATCCCATACTTACTTTCGGTAGAGGTAGCTCTTGAAGCATTTGGTTTTCAAATTTAGATTTAGGCTGCAAGTTTAAAGTCATGCTTCTGCCGGCATGCATTGCTGAAAACCCTCCAGAGTGCAGCATGCCAAGGCTAACTGTGTTGTGTTTGTAAGCAGCGGTCTGAGTAGAGGAAACAACCACGTGACAGGATATGAACACACATGCTCATTGAATTAAGTATCACACATATATATGGTTAATTTCACAAAGTTTTAGTTTAAGCAAACAAACAGTACCGAGAAATAAATAGCTTTCTGATGCATGCACTGGCTCACACGGAAGCAAATACATTGCTAGTTATACATAAAATGGATACCATAAAAGACTTCAACGCTGACAGCAGATGAAATATGTTGTTATCTGTAGTTTGAAAATCGCAGCATATAACACGGTACAAGTCTTTATTTTGCAAATACGGCCAAATTTCGGTACGTCTGCGCAACCGTGACCAGGCCAGAAAACATGTACCTAGCACAAAAGCGCACCAAAGGCAGAGGAAAAAGCCCCAGCCGAGAGGGCTCTGGCACCAGCCCTTGAGCTTTGCGACTGCTCCCTGGCTAGCAGCTGCCCCCAAGGGGCAAGCTTTGGTCGGGCCCGGCCCGGCAGGTACACGGGTCCTGCACAGCCCGGCGTCTCGCCGGCCGTGGGCAGATGGGCAGCGTCTTCTCCTGGAGCAGCTGCGGCATCGCAGTGCCCGGGCGTTCCCATCTCCACCAGACAGCCCAGCTTCTCAGAGCTTCGCTTATCCTGTGCGGCAAACAACTAGAAACCAGCTCGGTGGCACCTGCAGGGATTACTGTGAGCTCGGCTTAGCTGGATAAAAATCACCAGTGTCAGCCTTCCATGAGAGAAAGCGTTTCTTAAGCAAATACACGTTGCAAACTAAGTGCAAGATATTTCTTAAACACGCGACACCTGGGAAGCGTTTATTGCCACCAGAAACGTCTCTACTCGGGGTGCACTATTTTGCCTAGGTATTAGGTATTTTCCAATCAGTTCTACCCGACATAAGGAAAATAGCTGAAGTAAGGAAAAAGCTTCAGCCTTCAAGCCGGTTTTTTAAGTTTACCCATTTGATCCTTAATGATATTTTAATCCGCATCACATCTGAGCAACTGGAAGGTAATGAATATATTAACACCAAACTCATGAGTATCTAGCATAAAATAGTTTCAAAATGTGTCCATATACCTAACTTACGCACTCGACAACAGTAATTTTTCACAACCACTTCAGACGATGAGGCAAATCCGATTCATTAAATAGTCAAGATCATTACTGAAATCATGCGCTATAGTACTTGTACCGTTTTGTATAGAAGGTAAATAAGCAAAACTCCCTACCGCTAAAAGGAGTAATACTCGTATTCCTTGTTAAAGACAGTGGCAGTGTATATCCAGTGATACTTTTCAGAGTTAAGAGATACCTTTAAATCCCCTCCGCTAACAGTGGTACGAAAGCTAAAATACATTATTTTACTTTTTAATCTGTGATGGTTTTATTGCCTTTCACTGCAAAGATGTACCCAGCATCTTTTAACGCTCTCAAATCACTACTGAAGCGGCGGACTTCAGCAGCGCGTTCACATCTGTTGATAAGGAGAGATTTTTACGTGTTTTATTACGTCAGACAGCGCTGCGGCGGTTACTACATTAGTAACGTGCACCGCCGCTCGTGCAGAGACTCTTTATCCCTCCTTTACCCGGGAACCCCTCACTCCAGCTGCGTGTGAGCACCCCCAGGCCCCTTTGCGGGCCGGCTCCTCTGACCCCAACGCAGGAATTTCATGACTGGGAATTCTGGTGGTTACCACTGTACGTGCAAATCGTTGGAAATACCGAAACACACAACTAAAGGCATTAATTGCAGAGAAATGCCAAACATACCCTGTCTAACCTTCTAGCTTCTATATGTCTAAGTAGCTGTTGTCTCCAGTCAGCGGGCATTTTAGCACAGCTCTCATTTCCCTTCACAGGGGTAGGCCTTGTCTTTATATCACTGTTATCGGAAGGCTTGTCGCCATAGTTACCCAAGTTATAGTCTGACGGTATCTTTTCCAGCAGAGCTGCCATTGTAGGCCTCGCTGAAACCGGCCTGGTTTGGGATGTGCCGTAACTCTCTGTACTGTAGCTTCTTGCGGACAATGGCCTCCTTTGTGTAAGGTTTTTAACTGGAAAGCTTCCAGTCTGGGCTTTCACTTCTTGGTAGGAAGGATGCTCGTCTTCGTACCTGCCGTTCCTCTTGAGGAACTGAGACTCAGAGACCGAGATACTGCTTTGGCGCTCCACAGCTCCTCGGTACGGAGGCCTGCCATACCTATCGCTCGGGGGCAGCTCGTGGGGCTCGCTGACTCTGCGGAACATGGACATCTCGGTGGAGCTGGCCAATGAATCCGCTCTCCTCAAGAAGCCCGGCCGAGACCCCTGGCTCGCAAAGGGGGCACTGACCGCCTCCTCGTTCACCGACGGCTGGGAGAAGGAGAACATGTGCTCCACAGGGGGGTAGCCGCGGTAGGCCCTCGGGCTGACCAGGTCCTGGGGCAGGTTTTTACTCTGCTGGGGAATGTACTCGGGGTTGAGCTGGAAAGGCGGCGGTAGCCTCTTCTCTGCTGTGACCTCCACTGCTCCCTGCGGGTTGAAGCTTTGGTCGAACTGGTAGACTTTCTTCGTGACGGACGACTTCTGCTGCGGCTGCACCTTGACGCTGCCGTAGGTCAGCAGCTCGTCGTCCAGCATGGGGACCGACTGGCTGCGGGACATGCTCAGCATGCCGTGCTCCGGGCCCAGGAGCTTGTCCACCCTCTCGTGGGTTCCTACAGTATCATTACCAGATGCATAGTTTTCTAAGGGGATATTATACACTTTGTATGTACCGATGTCTATCTCATCGATACTTTGCGACTTCTTAAATTTGTTAGTTTTTAAATCCCTCATCATCGGAGAAAGCCGTTCCGTACTCTTGCTGATCGAAATAACGCTTTTGGAAGGATCTGGGCGACAGTGGATATGGGAAAAGACGTTTGTGAGACTTCTGTTAGCATTCGAGTCGTGATATTCCCATGCTATTCCTGGAGTGAAAGTGCTAGTCATTTCAGGAGACTCTTTGATGTGATCTTTCCGCTCAGGCAAAGGGCTGGTGGTGGGGGTGCTTTCCAGTTTGGAAGGAAAAGCTGTCCTGTCTTCAAAAGGACTAGGGGTTCTGGTCCAATTTTGCCAAGGATTGGGAGGAGGCACTTCAGATTCGTGTGTGTTTCTGAGCGTCGGCTGCTCCAGCTCCAGGGGAATGCCAACTATCCTGTCTTGTCTAATCAACGGCCTGCGTCCGTGCGCAGATGTGCTTCTAGATTTCGTGCTCAGGAGGGGGTTAGCACTAGGATTCTCCACCGTGCTCTCCTCTGCAACGAACCCTGTGTTATCGTAGTGTGAGCTGTCGTTCCAGCTGTCAGCGAAGGTGTCGCTCAGCGGGCGCCGGTCAGTGCGCTGCGGCAGGTTCCCCACCGGAGCCGATTCCCGCTGGCTCAGCAATGGCTTTGTTTCAAGGGGCTGTGGAAATGACTGTGCCAGCCTGCAAAAACAAAACAAAACAAGATAAAATGCCCTCTATTAGAGCATGTAAGCAGTCATCAGAAAGAGGCAATTATAAAGTGATTTAAGATGCTCCCATCTATACTCTGGCTTTGGGATCATACTACGAGATGTGCTCCTTGCGCCACTGGTCTGGCATGAACGGCTGCAGCAGGTTTTTACTGGAGTACAGATTCTGTAAGTAGGTGCGCACAGAAACTAAGAAGTCAGTCAAATGTCCTGGGTGGCTCAATGCCGTGTTCATGTAAATGCAGCTGAATGTATTTTCCTGCTTTTAAAACAATCTTCTATGTGTGCAAGGGATGATTTTTTTCAACACTTATTTTTTTCTTAAACAAAAATACCAGAGTCAGTTTGTGCATGTTCTTACCACCAAGATTTTATGCGTCTCCAGTGAGCAGGCTCCAGCCTCTCTTTAACGGGGAAGAGCCTGTGGATGGAACTACATGAGGTGAGTTACGGCAGGAATAGGCAGGGCAGGCTGTTCCCAGTACGGTACGAGAGTGTTTTCAGGTTGCTGACGGCCAGTGCAAATTACAACTTCCAAAGAACCGTGTTGTTGGAGGTCCAGGGCAGAGTGAGGCTCAGGACAGCGATAATACGAGAGACATCATACGCTCTGCTGTCTACGCTAAACTACAGCCAGCTGCAGCTCAGGACCACACAGAGCAGAATAATTGCAGCTCAATTACTGGGCGCTTTTAATGCACGGTTATAGCACATAGTCGAAAAAACAGCTGCAGAATTACTGACGTTTATAGAGTATGAACGGGTGGCCAACTCTGCACCGCCTGGGCTGTGAATAGCTGCATACACCTCTGCAAAACTGGGGTAAAAACGCTGTATTTTTAAAATTGAGCTGTGTTAAGAAAGATGATCACACCTGTTCCCCCACAAAGAGTTATTCACTGCTTCTTTAGCCGTTGGCTGCAAGGACCCCATTTTAACATGCGCGTTGGAGGACCCCGAGGAAGCCTGGGAAGGGGAATAGTCTGAGTAAGTGCCCGAGGAAACGCTGTTATTCAGACAATGGATCTTATCTGCTTCAGACTCATCTGTGGATTCTGAAACAAAACACAGAAAGGTTTTCAGGAGGTGGTATTTGAAAACTAAACTCCAGAAAAATACATTTTTAAATTGAGACTGTGGATATGCATATACATGTGCACAAATACGCACGTAATATGTTTTAAAATCAGAGTGAAGCGTAGAACATCTTAAGCCATGTGTCTGTCTGTGTACATTACGTATGTATTAATCTAAAAGGTTGTAAGTCAAGTTAGTACCTTTCTTCTCTTTACCCAGAAGAACAAGTTTGGGAGGGTACAACGGAGTCTCTGGCATGGAAGGACGAAGCTCCCCTATCCTCATCTCACTGGCAGGATGTCCAAAGGCATCCTGAGGAAAATAATAACGTCGAGTAAACATAGGAAACGGAATCCCCTTCAAACTGCAACGAACAAACATTTCACAGCCTTCTTTTCATGAATGTGACAACACACCAAAAGCCCACCATACTGGTAGTGTCTAATCATGTCGATTGTCAGCTGCAAATTCTAATTAGGCCTACATAAATACTTATAAAATTTATGGTGAAGCGTTCATTCTGAAAATGTGGACAAAACAGATGGAACTTGCAAGATACATCAAGGCCATGTAAACATTTCTGATGAAGTAAAGGTCACAAAAATGCAAGCTGCCAGTAGAAATAAACAAAAATTTCAAATAAACAATTACTTCTTATTTCAGGAATAAGTATTCCTCATCATTTATTCGCGGCACAAGTCGTTCCATAGATTCAACTGTCCTTATAGCCATATTTAACTAAAATGACTTTGTCTCCAAAGAGTTTTTTGCTAAATTAAAATGATTCAGATTTCATAAACTTCTCATTGAGAGTTCAGCAAATCTTGACCTTCAAAGACTGCCCTGCACAACTGTTCTGCCATTCTAGCCGGCAACGTGGTATATACTGAAAATAACATGAGTTAAAAAGTGGAAAGACAGTGAGATGTAGTGTCAGAAAGAGATATTTTAAATTACGATATTTAAATTTGGCTCATGGGATAGCTAGTAGGGAACAGAGACACAACCAGGGAATCCATGGCATTTCTTAGCCCCGGAAGAAAGTTCAAAAATGAGAAAGATGCTGACGTGAAGATAGGTGCCTCGGGGAGACAGGGTAGGGGATGACGCTTACTGGAGGAATTATAGTGGTAATCCTGCCCTTAGGAGGGGACTTAAGGGAGCTGGAAGAACGAGCAATATGGGAAACCCACTTTGAGGGTGTTGGTGCATGGGCTCGGGGAAACGTAATGGAAAGGGAACTGGTGGAGATGGGCACGGCAACAATGGAAAGTCGTGCCAATGCCAATCGAGGTCCTCGTGGGAAGGGGTACAAGAAACATGCGTCATCTTGGAAGTGAGAGGATGAGCTGTGGTTTCGTAAAGAGGATGGAAGTTGGAGAAGGAGGGGATCTAGTAAAAAAGAGGAAGTTTTGGAGAGATATTAGGAGAAAATCACTAATTAGTAGTATAAATGAGGAAGGAAAAGGTTAGGAGAAATATATTTAGGAGGGAACTTACACTAATGGAGACACTATGAGGATGTCTGTACCCTGACATTTTGTTGTTAAAGGTACTCCAGTGATTTTGCAGAGTGAAGTCAATAAAGGAAAGAGATGTAATATTTAGAGAAACAATTTCAAATGGAATACCAAAACCAAAACCACATTATTAAAATGTAAAATGCTACAGCATTTTTAAAATTTACTTGCTTTTACTCTTAAGGAGAAAACTTTCAGAGCTTTCATCTCCGTTAACTAGTTTTTGTAGTAACAGTGGAAACAGAGATTTGTAGGAGCATTTGCCATGTGACGTATCCTTGAAGAATATAATTATATTTACATAATAGATATTTTAATCCTTCTGCTTTTGGTGTTCTACTGGAGGTAGTACCATCCCAAAACAGCAAAGAACAAGTATCTTCACAGCCCATGTAATTAACCCCCTCAGTGCCAACGTTCAAGCAAATATAGCTACATTCTGATTCTTACACGGTGTGATATAGTCAAGACTTGGAACTACTTTCACAGGCAGAGATCCCTTGTTGTGCGTGGTATTTCTTACACAACAGTAGTGATGTACGTACAACTTAAAGCTAACAATAGTGCAACAGCATTTTTCCAGTGCAGCGTAATCATTTGCTAGTGCAGTGTAACAAACTTGTGCAAAACCATTTTTTGAGAAATAAAAAAGTGCACGGCATTCGCAGAGTGTGAAGTTCTCCACCTTTGAAGCATGGTGCATATTAAGTTTCTTGTTGTACCTCTGAGCTTTTTGTATGCTCTTCTTTCTCCTTCCTGTCTGGGATTTCCAGAGTCGGTTTGGGAGTGTTGTCTGTATCAGACAGGCGACACTGTTGGAATTCTTTATTTTCTCTATCTTGAACCTAGAAGCCCAATATTGTGCCATGAAACTTTCAAAAGTTATAAGTTTAAAATAAAACTACTTGCTGTAAGACAGGAAGAACCAGAAGTTCCATTTTTGACATAATGATGAACATGGGGTTTTATTTCAGGTGCATGATTTTATCAAGTTTTCTATGTTTGGTGGGGTTTTTTTGTTTTTGTTTTTGTTTTTTTCTTTTTAGCCCCTAGTGCAGCTATTCCAACAAAAATCAATACACTTTTGAAAGAACTGGTCTGGCATTTGTGAATATGCCATGAAAGTGAAATATGTTGTAAAAAAACCAAAATCATATTCCATTTAATCCTACTCTGTTTAAGAGGACCTTTTTTCTTAGAAGCCCAAGAACAAAAAGGTCAGTAACAGGAAAAAAAAAAAGAGTATTATTAATAGGACCAATTGCAAGAACAAAGGGAAGAGATAAATGCAATTGTGCTGTGTCAGAACTTATTCCTCAGGACTAACCAGAGAAAGATATAGGTAGAGGACAGAAAAATATGATGAGCTGTTTCCCAAAAGAAAAAAACATGGTAAAACCCATTAAAATAACTGGGAAAGAGAGATACCACCAATTATTCATGCTGACAACACAAGAACATCAAATTATCATCTGGAGAGATGGAATTTTTAAAATAACCTAAGTCTTAGAGACTGCTTGCAAAGACTATAAAGCCTCCAAACAGAGCAGACCGGGGCTCTGGGCAGACGCAGCATGCACAAGGCAGAGGAATGGGGACCATTAATGATGGATCTATTGCAGAGGAACAATTAAATATACGAATAAATGTACAGGGTTGGCAGGACTTCTAAGATGGAGAAGGCTAGGTCAACCTGAAGAATGACAAGCTCCATAAAGAAATGGAGAAGTAAAGAAATAATGTTGCTTGGTCCAGATTTTACTAAAACTTTAATGAAAGAATAAAGGAGATCACAGAAAGCGTAGGAACACACGCAACCAGACAGCTCCCAGATTATCCCCAGCTACAAGCAAAACTAGCTGAGGCACAGGCATCCTTCCCGAGAATCACAGTTAGTGGTGCGGTCTCGTAACAAAGCCTCGCTGAGCCGCTTCCCCACGTTACAGTCTCCGCACAGAAAATGGCAGTACTTCCACCAGGCAGCCCGGTATGTCAATGGTTTCAAAGTCCCACTAGATAGTCTTCTCCTGACAAAATTACCAAACGAATTCTATCTGAAGCTCAGCACGTGAAAGGGAGTCACAGTTCTGGATATTTTGCTTTCTAAGGCTGATCTAAATAAAATTCAGTCACCAAAGCAGGAATGCACTGAGAGTCACCCCAAAACATGGGATTACCCCAGAAGAAAGTGGAGTGGAGGATCTTCCTCCTAAACCTCTCCCACTATTGTGGCTGCAGTGGAAGCTTCCAGAAAGGCTGGTTGCAGCAGCCATTAAATCGGAAGATTGTCCCAAACAGGATGTTAATACAAGATGTAACTGAACCAGTGGAAGGAAAACTCCTGAATGCGGATACGGAATCTGAAAGTGGGAGAACGAAGGAACCCCGACACACCTCTTGCTGGCAGAGGGGATACAGCACCCAGCCCAGCGTTGCAGCCCTGATGCAATGAGGTCTCACCTCTGGAGCTCCAGCAGGCAATCTCAGACATACGACCGAGCTTTAAAAGGAGACGTGAACTTGCTGATTCCGTGACATAAGTACGTGAGGAACAGACTGGGGCAGAGGTAGTTTTTGGGACTCCAACACGGAAAGACATAGTAGATACTGGAAAAAAATTGTCATGTGCAGGTAGGTCATAATGACTGCTTCTGCCATGTGTCTCTGCCTTGCAGTCCTCTGGGCTGGCAAGCAGTCGGAGGAATGCACACATTAACCTTGCCTGTTCAGGTGATCAGAAATACAGCCAAGAGGATGTGTCCAAGAACTGACCAGAACTACTTATCACCAAAGAAGTCAGAGATCCTCATTCTACAAAGATGTACTTTAGAATGAAAATTTCCATTGCCAGTGGTTTAATCTCGGTTTAATCTCAGATGGCTAGCTGATACAGTCTGGATTCTGGAAAGATAAACTGTAGACACTTATCTGGCCAGTCGTCAGTCATGTACTGCAGAGGATGGGAGACCTCCTGACACCATCCTCGGTCATAAACCGTGGAGAGGCTCTTGTGCAGCTCTGTGCATGGTCTTCAGTGTGAGGACAGAAGTCTCAGTACTGTCTTGAGTTCCAACACCCTGATATGCGAGTTGCAGTCTGTGCTCTCCCATCTCTGGGGAAAACAAGCTTCTGCTGCTCTCTGTCTGGACGGAAATGCACCCAATTGCATACATCTCACTGAGGTTGCTGCCAACAGAGAGAGTCTCAGGCTTTCTGCAAAAAAGCCACTTCAGGGTCCATCAGACATAAAGCAGGCCTATATGCCCTGTGTATATGAGTTTGTACAGAGTGCCACATCCAGACGTGTAATACCGTACATCCTGAGTCCTCACGCAGGTGGGGACAGACAGCGCAGTAGCCTCAGCGGGTCCAGTGATGACTTGGACCCATTTTATGGAAGGTAGGCTTCATCTTGGAGGCAGCCCTGAATAATGCCCCTCCAAATCCAGACACTTAGATAAGGTCAGGCAGAAGTCAAAGTAACTCAAATTGAACTTTAAGACATTTGACATCCTATCTGAAGAAAGGTCTCTGGTGCGTCAGGCCTCCAGATGAGTAAACCATTACCTCCTTATTCCTTTGACTAGAATGCACCAAGGTCATAACCTCAGTAAAGATCTTTTGTGCTATGGAGAATCCAAAAACTTTATAGGGAAGAGATTTCCGACTCCTTATAAAATATAGGTAATTCTGTTGCAAAGAGCTTATCAAGTCATGGGCTTAAAGCAGACACACACCAAAAATCTTTAGGACATATTCCTCTCCTGATCAGGAGAGACCATCATTGTGCATCTCATTAGCGGAAAAGAGCTCCCACAATAGACACATCAACTGAATCAATTAAAGCCAGGCATCCTGGGGGAAATAAAAGTGTGTAAGTCTTCCTGGAAAGGCAAGATGATCTTTTAAGACAGTCTCTGACACTTTCACTAAAAACAAAACAAAAAGAACCCCCGCCCACCCAAAAAAACCCCACAACCCAAACCCACACAGTGATGAAGTCAGAAGTTAAAAGGAACGAGGTCTTATTTTGACTGAGATGAGGTGAAGGTCTCAGAAGATCCAGTACAGCTGGCTGGTATTTTTCTAGCCGTAAGCGCTAGCATCTGCATCAGATCACTCCAGGAATAACTCTCTCTCCTTTTTACACAGTATTAATAATAAACCTGCTAGGAATTAACACAAAAGACGGAATGCTGTAGGTTGGACTAGAAAAGACTTTTTTTAAAGCCAAAGCTGAGAGTTATATCAAGTATTTCCAGTTTATCTGTCAATCCATACCTATCGACAATATTAACTATAAAGATCTTAATTGCTGATTTGTGGTATTTCTCATTGTTCTTCAGGGAAGGGCTACGCAACGCGCTAGTTATCCCAGAGTTCTTTTTGTCAAAAACGCACATCTTTCAAAATGACTTAGGACAACGAATAGGTTTATTTTAACTGATGATTAATTAAGAAATTGTTTGCTCATTATAACTGAAGGTGGAGGATGATACAGGGGATTTGAAATGTAGCTTGTTACTCATTTCAGATGCTCCTTTTAATTATCTAGAAACAGTGTTGTGAAGAGACATGTGTAAATTAATTGCAAGCAAACCCAAAAGAGATCAGAAAAGAAACCAGCTTATCTGGCCTCTGAGGATGAAAAAGTGAGCATTGCACCTGAAATTAAATTGCCTTGTCATTAGAAACTCTCTTCAGTCTAAACCTATATCAGAACACACCTGCATTTTCAAACTGTATTTTAACTTGAGGCTTGAGATCATGTCTCCTAATTATCTGAAAAGCAAATGGAGCTTAATTATGTTTTATTTAATGTGTTACAACCGAAATCATGCTAATAGTATTCACAAAATCATTCGCGCTTTTCCTACAGTTTCCCATACCTTATCTTTATCTTCATGCAGGAAGCCAAAGACAGGAAAAAGTATACACCATCCTGCTCTACAGCCAGAAAATCTTCCCAGTGTCATTATTTGTATGAAGGACAAGAACATTTTTTTTCTTTTCTTTAGTTGATGAAGCAGTTGTGTTACTAGTCTTGGCTAAGTACTAGGGAAATTAGAATCTGAAAAAGTTCCACCATCTTCACTATTACAATAGAAGATGAAAAATACATCTTCACTGATATGATGGAAATAGTCATTCACTCACATCAGTTGATTGTGGTAGAAAATTAACTAGGAAATTGCAATCACATTCTTTAATTGCACTTCAGGAATTACCGCAGGGTCTTCAGCAATTCAACTATTTTTATAGAATGCTTTTTGTGATACTCATGCAATTAATAGTTCACGCACATTCACAGAAAAACTAGGTGTGATTATTTTTCTCTTGCAAAAGCGAATGCATTTTTATCAAATAATGAAATGTAAGAATGAAACCTGCCTTCACCTTTTTCTCCCTTAGAACACAGTATGTGGCCACACAAGCGTTTCGGAGTAACCACAGTGTTCTCTGGTGTTGCTGCCATTTACTCTCGCCTTACACCTCCGTAACGGGGGCTTCACCGGGCTCTGCAAGCTCACAGGACTCTGCTGTGGCTCAGTTAACTGGGATGTTAACAATTTGGTTTAACAACTTAACGTTTCGTTTAACAGCGACTAAACCAGTACGGCCACCTGCTCCTGAGGCTGCGTCACCAGACACAGCCACAAGACCAAACACCCAATGTCTTTGTCAGACAACGTTGACTCAAATGCCAGAGAGATAATACGTGTGTGTTCACAGTAGGGATAATTAAAACCCGCAGAAAGCTATTAAGAATATTCAAGTTCAAAAGCTAGATGATACAAAATAAATTGTATGTATTCAGCAACAACAGCAGAGCACGTCAGTACTCATGCCACAAGACAGAAGCTGGTTCAAAGGCCAGATTTACACAGTGGGAAAGAATTGAATGAGTAAAAAGGAATAATGGTGGAATTTAAGATTTCAGATTTAGATAAAAACACGAATGATTTAACTTAAATATTTTAGTTTGAAGTACTAATCGACGCTGAGCCTAAATTTGAAGAAAGTCATCTGAAGTCATCTTAAGAGAAAACTTTTGGTTTTTTTTTAAGAAATGAAAATGTTTAACTGTAAATAAAACACACAGTACTGACAGAGCAGCTACAGCGGCTGCTGAATACGTAAGAACAGCCAATTTGTGTTAAGGATATGGAAAACTGAGGAAGAAAAATTCATGCATGCACAACTAGCCAGAGACAGGGATACTTCAAGGACAATGAATTTATCATAATGTTTAAATAACAAAGGAGCCAAAAGATAATGTGATAATTTTTTTTCCTCATTTATTTCTTTTGAACATTAAGACTTCTTAAAGGATTTCAAGAATGCTGGTGTTCTTGTAGACCTGTCCAAGCTTATAAGCTCTTGGTACCTACTGCCAGGGTAAGAGACCTCCCTTATTTATAAACTGTGCCTGCACAAAGTAAGTCATTAGTGTGAATGTTAATGAGTGGATGCCCTCTGAGATCAAGCTTCAGCTATTTGTAACAGCTTTGCAGAAGACTGCAGTATTTCGGAATTTACCTTGCAGGGACTGTATTCATGTTAGAAGACTTCTCCTACGCGTACCGATCCTCTTCTGGCAAACGTATTAAGGGACAGATTCTGCAACTCACTGTTAAGTCGCTGGTCAGGGGGTGCCTGATCTGAGGTTCCCTGCAGTCGAAGAAGCACTCCTGCTGACTTCATTAACTTTTGACAAGGTTAATTGTCTATCTACTCCATGTAGTGTGAATAGAAGAAGCAGAACTCAATGGCATAGCAGGGTCAGAGAGAACAAACTGATTTGTCGTTAACATATTTGGCGCAGAAACACACTTACTTAAGTCTGAGATGTAAATCGTTCTCCTGCTAATATGCAAGTCTCTCGTATCATTAAAATTTGGAAAGTACTTGTCTATATCAATACCCAAATTCAGATCTAGGTAGATTGAAAACCAAACATTCAGTCTGCTAAACTCAGTAGTATTGGGAAAAACAGCAACTCAGTATAAAACTAGATTAACTTTACGGAATGAAACTAGAAACTATTAGGTATGACGTTCACAGCAGACGCAGAATATAGTTTGATGGCGTTATGTTAAAACCCCATCTCGAACTCTTGAGAGGAACAATGATCCTTTTACATTACCTCCACTGAAATCTCCTTTGGTGCCATGGGCCACTTGTGCTCATACTTTTCTTTCACAGTTTGTTCACTGTTCGCGGTTGGTGTTGAGTTCTCAGGCCGTACTCCATGGCTTGTTTTGCCCACCAGATTTTGAACTGATTTTACCATATTCTTTAAATCCTCCGGGTATGGAGTGGGATAACGTTTTAGATTTATTTCAACCTGAACATTCATAAAAAGAATTAAAGCACAAATACAAAATGAAAACAGCATGCAAACTAAAACCATGGTTACAGTACTGTGGCTAAGTGCAAAATCCTCCAATTTTGAGGTAATGGGTTACATATAGCTATCTTCATGGATTTTTGGACTGAAATTTGCTCTCAGTTACACTATGTCAATCTGTAATGGAATTTCAGTGACATAAAATAATGGATGCGAATGGTTGCCTATAAGCCTATCTTTTAGCCTGTGAGAGTATTGTATTTTAATTCTGCACTTAGCTTGAGCGTACTGACATAGTAAATCACACTTTTTCAAAACAAACTGGTGTAAATGCAGAATTAATTTAGTTACGTCCAGTGTACTGAATTAATCTGAATTATCTATGGCAGCTGAATCTGCTCTACTGGGAGCTATGTGCTCTTTGAGATGCATAATGTACATACATGCACTCAGGTCTATCTTACTCTTTTCTTGTACAGAAATTAAAGGAAAACAGACACAAACCACTACAGAGAAGTCACCCTAAGTCACAGTGAACAGTACTTTGACTGCCAGACCTACAGGTTTTCTAGAACACTCCACATTTTAAGTTTATAATTTTTATCACTCGGAAGTAAAGAAACATTGTATTTCCCAAGTCCAAAGCATGCCTAATTTGAAGACAATTCTACAAAACCTCGGGGCTGAGTGAAGGGGGAAGAGTGGCGGAGAAGGCTCGTGGACGACATCACCCCCCGTCACCTGGCAAGACATTACGCTATCAGCGGATTGCTCTGAGGAGACTGTGCAGCAAACGAGCCCGTCGGGAATGATCCGAGCGGGAGAGAGGACATACACGATGCTGACCTCTCCTTATACCTCCCCCACTGCGTTACACACATACTTTCTCTGCCGAACATCGCACCACGGCATGAGAAGAGATGCTGAGGGAACTGAAGTGGGCATCCAAACCGAGCACGACCTCGGCGAGGCTGCTTGGGCTGTGCGGAGAGAGCGGGCAGCTTGTAGGACCGGCCCTTGAGCCTGGCCTACGGCAGATGATTCTCTCTCAGCACAGGTCCTCTCCTCCATGGAGCATCTCCTGCCTTCCCCACCCCATCTTTCCTGCTGCAAACCTGCCCTATCTCCACCGCCTTTGTCCGAGCTCCGAAAGACGGTTGTGGCTTAAGCACCACACTTGGGATTCCCAAGGGGAACCAGAAAGCAGGCCCTGCGGAGCGGCAAGCCCACCGCCAAGTGCGCCAACAGCCACCAGGCACAGTCAGCAGAAATGTAGAAGGTTGGGGCTGAGCCCACCACTCTCCTTGGGCCTGAATTTGGGCTGGAAATGCAATAAAATCCTTCAGTGGAGTAAAATTACAGCTCCCAGTGCAAGCTGTGCCTGTCAGGATAACCGCTCCTGATCAGGAGGCTGCGAAATTTGAAATTGCTCCACATCGCCCATGTGATAAGTAGTTGGAAGCATCTACCACAAAGAAGCTTTTACCTCATTGTGCATGCGAGGTAAGCAAAAGGAACATACTTTTAATAGCTCACGATTATAGCTGCTGGATTTTAAATCCTTAACGAGTAGGGAAAATGTAATTTTGGATTCAAATGAATATGTTTTGTTAATGAGAATATTTTAGAAGCAAAAGCATGGTCAATTTGGAAAACAAAACTATACAAAATACTAGCATACAATTCTGAACCACAATAGAATAAACATTACGGATAATAGATTCTGACATGACTTTAACATAAAACATTAAAATGTATGACTATGATGTCATATGTTAACAAAGAATTTCAACGGAAAAAATAAATTAAGTCTGTAAAGCATTACTAAAGCTCTGGTTGATTTACGGTTGAAAGAAATCATATTTAGATGAGGCCTAATTAGGCAATTGCTTTTTCACAAAAGTCGGACCATGATTTAAGTGTAAGATCTACAGACAAACACAGCTCAAAGTCAAGTCATAGAGCAAATTCTCAACAAGTACGAGTCAAGGAAAAATTAACAGAAAGGACTTTAATGAGATATAGACAAGTTGTAGACAGGGATTTCCGCAAGAGTTTCGTACCACTGTGAGTATTAATATTAAACAGTAAAAATACTGGCAGCTGTGGCAGGTGATCTCCACTAGAATGCAGGTATTTGCATCACTGATTTAGACGTATCATCACAGAGGAAACCTGTACTCCCTGCCCATACAAGTTTTGTATGTTTAATGCTACATCAAAAGTAGCATGACCCTGAAAAGAGAATTTTCGAA
>VFFE01009081.1:142901-171278 GCA_008921705.1 Burhinus oedicnemus | reverse complement strand
GAAGACAATTCTACAAAACCTCGGGGCTGAGTGAAGGGGGAAGAGTGGCGGAGAAGGCTCGTGGACGACATCACCCCCCGTCACCTGGCAAGACATTACGCTATCAGCGGATTGCTCTGAGGAGACGGTGCAGCAAACGAGCCCGTCGGGAACGATCCGAGCAGGAGAGAGGACATACACGATGCCGACCTCTCCTTATACCTCCCCCACTGCGTTACACACATACTTTCTCTGCCGTACATCGCACCACAGCATGAGAAGAGATGCTGAGGAAACTGAAGTGGGCATCCAAACCGAGCACGACCTCGGCGAGGCTGCTTGGGCTGTGCGGAGAGCGGGCAGCTTGTAGGACCGGCCCTTGAGCCTGGCCTACGGCAGATGATTCCCTCTCAGCACAGGTCCTCTCCTCCACGGAGCATCTCCTGCCTTCTCCGCCCCGTCTTTCCTGCTGCAAACCTGCCCTGTCTCCACCGCCTTTGTCCGAGCTCTGAAAGACGGTTGTGGCTTAAGCACCACACTTGGGATTCCCAAGGGGAACCAGAAAGCAGGCCCTGCGGAGCGGCAAGCCCACCGCCAAGTGCGCCAACAGCCACCAGGCACAGCCAGCAGAAATGTAGAAGGTTGGGGCTGAGCCCACCACTCTCCTTGGGCCTGAATTTGGGCTGGAAATGCAATAAAATCCTTCAGTGGAGTAAAATTACAGCTCCCAGTGCAAGCTGTGCCTGTCAGGATAACCGCTCCTGATCAGGAGGCTGCGAAATTTGAAATTGCTCCACATCTCCCATGTGATAAGTAGTTGGAAGCATCTACCACAAAGAAGCTTTTACCTCATTGTGTATGCGAGGTAAGCAAAAGGAACATACTTTTAATAGGGATTTAAAATCCAGCAGCTATAATCGTGAGCTAACGAGTAGGAAAAATGTAATTTTGGATTCAGATGAATATGTTTTGTTAATGGGAATATTTTAGAAGCAAAAGCATGATCAATTTGGAAAATAAAACTATACAAAATACTAGCATACAATTCTGAACCACAATAGAATAAACATTACGGATAATAGATTCTGACATGACTTTAACATAAAACGTTAAAATGTATGACTATGATGTCATATGTTAACAAAGAATTTCAACGGAAAAAATAAATTAAGTCTGTAAAGCATTACTAAAGCTCTGGTTGATTTACGGTTGAAAGAAATCATATTTAGATGAGGCCTAATTAGGCAATTGCTTTTTCACAAAAGTCAGACCATGATTTAAGTGTAAGATCTACAGACAAACACAGCTCAAAGTCAAGTCATAGAGCAAATTCTCAACAAGTACGAGTCAAGGAAAAGTTAACAGAAAGGACTTTAATGAGATATAGACAAGTCGTAGACAGGGATTTCCGCAAGAGTTTCGTACCACTGTGAGTATTAATATTAAACAGTAAAAATACTGGCAGCTGTGGCAGGTGATCTCCACTAGAACGCAGGTATTTGCATCACTGATTTAGACGTATCATCACAGAGGAAACCTGTACTCCCTGCCCATACAAGTTTTGTATGTTTAATGCTACATCAAAAGTAGCATGACCCTGAAAAGAGAATTTTCGAAGTTCAAAATTCTTGATGGAAGAAGTTATTGAACGATTTCAATTATGAAACCTATTTTAACACATAGTTGGCTGAGGGTTCATTTTTAACTACGAAAGAGAAAAAGTGACAACTATGAATGCTTTTACAAAACGCTACCAATGTTTGTGGGTACTGCCTATAGATAATTTAAGTTAACCTTCAAATTCACCCCATAAAGGTCGGTGAAACTGCTAAAACCGTCTATGTTAAAACCTCCCCCAGACCTATAGCAACACGTGGCTGGAGTGACACACGCTAAGTTCCCACAAGGTGCCAGCAATTAGCTTTTGGTTCACGTGCACGCACCTAAACACGGGCTGGTGCACAGTTCAGTCAAAGCACTCTTTACAACACTTCTGTGGTCGTTCCTATATGGAGATGAATTGGCATCACCGGGAAATAGAACGGACATACCAGAAGGATGCATATAAGCATTTCTATCTTATTAATAGTAATTGAATTTCAGCTCATTTTTTCATGGCTTGGGCAAAAAGGCTGTTTCCCATGATAGGGAAAAAAACCCCCACACACCTTCAGTGGGAAATCTTTTCCTTTCACAGCCTGGCAAGATTTCCCAGGTTTGAACAGTATTATTGGTCTACTTTCAGTTTTTACCCATAAATACCTGTAGTTTGTATCTGGTGCACACACAGTGAGACACGAGAGAGGAGAGATGTTCCTTCCAGGTACACAGATGGGAGGAAATATCTGATCGGCTCCTAGCTCCCTGCTTAGCTTTTCATTTAATAATTCTCCTCTACACAAGCAATATCTATAGCATCACCTGCAAATTTTAGTGTTTTGGTCTGAGGAGAAGATGTTAGGATCATTATGGAAGAAAGGAATATTGGACTGTAGATGGGAACAGAGGAATCTCGTGCGGAAACAGGCTCATGTGCTACAACATTGGTTTATACCCACCCTCTATGGATGAGAGGGAGAACAGGTAAGTAAGAACTCCAGGAAATATATTTTAGTGTTGGATTCCTCCCCAACTACGGAGCAGTGATACAAAGGATAGAGACTGTCTTGACCTTCGGATGGCCTAGCCAAAGCCTTATGGAGAGGTGCAGCCCTGTGGGACTTGGATCCCCCATATGGTACAAACCGCCCCCTCAGCTGGCAGCATGACTGGCCGCATGTTTCATGCCATGTAAACATAGATGATCCTGAGAATATCCTTCTAACAGCGTAACCGATTAAGGGTTCAATTGGAAACTTTGGCTTTATATTAATTTCAGATAAATAGAGGGGGTTATCCGTGTTTTGACCTTCATTTTCGGTAGGCTATAAAATCGGCGAGGGATACCCTTCTCCACTGCACATTCCTGTGTAACTCCATGAAGACGCAAAGCTCTCGTCAGCTTCCACTTTGAGAGGAATATGGAATTCCCTATGTGATCTAAATAATTCTAAAGCACCGGGTGGCTGGACATTAATTCTAAGTCTCCCAGGGTCATGGGCCCGAGCTGACTTATGAAATCAAAGTTTCGCTGTCTAGACGACAATAACAAAAGCAGCAGTTGGTAACGCGAACTTCAGGGAGACCAGATATGCTATTCTTCCTCCACTGCTGTACTCGAAACATGGTGACCAGTACTTTCTGGGTATTTACAACACAAAAATAGTTCAACTCAGGATCTGTAAGTTGGACCCTGTCCATAACATGTGAATACCAGAACAATTCAAATAGAACTTACCTTAACTTTCCCTGCGTTTTCCTCCTCTTCCTTTTTTTCTTCAAATTCAAAGGCAACAGTCATACGTTGCTGTCTCTGCTCCTCCCATAAAGTAGGGTTAAAACTATCACTGTCTGACTGGAAATCTACAGTTAAATTGCAAACAGCAATGCACAAGAACAAGTAATTAGTGCACCCAGCAGAAGACTGGAAAAGATCTAAAAAGACATGTTCTTAGCCGATCCCGTAAACTTGGGTGGTTGTTTTAAAATACTTGAGGGGGGTAATGAGAGTAGTAACTGACAAACCATTCCAAACGGAAGTCAATATTAAAACTGAGATGAGAATGATGGGAAGCAAGAGGGTTTGGGGGCAGATCTGGAGCCGTGGGGGAGTATGCAAACTCCCTAACCTAACGTAGCCACGTGAGGAGCCAAACCCTCCACCCGGCCAGGCTCAGAGCTCCCAACCTCGCAGCCCCAGGAGCTGCCCCAGCCCGGGCCGATGCTCCGGCATCTCTGCAGGCTGAGCTGGCTCCGGCCAACAGCCTGTCTGCACGGCAGCAAGGCATATCCTAGAATTTCCACTCCGTTCCCAGGCTCAAACTGCTTATACAAAGCCCTTCTTCTGAAAATGAGAAAGTGTTTTAAGAAAACGTGAATCTGATGGCCTGAGAATAACGGATTTGCAATCAGGACTCCTTTGTGTATGACAAAACACGGACGGCTGTGTGGGCACCGCTGGCTTTACGTGTCAGAAGAGACACTCCAACACGGAACCACGGCAAGACCCCTTCCTCTCCCTCCCTCCGTTCTTTTCTCCGCTAGCTGAACGAGCACCATTCCTGCCTTTGCCAGAACCGCTGATGGCGTTTTACCTTCGTCGCCGCGGGGTTGCTGGGGAAACATGTAGTTAGTCAGTACTCGCTGCTTTGTTTCCGGGTGAGCCTCCGTCTGCAGCGGAATGAGCGCCTTGGACTGCACAGGGAGGGCAGAACGAAAACTGTTAACTCGGAGCACGGGTGGTCACCGAGACGGGGTTTTAGCATTTGGTACATAGAAAATACAAGATTAACTGAAATGCTGTACGGAAATAAACTTCTCTACGGGCTAAACCAAGTATAAATCTGGTGGAAATGCCTCCGCTCCCATCCCTCACCCCTGTAATTCCCGTAATTCCTACCAGCATCGACAGAAGAGCACTAAGGGTCAGGAGGAGTGACTGCCTGGTTCAGCCGTACCAGCGAGGAAGCTGAAGCATCAGTGGAACGGAGCTGCGACTACGCAGCTACAACACCCGCACCACGGCTGTCATCTCGTCACGCTAGGGCTAACGGCGACTCAATTCACCACGGTTACTGCCTCACCTGAGGGTCAACCTGCCGCACCATACTGGAGACGTTACACGGAGGAACTCTGAACATTCAGATGTTACTCTTGTGTTTTACTTCAGTTGACTATTCTTTATTATTGCTTTGGCCTAATGTAGCACCTAGGAGTGGCTGCCGTAGTTCATAGAATAGAAATTAATTTATGCTATACGGCAGAGAAGTCAAAACGCTGAAAAAATATTGTACATTTAAAAGGAAGTGTATGTTCTGTGGTTGGGCTGAGGAGTCACGCAATGTAATTTTTTTAATGGAAATCAGAGTGAAAAAGCCGAGAATCCTAATTTAACACATCCTAATTTACTCATCGTTTTCTATTATCCCTCCCTTCAGCTTTAAAATCTTTTGCTTAGCCATAAAAGCAAAAGGTGCATTTGAAGAGCAGTGCAATAAGTGTGCACCAATGTCAATCTCTTGACCGCACTGCGTTTGGCTTTGCTACCATCTGAGGGCACGGCCAAGCGGAAGGCGCTGGCCGGGAGGCAGCAGGAATTTCAGCTGACCCCCGGGGAAAGGAGGGAGCCCGTCGGCTGGACCGTGCCCCGTGGCTGGGCAGGGCTCGGCTCCCAGCGCTTCTGCACTGGCAGCGCCCAGCACGGCCGCACGCGCACCAGCTCCTGCAAACGGACCCGAGTCCCCCCGGCTTTTCCATACGGATAAAAGGATGGATTCATTTCCAGCAGCGTGGTAATCGGCCCCCGAAGAATTATCCTCATCAACTTCAGTTCAAGAGGTATAATATCTGACCACGGGCATTATTGCAAAGTGAGACAGATGAAATTATGAGAATTTATTGAGATTATTAAAAACTGCGAGCTATGTCGAATATTTCTAACATTGAACAAATTGAGTTTTTCTCCATTTAGAGTTAAATTATGGAAGGGCAAAATTATTGTATCCACCAATCCTGGAAAGGATCGAGACTTATTTCACTGCTCAGATGCTGGTTGAACTATTACATTTCTCAGTGTTCGTGTCACATAATTTGTTTTAAAATAGAATCCTAAAGAATATATAGTAGTGAAACCAAACCCCTGGGAACAGAGAAAGGCATACTTAAATTTAAAAGGAACTTAAATGAGAGTTTTCTCCAAAACAAGACTGAGAGTTCTTGTGCATCTTTTACGTGTTTAAACTCCCACTGACTTTAACGGAGTTTAAAATACGCAGGAATGGAAGCATGGACAGGAAAAGGGAATAGGAAGACGACACGAATAGAGACACAGATGGAGTAAAGGATGGGACAAACTAATAACGAGATTGACAACAAAGTCTTACCTCTTGAATTTGTATTTTAAAAATATTCTCTTGCTACTTTTGGCCTTTATTTCCTACTTTTGTAAGGACATAGAAGCTTAGCTAGATGCAAGCAATAAATCCGGCAAAGGTGATCTTTCCAAGTTAACGAATGACAGCCAGAAGAATCTATACCTTGATACTAACGTATAAAGCTGGACTGGGAGCAAACACTTCCAAAATTCTATTACAACCATGTATTAAATTATAGGTTTCATTTACGGCCCTTGTTAAGACCGCTAGTACTTTACCGAAGAAAACACGAACATTGAAAGTCATTACCTGGTTGTCAGAAAGCCACAAAGCTGCGAGTTCTTTAAGTTTAGTAAAAGTGAACGGTAAATTCTTCAGTCTGCAAATGATAATATTGGAACAACGTGAATCCTTCATTTTCACAAGTTTCTTTTAAAGATTTGCATGTAGCATCTTTATCTTGATCATACTGAAATTTCTATGATTTCACATCTTTATTTTCTCTCACTTTTTACTAAAATATAATATTTTATTAAGGGAATTCCACATTAAGAGTGGCATTTGAAATCTAAAACTACTGACATCATATCCTAAAGGTACTAAGGAGATACCAATATTTTTGCCGTGGCTATAATGTAACCAAAGTTACAGTTTATAACACAGAAAACAGAAAAAATCGTGGTCCTGGGGAGACTTATAGGAAAGACCTAACACTTTTTGGTGTAGCTAACAGAAATCCTTTTATTGGACAATTCAGTTTTGGAACAGAAATACTCTCAGATTATTGAAAATTCATTTTTGCAGAAATGTTAGGAAAAAGATCAAAATAATACAAATATTCACAGTGAACCTCAATGACAAAACCAAATGAAACAGTAAAAAAAAAAAAAAAATCAGCATTTTAATTGTACATGTAAACGCACTTCCTCAAAGTCATCTGAATGTGGGAATGGGGAAAGGACGACTAGATACTTGTGGAAACTTCATTCCTGTTTTTCCCACTGATTCTGACCATATTATTATTACTTTTCTGCCTGTACCAACACGAGAGGGCTGTCCTAACCACATACTGATATTCTCCCCTCTTTCTGGGACAGGTTAAGGAGCTGGAGGACTGTAGGAAGAAACGGACCGACCAAAGGACTGTCTACGAAGACAAAAGCTAAATGGGATTTAACACAAAGAAAAAAGGAAAAGCCCTTTTCTGCAAGAGTCAGACAATCCCACGCTGTGGAACGAAAGGCTCCTACGGGTACGTTCCCTCACGCCTCAGATGAAGACAGGCGACTCACCGTCAGGTACTCCACCTGCGCGGCATCAACAGGAGAACCCTGCGCCCCTCTACCAGCACATAACCGCCAATACTCCTACAGTCTTCTCCATATTAAAAATCTTTCTGTATTTCTGGGAGATAAGCATCTCACAGGCTTTCGTACCGTTGCCTCTATGCAGCGCTTTGGAAGTGTATCCATTATGGAATTACTTTAGATGTATTTTTGCCACAAATTCATTATCATTAAAAATCGTGTTATTTCAGAAAGCAATGCGTGCTTAACTGCAAGTAACGCATTTTAAAGATTGTGATTTTAATAAGAATACCTTATACTGAAAATGACTTATCTATAAAAGTTAAATAAATGGCCATGAATGTATACACACACAGTGTGCTATGAGATAATCGCCAGTTAAATGCCTGTATAGATCAGAGCGGTTTTACGTGTGTGTGTGCGTGTTTAAACCTAGAATTAATGCCGTAAGAAAGTAAGGAGTGCCTAACCTACCCAAAATTTGGTTTTCATTCCTCTCTTATCATAAAACGGATACTGCAGTGTGGAATAGTGCAGTATGTGATGCTCTTTATAAATTAAGGTTACAAGTTTAAGCTTTAATAGTGAACATAAAGATTCTTAAATAGTGTTTATCCAGATGTTTTATTCAGAGCTTTTTTTCTGTATAAAAAGAGAAGAACTTTGCTTTGCAAGAGATACTTTTACCTCTTTACACTTTAAGATTCAGTACCTGTAATGCAAGTTTCAAAACTATTCAGAAACCCTTGTCTGCAGAGGGTTACTGGTGAGGTTTCCAACGCGCTCACGTTGACAAGTGGGTACCAAAGGGAGAAGCACAATTGGCAAGCGTGCTTCAGAAATGCTGCGTGGCAAGGGGATATCCAAGCTGGTTTTCCATCTCCACATTCAACAAAAACACAGAATTCTTTATTTTGAATTCTTCTTTGCCAATAAACCTGGATATCTACTTTTAAACATCTGAAAAGGTCCAATTTTAAGGAGTCTTACTAAGAAAAAAGATCTCAAATTAGAGATCAAAGAATGGAGACACCCAAAATCATTACTGGTTTTTGAAAATTTGTAACCAAGATAAGCCTCAGCCTCTTTTTCTAACTGCAATTTGGTTTTGCAAGTTTAAGACTGCTTTTTAAATTGTGTAGTGTAGGAACATTTCTCCTTCACCTGTACTAACAACGCACATGCAAACACCCTGACCTCCACGAACAACTGAATTACCAAGAGATTTTGCGTTATACCCACTTTCAGAACAAGGCCCGTGATAATTGTCACTTACTCTATTTTAGTTTAATCGTGAAAGGTAAATACATAAATGTTTTCCTGGCTTCATCGGTATACTACAGCTACAAAGGATCTCAAATACTAGTTATGCATGGATGTAGGTTGATTACTTTCTATATATTATAGGCCAGATCCTATTTGGTATAAATCAGCATAATTCTGCTGATTTCAAAAAACTAACTCACATCATCCACAGTAAAGGATTTGGCCTCCTCTGAAGAGAAAACTGTTCATCGGTAATTGAAAAAAGTGATTAATCTGCCCTGCTTCCATTGGTCTAATACGCGACTCCGATCAGATATCAGTACAAAGAAATGTAAAGTTTATGGCTGCGCTATTCAACAGAGAGCTTTTCTTTTATGCTTAAATGCTGAAACTTCTCACTAGGCAGTTTGGAAAATTACATACGTAATTGTTTTTATAAATCTAAGGGAAAATGTATTCACAATACTAGATGAAACTTTAATTGGTGTGTAGATAGTTAATTAAGATGGCCAAATTAAATTAACTCAAAATTCAAAGGCAAACTATGCTGTACCAAACCGACTTACTCTTACTATGGATGGTATTTCACTCAGCCTGAGCAAATAACCTTTGCACGAGGCGACTTCTCTCCAGGGAGGTGCCGTCTGACTCTTTTAGGGCACCCGTAGCCCAGCAGCCGGGGCTGGGAATAGGACTGGGGGAAATACAGCCACAGCCCCTGCACCCAGTCCTTTGGGGGTCGGCGTGCCGGCACCCAGGGGCGGGAAGTCTGGGGGAAAACAACATCTCCGGACCTTCAGAACAGGTACACCAGTTCCAACGCTTGGCAGCCACCTGCTGGGCATGCTTTCTCGCACCAGCAATGGTTTTTTTCCTGTGCAAATTTTTAAGCCTTAATAATTTCAATTTGCGATCTCTTAAACTGATTTGTAAAAGGAGCGAAAATGCAATAGCCAAATTAAGGAAATCTCTCAGTGCTGTAGAAATTGTCTGTATTCATATTAATTAGGCCAAATTACAGGTAAAATCATGTATGCCATTGGCAAATGTAAAAGTTTAAAAGTTATTAACAAATCTTTTTCTTTTAAGGTAAATCCCGAAACACCAACTGATTTTTCAGGAAAACAACTATCCACAGTAACAGCCTGGAAAAGCATGAAATGCGTATGTTCTTTTTCTAGTGTCTAATTTTTACATAGTAAAAGTTTTCTTATGAGAAAAAAGGCGAAGAAATTTCCTCTGAAGTTCCTCAGGTGAATAAAACCAAACTAAACCAAAAGCAGCACACCTTTTGAAACGACATCCCTAACCGTTAAACCGCTGTACCATACGACCGCACAACCTCAAAGCCACCACGTGTCAGTGCGTTACGCCATTCTGGAATGAGGACTTCAGAATAATTCCTTCCATTCTTAATCCTAGATTACAACTTTCATATAATTGGTTAAGTTCTTAAGGGCTAAATACTTTAAGAGTAAGCTAATGAGTATTATTCACGGAACACAAGAAAAGCAAAGAAAATGTCATTGATACTCTTCAAAGACAAAAAATATGAAATGTCAATATTTGAGGGGTCTTACGGGGTGAAGGTGGTCTTTGTGTTTATTGTAAGCCTACTGAAAGACATAATTTTAACTTTTCTTTCTTGATAATAGTTTTTCTCATATGTTTGTAAAATAACCCACTACATATTTGTACCAGGTACTAATTTTTTGTTTTCTTATGCCCTAAGTAAGAGTTTCCGCTAGGAAGAGTTTCCGCTGATTATTAGTTTAAGTACTATAATGTACGAAAAGCTTACCAAACACCTAGAGCAATACTTTCTAGATTCATCGATGCATATATTATACTTCAGCAACATTCAGAAACCATTTTCAAATAATAACCCAAACATGAAAAATTCGTGTCAAAACATGTTGAAAGTTAATCACCACAAGCAGCATTGCTGGTCAGTCAGTCAGACCCGGAGATAGTTGCTATTTGTGACAGTTCTCCAAGGTAACTCTCAGCAAATTGATAATAATAGGGTTTTTAGAGTGTGAAAGTTTAAAAGAACATGATTCATATTAACCCATCAACACACTGTTCACAAAACCACTTGTGGATATACATGGCCAGAAGTAATTAGCTCTTTGGCAATGGGGACTACTGTATAATTAAATAACTAAACAGAAAAAGAGAAGGTACACCAGGGAGCAGTCCTTTTTTTGAGTGGATCATGTAATCTTGGGACCCTTTTTCATCTAAGTTCTGTGGGTGAGATTCAGAACAGTAACTGAGTTCTGACCCCGGGACAGAAGCAGAAGCACTGCAAATACAAAAACGTGATGATTCTTTCAGCTCTTCTTTAAGAACAATCTAAAACTAAAAGAAAGGTTACTTACCAGTAACCGATGCTCTTTGAGAAGTGTAGCCCAAATGTACATTCTAACAATTCTACCTCTCAATCACAGGACTCATACCTGGAAGGACTCTGAGGAGAGAGGAGAAGCAGATGGAAGACAAATGTATATGTGGACTACACATTGTGAAGAACACCGGCTACTGGTAAGACATCTTTTTTTTCTTTGAATGAATCCCACGTGCACTCTTAACAGTGACTGAATCCAAGCAGCTATCCCCAGTGACTCATTACGTGGTGGAGGTCTCGATATCTTTCATGCAAGTAGTAACTGCACAACGACCTTATCAAATGCTGCATTGGTTCCTGAAGCACTGGAGACAGCGTTATGCCTGGCAAAGGCAAGGATGAATCTCCAGGTAGCTGCATTACAAGTATCTGGAATCAAAACTTTCCTGACTGCAGAGGGTGAAGCCACCTAAGCTCTGGTCAGATGCACACCAGCCCTCATTAGACTCCACCTTAGCAACCTGACACAAAGTCAGGATTCAACCCCTTTTATCGTGTAGAGACAACCAAACACTGCATTTCCCAGGCATGAAGAGCCTGTAACAGGCTTGAAAAGGTTTGGACCTGTAAAGATAAAAGGAGAGAGAACTCCCAACTATGGAGATGAGAAGTACAGATACAGTCTTAGAGTGTATGGCGTGGGAAAGAAAAGCTGGAGTCTAATTCCCTGGTTAAAATGGAATTCTAACATGAATATTTGAAGAAAGTCCTGGAACTAAAACAGCTCCTGGTCAATTAAGATCAGCGAGGTCCATCTTACAGCGATGAGGACCTTCAGAAGACACGGAACAAGAGCGAAAGCCTGTAGCAACTGAAACCATAGTATTAAAAACGCACTGGAGAGGGACTCCAAACAGTGACCCACCTTTGACCAAAATGTGTCAACTTACAAAAATTTGAGATTCCCGTTAGCCTGAGTGGCAAAGAGGTCTATGTCAGGTTTGCTTCCTTCCTGAAAGATATCCAGTCAGGATTTTAGACCAGATCTCCCAAAATGTTTCTGACTTTCATACCCAGACAAGCTCCAGATAATGCAAAGGAGGGAGAGCTCCTCTTTTCCTCTTTACATGCTACATCGCGGCTGCCCATCGCTCCATGTGTGCGTGACCATTCAGAGAGCAGACTGCAAATTTTCCATGCATTCTGGGCAAGGCAAGTTCAAAGCCACCAACATCCCTGTACTCCACATGCCCTGAGCCAGAGTGCACTCCCCATGCCATGGGGACCACGTCCAGAATGAACACTCTTGGTAGCAAAAGGGCATCTCTCAATAAACAGTTCAGTAGCCCAGCTACTAGCAGAGAAAGTCACTGGGATGAAGGCAATGACATAAGAGGCTAATGGATACACAAGTGCACCATTTACAGTCACAGCTGTAGACACTGGAGGTGAAATTTGGCATGTGTCAAAGTAGAAGGAGATGACCATGAGGTATCATTCACTGGGATGAACCTGCAGTGGACAGATCCCCAATGGAAGACCGTGTCCTCTTTGTAAAACTGTACGTCCATGACGATCAGGGTGGATCGACAGTCATGGTGACGAGTCCGTTCCCTCTGCAAGGAAACTAACATGCAAAGATGCATGAGCAACAGGACACCTGCCAGAACGGACACGGAATCCCCTCTGGTGTCAGGAGGAGAAAGTCATAAAGGACTGAGCAGACACATTCTGAAAGCACATGCCACCACAGGCACAGTCCATCCCCATTCGTTACAAGGTACAGGGAGCAACGGCTGCTCTTCAGACGCTTTGTGCAAGGCTGGAGCTTTCACGCAAACAGGCTGACGAGCCGTGTTTGGTGCGAAGGGGTCCACCTTCGCAGCCGAGCCCACAGAGGCCGGGGCTCAGCAGGTCTCCTAACAGGCTGCCAGGGAAAAGCACGTCCCAGGAGCCAGGAGCACATCGCCACAGGGTGAAGCACGTGCACCGGCCCCTCGGCTCTAGAATCACCTTTCTGCTCTGCTCGCGTGTCTCTGTCTCCCAGCGCTTCAAAGGGGTATTGAGGAAAAGAGCTGGTGTGCCCTACCTTCTCTCTACCTTCTCTGTCGTGTCTGAAGCAGGAAGAGTAGAGTGGCAAAACTGTTGTGGTAACACGGAAAGGGTCCTAGCAACAAGCGGAGCCCAAGCGCACTCCTTACTCACACGTACACATGGACTCATTCAAAGAAAGAATGAATTTTGCCTTAATGAATGAGAAAACAGGCGAACAGAAAAGTTAAAAAAAAAGAAATTCAACATTAAGATGGTATCTGAACTTTGTCCAAACTCTTTGCTGCCAAACTCTTGAAACTTTTTAGTTTCATTACGGTGGGAAGTTCCATAACAAAAGCATTATCACAATGTCTCAGCAGGGCAACATTTAACCTCAGCTAGAATTAATATCAACAAAGGAAGAAAAACTTACTCCCCAAACCCCTCAAGAGAAGTACATGAGACAATTCAACCAGGTTTAAAGGTCAAAGGTCTACAGTCTGAGTCAGTTCCTATCTCTCCTCGTCTAGACTGTACTCTCCACTAGTTCTACACCACTTACAAATCGCTGTAGAGTTTTTCAGGTGGACTTGAGAGAACAGCTTCCCACCCCAACAGGCACAGGTCCCATTCTCCTGCCCTCCTCACACCTGCTTTGGTGCACAGCCACTCTTCACCTTGAGCTCGCCTCGGTGTTTGCCAGACTTCATGCTGAGCAAATGGAACGTGAGGAGCATCATAAAATGAGCGCTACAAGAAGAACGATAGCGTCTTCCATTTTCAGTAAGATAAATCAGCTCAGTGACTTCTCCAGTGAGCCCTGGGCAAGCTAAGGGCAGATGCAGGGCTACCAGCCGGCACTGAAGGGGGAGCGGGAAGGACAGCCACTGACACATTCCACCCCAAGGAACATCACATCCTTGGGTTGCTGGTCCCATAATTACCTTCCTCCACACTGGAAATCCCAATCCTCTCTTATACCTGGGTGGCTGGGGAAAAAGGAAGGTGGGGCAGGACTGCTGTTTCGGGGGCATCCAGCTGTCAGGTCAGCTCGGTGGGGAAACCTTGCCTGCTCTTACCACCTCCACTGCCTCCTCCCAGCAGCGAGCCACCTCCTCCCTCTCTCACCCCAGCAACAGCACTGGTAATCAGTAATTACACATGCAGTCATGTGCCTGAAATCAGCACCTGACCTGGCCGAAAAGTAATTTGCCAAAAAAAAAGGGGAAAAAAAAAAAAAAAGAAAAAAGAAAAGACCAGTTTTCTTCTTCCTCAACACAAACTCATGGCACAGTTACAGGTTTGAAAAGGGAAGGCACCCTGTTGTAACTCCTCGGGCTCCCACAAGCCCCCGAACCAGCACTGTCCTGTTGCCTCCCCGCTCCGTGCCTCCTCCTGCGTGCCGCTACAGCGGGACCAGCCACCGGAAACGTCCATCTGAAAATTCACCGTGTTTCTGATGCTTTCAACTACATCACTTACGTATTCAAGATCACCATACGCCCAGACAAAACGGCACTAGGACAGGAACCGGCTCTAAGGACGCAGGAACAGCCAAGGGAAGCCGGACTGCCTGTGCTGGCAAGATCGCCGGCCTGAGGGACGCTGAAGTGTTGCCTGAAATACAGTTTCAGACTCCAGCTGTTCAGATAAAAGCACAAACCTAGACTGCTGCGGTGACATACTGATGGGAGAGAACTCCCTGTCCCCCGGAAAGCACTGGGATCTGAAACCCAAAATCAAGAGACCCAAGATTTGATGCTGGGACTTGGACAGTTTCAACACAAACTAGAGTTAAGTTTAACTTTACATCCTGGTCCATACATAACGTGTTTTACGATACACAATTGCAATGAGGAAAATAATCTACCAGAATTAAGCAAATAATTTTAAACAAATATATTACAGGGATTTCTACATTACTTCATTTTATATTTTATGGTCAACCTTAATTTCAACAATGAAACTGCTGACAGTAAATCACACACAGCTGTGGAAAGTCCTTCCCCTAATTTTTACTGAGTATGGATGAGAATTACTGCAAACAAAACGGTATTCACACACCCTTTGTTGCACTTCTGAGCAAACTTGTATTTCTGTGGTTATACTGAAAATTATCATATTCTTGGAACAGACGCACGGATAAATTTCAAGGAAGTCAGTCTTTTCCGATGCCTATGGCAGCACACGATAGGTACCAAGAAAGGCTCATTTTAAGCATTCCGTTTCTCAGGGCAATAGTCATGTGCATAAGAACAGAAGAATCTTTTTTTTGACAAAACCTTTGCTCTGCTGAAGGAAATAAAAAACTCTCTTTTGATTTCAGTGGAGTCAGAATAACACGCTAGTGTGCTTGCATTTAATCATTTCCTATGTATCAGCTTGTCGCAACTTTTTAACCATGAAATATTACAAAGGCATATACCATTTTAAAGACAAATATCACACTTCCACGTGGAAACGGCAGGAGATAAAGGAAGTAAACAGGTTCTGGTCTATTAAAACAAACTGAGACCCAGAACTTGGCCCTGTTCAAGTTTTTCTTGGGATGTCAGTGAAACTAAGATCAAAACATAAAGATTTAAAAAAAAAAAAAAAAAAAAATCAAGATTTTTTTCCTTATACTTTAAATAAAGTAATTCTAAATAAAATTTTTATATTTTTAAATATATAAATGTATTTGTATTAATGCCTAAAAAGAATAGTTAATTAGTTTTTAAAATAAATTCTTATAATGGGTTAGAAAAATTATCTGAACTATACCTGTTATCGCTCAGATTTAACACTCGCAGCTTCTGCATCTGACCAATTTCATCAGGAAGAAACTCCAGCTTGTTAGAGCGCAGAGACATCACTGTTACGTTTTTACAGCTTCCAATCTAGAGGAATGAAAAAAACCAAAGATGTTAGCTACTCTGACAAAATTTGTTATCACTAACTTTTTAAGTCGGGAGGTGGCCAAATGGTGTCTTTGCTCTAACTAATAAAAAGCAGAAAATACAGAATCTAAAGTCAGAAAATAACACCCTCCCGTTGGCAGTAACGTCAGGGCAGTGCCTAGGGTTTCTTGCACTACTCTCGTGAGTGATACAACAGATTTTTAACAGCTATTTTGTGTGAGGAGGGGTGAAATCTTGGGCCTACCACAAAACATTTCAATTTGTAATTTAAAACCAGAATCAGCTTCTCACCTCTCTGGGCAGTTCTGGAAGGAAATTCTCATCCACAGCCAACGTCCTCAGGTTATGAAGGTAGCCGATGGTAGAAGGCAAGGACTCCAACTCATTACAGCTGCAGTCAAATTCTTCTAATAAAGACAAACTGAAATTGTAAATACACTTGTTAGATGCTATAACGAGGGCTAGATAACAAAAATTGACAGTTTAAACCCTGTGGAAATTTTAAAGCATCACACTACTACAGACATCGTGCCCTGAAGAGGGAACCTTTTATTGCAGATTTCCCTAGGAGAAGTCTATAATAATACAATTTTAGGAACTATTAGGGACGTTGTTAATCAATCTTATCCAGTAAGGCAGTTTAAGGAAGACCACTTTGTTTCCCCACGTTATCATTCTTACTTTTTGTAGCGAGGAAGTATTCCGAGCACTTCAAACAGACAGTGATCAGGGCGATTCATACTAAGCTGAAGAATCAAGCCAAAAAGTTTATAACCTTAACACAGAAAGACAGACAACAGGTAAAGAAATACCGCTGTGAGGGCAAAGGGAAGGGAAGGTGAAAGTGCCTCAGGGTGCATTCCACCTGATGCACTTGACATCATTTCTAATACAGATCAGTAGTGAAAAAAAGATGAACTTGGATCCAAACTCAGCAAAGTAATCTCAGCCTGTTGTCGTCAGACACAGCTTTTGTGTTGAGAAAGCTGGCTAAAAAGTGATCTTGAGAGGGCAGCTGAATGGCACGGACTGAAACAAAGCAGACCAAAGTCAGCAATCTTCTGACACTCAAGTTCTCTCTTTAAAAAAATATGAAATGATCTCCACTTCTGTCTTGTATCTCTTTTCCTAGACTGTTGCATTCTGTCAAACGGTGGAAAGCAAGAGACCTGACCTTTCCTCCACGTAACCGTGTTTTCAGGAAGGAGGATGCAATAGAGCCAGCTGACAGAAACCCCCTCTTGAACTGAAGCCCACGGTACCGGAGCGCAGTACGTATGGAGGAAGCACAGCTTCCTACTGCGCGGAATTGGCATTCAGGATATTCCTGCATTTCATTATCCATGAAGAGGCTGTGAAACGAGTTGGAGGTCTTGTACCGAGTCCTAAACCAAAGGGCCCCACACGGTAAAAGCCACCACCTTCCCTGACGGCAGCTGGCACCCGTGCGGAAAGAAAGCCAAGGAAACGCCGGGAGAGCTGACCCAACGCGGAGCACTGACAGTCAGCACTTGAACCTCCCACCCACCACTGCTCCGGTACCAAACGGCCTTCGGAGGCATTCTCCTGCTCCTCAGGGCACCGTCCCCACCAGTCACACCGCCCTCAGGACCGCCAGTCTTTGCTCGGCCCTGAAGACAGCAGGCGCCACCAGGCAACGCTTCAACATCAGTCTTACTTTGGTGACCAACAACCAACAATTTGACCTTTGCTAATGCAAATAACACGAACAGGAATAGATATGCAATACATGTTTTACATATAGATATATAAAAATATTTACATATGACATATGTATTATGCGCATACACACACACACATATATAAAAATATGCTGAAGAAACATCTACTGAATCTCTTAAAAAATTAGGCCGTACATGAAAATTCCTGAAACGAATGCTGTACTGCACGGCTCATTCCGCTCCTGGCGTACAAGTTCTGTGACCCATTACAAATGCCATCGCTTCCCGCTTCTGCTGCCCCTTTTCTGCTCCACACGTACTACCTTTTTCTCTCAAGTGCTTTAATTAACAGTAAGGTTAAATGGCAAGCAATTATTTCTTCCTCAACATTTGTCATCTCCCTGTCCACCGATGAAGGGACCAGGTGCCCAGAAGATTGTCCGTTCTTTTTTTCCAAATATTTTGGTAGCTCTGATAAAAAGTTTACTCTGCTCCAAACCTTGCTGCTTAGTATTTATATGAGTCACAGCTAGACCTTCACTGTACGTCTAACTCACCTTTATTCCAGTTTCTTAATTAAAAAAAAAGGTCTTTCAGCCTTCAAATTTTATAAGACGTGAAACCAGAAATAGCTACTCCTAACATGGAATTCTCAGAGCTTTCCTCTAATTGCTGTATTTCAGTAGACTGAAAAGCCAAAGTGAGTCATAGAGTGATTAGTGAAAGAGATGCATGGAATATAGCCAAAAGCTCTGCCAGCTTTGGTTAAAGCTTTTCTTTAAAACAAGCTTTGTATTCACCACAATTTATTTCAAACTAGATACAAAACAATTTCAGCAAAGGCAAAATTCAGTCGTGTTTACCTACTTCACACAGAGTATGTGCTTGACAGAGCGAAGTCCAACTGGAAAGCTTGTTAAATTGCAAGATGCACACATTCTTCCTTTTACTGGCGATAACACAACCAGAAAAGCTTGAAAACAGGCAAACTAATTGCGAACGACTGTGTTTCCGATGGCAATCAGAAAATCTGATACTCTGCACTGTAACTGTGGAAGTTTCCCTGACGGGGAAGAACGACTTTATCAGACAACAGATTTTTATTTGAAGGGTATTGTCTGGCACAGACATTCTCAGTTCTTCCCTTCCTGATGACATCATCAACAGACAAATGGAGATGGCCACAATAAAAACAACAAAGTCAGTGTGAAACTGTATTTTATCTCTATGACTACCACGGTTAAAAAAATATCCACTTCAGAAAGTGCTTTTTCATTCACCATGGACTGTGCATTAAAGTGAATTGACAGTAACAGCTATAATTCCGACAATGCTAATTTAGCTATAATATCATTAACCTTACTGTTTTCTTGGGCTAAATTCACATTATTCTTGATAGGTTTAAGGAAAGGCAGACAAAAATCAGATGTGCATCTGCTGTTCAGTTTGGCACCCATTGAAACGAGGCGGTTCACAGTACGTGTCCTAAGGTAGACCGGGAACATTTTTAGACAGATCGGTAGCGAGAGATTCCTGGAGAATGAAGACTGCCATGAATAAAAGAGTAGTTCCAACCCACCTCAGCCCCGTTTCATACAGTCACAGCCCTTTTCTCCCAACTGCGACAGCACCCAGGGAACCGCCAAAGCAGCCTAAATCCTAGGAGTTAGCTACACCCGCTATCCATCCAACATCAGGCAAAAGGAATTCTGCAGACCCAGGAGTACAAGTTTACACTTCCCTTTGCAGCTTCCGGCACTGTGGGATACGGCACAGACTGGGCACATGCACAAAACACTCATCGACCACAATGCACTGGCTCTCGAGCTGCTGCACTGTCACCTATAGATGGGGCACGACTTCCCTCGTGACGCCTTCCTGCCCACAAAGTGGGAACACGGGCACTCGCTCAGGTCCTACGCAAAAGACCTCCAGTCTTTGGGTCCAATCTGGTACTCAATTGATGTGAATCCACCGATTTTATGAGGAACGTTTTATTAAGCCAGGTCTACCGTGCACAGCATCTCGCAGGGTCAAACTCTAAATGCCACTTGCGAGGTTTGTCCTTTGAACAAGACCACCAACAAGGAGGGTGGCGGTTCGCTGTTGGCACCACGGACTCAGAGAGCGCTGAAGTGCTCTGCGGCTCACCATGAAATTGGTCCCTGGAGGGAGAGTTCCCTCCTCCACATTGCTAATCTTTGTGTGACAATAATATACTCCGCAGTGGGTACCGTGACTATCATTTAGGAGAAAGAGACCCAGTAGGAAACGATCCAAATGGATGAGTCAGAGCAAGGAAGTTCATTGTGATGTGGGAGACGCTGTCCTCATTAAATGAGAGAAAGTACTTCATTTAAAAAGCACAGCCAATCACTCAAAAATAATGTGGCAATATTAGGTGATTAGCCTACTGCTCTGCATACACACCGTTTAGAGCAGCAGTATGCATTTTTAAAAATGTAATTAAGGCTCCGTGACAAACAATACCGAACAGGTACTAGGTTAAAAAAAAAAAAAAAAAAAAAAAGAGGGATTCTGTTTCAATTTGAATGATTCAAGAAATAAGCAAGCACCTTCATGGCAGGTTTTAAAAATTGCCCCCAAAGATTGTTAAAGATAACTTTGGACATTATATCAACCTTTTTGCAGAGCGCGCAGTCCAGCTTCGAGCCTTACAAGCTTTCATCGCCTACCAGAATTTATTGCTACACAGTGTTTATAAGATTTCTCCTTTTCTGATTCGTATAACCAACTTTTCATACTTTCCACGAACATCTCATAAATCTAAAGACACTGCAAGAACTGCAGCATGGTAAGCCAAACCTGAGCTTTCAGTTGCTACAGTTGTAATAGTCCACAAATTTGGATATTTTTTTTTTCCCAACTGGCATACCAACAGCTGAATTATTATTGAAATTATGACATAAAATGGGTGCAGGAGTGGTAAAGCACTGGCTGTGCAGGGCAGAGGTTATTTCTTTTCTAGAGACCTCACTGTACTATCATATCTGCGGACAAGTCTAAACGAAGCCTTCCAGGCTTTAATTCTGGAAGCCTCAGAACAGCCCCGGCTTAAGAAAACCACGAATGAAATAGTTTGTTGAGCTCCAACCTGCTGAAGAGAGAACGGTTTTTGCCCGGAGAGCAAAGGCCCGGAGTCCGAGTGCAACTCCGGTGCCCCGGTGCCCGTGTTTCATGCTGAGAGCGCAGAATCGGTACAAACGGTGTAACCGTGTGTTTGGTCACACCAGGCACACAGTCGTTACTTCGGCTCAACTCTGCCGCTTCTGCATGAAGAAGACTAGCGCTGGTGCAAGGAGGGTGATGAGAACACCAGAGCTATAGCTGTAGAAGGCAGCCAGGGACCACGCACTCGGAATTTTTTTCCAAATATCAGTTTATATAGCATTTCAGAACGAAAACATAGAGAGGAAGAGGCATCCTACAAAAATATCAATGTTAAAGATACGTTCTGCTAGAAAGGGATACGTGCAGTGTGAAACAATATAAGGAATCACCTATTTCCATAGTCGGAGACAGGCTTGCATCCGCCCTGAATTTTACAATAAATGGCAGATTTCATTTAGCAATAAGCTCAAGACACACAGCAGTACAAGATGGAATTTTGCACCGGTGATCGTGCAATATCTGACAAAATGATAGCTAAACGGCGCCATTAGTGCTTTTCATAATAAGATTACTTACGTGATACTCTCACACTTTGAGGTATACACCTATGAAATTGTCATGCCTTTTTCATTTATGCTACTTCAACATTTTAAGAAATCTTCATACATACGAGGTTTAAAGCCATTTTCTTTTCAGCATCAAGTACTGGCCGTTGCTATGGAAACAGATGTATTCCCCCAAATACTTCTATTTCTTCTACTTTTGCTGCTCTAATCATCTAAATCAAGTGATTCATACAGAAAAATATCTTTGTTCTTTTTCTTGGAAAATGTGATACATTCTTATCACTTATGCCAGTATACGTCCGCAGAAGTAATAGCGTAGCTCCAAATTTAAATGTTATAAGCTGGCTGTCTGGCACGCAATTTGAAATTATTCTATAATTCAGTACATCTTTGCCTTATTCTTTATTTTAAAGACCCCACATTCCGCAAGCAGAGGGGAAAACACGTTTTAGTTAATGCTGAAACTCATGAGACTTATACTCACTTTCCAATTGCATTTGGCAGAATTGTAAGCTGATTGTCATCTACTTTTAAAGTTGTAAGCCTTTTCAACAGTCCTACAAAACAGGTAAGGAAGAAGTAATAGAAAATTATTTCACGTTAATCTTTTTTACTTTCTGTAATCTCCCATATCCTTAAACAAACAATGATTTCTAACACCAAATAACTTTGATCTAGATTTTAGAAAACATCTGTATATAGAACAGTACACAGACACGTTCTTGTTCTGTTGACAATATGTTTCATCAAAATGAAGCACAATTAAATGTTAAGCTGAACTGCAAGTAAAATATTAAGTGTATTTCTGGAGTCTTGAAAAAAACTGGTAAAGAAAAAAAAGAATAGTACGTGTCTGTGTAGGAAGAGCAGTATTTCTACTTATCTATTAATGTTTCACCTGAATTCAAGTCCTGCAGCCTCGATTAAAAGGTGCTCAGGTCCTAACAGGGCATTAGGCAAATTATGTAAAGTAAATGCTACATTTATAAAGCTTCACAATATGTAGGTAGAGACAGAAAACCAGAATCAGACTGAAAACCAGAATCAACCCTGAATGCATTTGTATATGCGGTTAATTCTTATCATTAAAAGAATTATTACATGTCTAAGTATAAGCAGATGCGTAATGGGGTAACATTCACCAAGAAGGGAATGAAACTTCTGCTTCAGCAGTGCCTAACAGCAGAAAGCAGTAAGAAGGTAAAGACAGAAAAAATGGGAAAAATATTGCATCACAGTGCTAGAAACAGAGCTTGAAACAGATTTCCACCTTCCGCAAAGTATTAACATTTCAAAATCTGTTTTTTCTTTGACAGAGTTCTGGATATATTGAAACAGTATTTTTTAAATGATTATTTGTGATTAATGCTGGGAATAATATAAATCAATCACTAATACAGAGAAAAATGTTAAACTGAATGTGCCATAACGTGAAAGCTGAAGCAAATTAAAAGTGTAATTAAAAGGGATACTAGAAACACTACTCATTTCAATTGCAGAACATTTGTGTTGAAAACTTTTTCAAAATCAACATGTTCCAAGAACCATGTAGGTTTCAACAAAACTGTCTTTTAAGAGGAAAAAGTTCCACCAAAATGAATTTCAGCAACCACCATGTGAAAACGCAGTATTAAAATGACTCTTTTTGCTTTACTTCTGTTAACTGAATATATCTAATTGCAAGAATACGTAATTCAAAATGTAAATGTTTATTCCTTTTTTACAGGAGCCAAATGCCCTCTGAAGATCAATTTGCATATGCATATCCGAAAACCACAAAAAGCAAAAATCCTAGAATTTATGGTGAGATGCGGAAGACCAAAATGGAAAACAGCTGTAAAAGACATCCGGCAGCATTCACGTAGCCCAGGGTTATCAGTTAGCAGTACATTTTGGAGTCTTGACTGCGTTTATTTAAAACTGGGGAATTCAACAGTTCCATGTTCAAAGGGATGCGCTTCGGAAAGTGAAAAAGATGATGATGATCTAGTGGGCTCATCGGCTGGAAGCAATAGGAGAGAGGAAAGACCTCAAGCGTTTCCAGAGAAAATGCACGGGATGAAGACTGAAATGAATTATCCAGATGTACAGAGTGATATATCTACAACCACTTAGCTTCCAGATTTTCTATATATTCTAAATAATTCAGAAATTCTAGGCATGCAATATCGTCAAAAAAGGAAATGAATAGTTTGGACTATTTCTTTGTTTAATGCTCTCATACGGAATTGCACCACTTTAACTGAGCAGCAATTTCCTTCAAGAGCTTAACGCTGTTAACGTAATCACTATTATATTTACTTTCAAATTTAGATCAGATCAATTATATCTTTCTTTGCTTATTTTCTTTAAAATAGCCAATCGGAAAAATCAATACCTTCTAACCATGGATTTTTTTTCCTAACTTTACAAAATGGTCTTCACGGACTGCCCAGACACAGATGTTTCAAACTCCTCTGGAATTTAATGGCGGTTCTTGTTCCAGCTATTATAAAGTCTCATCATTAAGAAAAAAGACATAAATGAAATCCTCAACCATAAAAGATTACAAGAAATCCTGAGCTTTTTCTCACCTATGGAGTCTGGCAGTTGCTGCAACATATTGGATGACAAGAGGAGATCTTCAAGTCCTTCACATCCCGATATGTCCAAATCAACCGTTTCTATCCTGTTTTTTGACACATCCAGGTACACCAGCTGTTTTAACTTCCCTATAGACTTAATAGCATGTTACAAAGTGTTACTTGAACAGATATACACGGCATGCCGGTTTCTAAGTTTAATTAAAGACAAACAATGGTAATACAGGCGTCTACTCAGTTATCTCAGCATCCTTTTTACAAGTGATTTCACCGCAGCAGCACCAGGAGTGGTCTGACAGCCTTCCTCTCCAGGCAACCGCAAGAGGAACTGTACCAAACTAAACGACACATATCGAACTAACTAATTTGTTCCAGATTTATTAAATCTGCAGAAAGTTTGAGTTCTCGGTCATACAGCTCTATTATTTCTCCAGCTGGACACAGATCCAAGGGACGTTTACTCACAATTCCCATCTACTCATAACAGCAGTCCTTAAGGTCAGCGAGGCTAGACACGCAGGTAAAGCTCTCCTGTGCCAAACCCATTCTCTGAATTTTATAAAATCGAAAAGTAGACTTCAGGTATTGATAGTTCAATTACGAGCGGTTAATCCCAAGAGTACAATTCTGTGGATACAGTGTTCAGCTGCGGCTATAACATCCGTGAGCAACATGACAGGAATTCCGCCCCAGCTTCTTGGAAAAATCTTTGTAGGGTGTAAGAGTTCGAAGCCTGTAGAAGCAACCTGCTTCCTGCTCCGTTATCACAAGATGCTCACTTCATTCTAGACATGAAATTTCACCAAGAAAAATCAACAAAAAAGGTGCTGTTATTTCGCTTAAACTAAAACCTACAAGTGGAACAGCAAAGCAGCATCACGGCTGGGTCTAGGGTAACCGAGGTGGGTGGACGACACCGTGGCAGGGCGAGGACCTGGCCTGGAGGATTACACAGGAGGAGGGAGACGAGGCAGCGCAATCCTGCTACGGAGAGCTACCGTGGGGCATCCGCAGAAACGCTGCTCCAAAGCAGGTGAATAAACGTTCATGGACTATGCGGGAACTTCCTTTATGGATTTTGGGAAAGCCATGGGAATCGCTTGTGAAGTGTACGGTTTCTATAAAAGCTCATGGGAGTGGGTTTTTTTAGTTATTTACGTGTATTTTTAGTGGTTATTCACTGTACATATGAAAAAGGAAAATGGTTTTAGATAGCTTCATCTATGGGTACTTTTGAAACAACGTGAATATAGCTTCCTGTCCATCCCTTACCTTGCTGAGATCTGCGCTCTGCTTCTAAGGAGGCAGTTTCATGTTATCTTTAATTGTATCTGAGTTGTTGTGTAAGGGGATAATCCTCCTTTCACCCCAACCTTTGCCATTCTACCCATCTCTATGGTTGAATACAATCTTTGTTTCTAGCACAGACTACTTTTTAAAAAAACTGAATTATCAACATTGGAAGCCTGGCAAATCTCTAAATCTTAAAATCAATTACCAGTTGGTATTTCCTTTCTATTTTTAACACCCAAAATTTAAAGCTAATTTTAACTGTTTTAAACCTCTTGTTTTGGAGAAGGCTTTCAGAAAACATCATCTAGGGTCTATGAGAATCAGATTCAGGAAACATGAATTATTCACTGAAAATAATTACGCTCCTTGGGATTCGGTTCCACGATCTGCTGAACTTCTTCAATTCTAAATACCCTCTCCAGGGATTATGATAGCTCAGCAGGACTGCTTTGGGAACACAGTTAGCGCTGGATGTATTAACCAATTTCATTGTGAATAGAAAAGAAACAGAATAATGGTTAAAATGGTTGTGCCCACACTCTCGTATTTTTGATATTTCTTCTACTCAGCTACACCGCGGCAACAATACTGCAGTATTTCTGTTCTTCATCTCCAGCTGGTTTCAGTATCAAAAAGTGGTTTCAATATCAGCTTTTTTTTTTTTTTTACTAACAAAGTATTCATAAAGTGGATATTTGGACAGTGACTGAAAATGATCCTTTTCTGTGCAAACATCCTCAATGCAAAATAAAAGATGAATGTAATTTAAGACAGAACCCAGTCATTGCTCAATGCAAAAAACTGCATTTTGATTAGTCGAGGTACAAAGCTGAAAGGGGAAGTACTTCTTCTTCCAACACCTAGACATCTTTGTGCTAGATCTGGTTCTAAATTTTCCCTGCAGCAATGAAGAGCATTACTGTGTGAAACGCAGGATCTGCCTCCTGTGTGATCAAACGCTGGTGACGGGGATCCCTTTCTCCAGTCAGAATCAGCGTAGGCATTTTAGAGTGAAAATCTCAAATAACTTATGGCAATGAAAATTGAAAATTAAAGTTCTGCTGTGGGGCAGCAACAACTCAGAAACAGCACTAATATCTAAACATAACCCTAATGTCTACATTTTGAAATATTTTTTGTTCCACTTCTCAACGGCGTGCTTTCTAGAGGAACAGATCTGCGTTCCACTGTTTAAAGTTTCTTTAGGTTACTTAGTATTTCCTCTTCCTTTTTAGAACAGGTGGGTTTTTATAAAACTGCTAGTTAATGCATGGTGACTGAGAAGACAACAGGAAATCATTTCCCCTCACAATGAAAGCTACACAACACTTAAATAAAACAGGCACATCCCCGTTCAGACACGACCCTGTAATAACACAACATTTCAAAGGTTTTCACATGAAGGGCTATGCTGAGACTTTTATTTCTTGATAATAATTAATGACTAGATGAACTAGGAATCTGTACCCATTCAAGAAAATGCACGTGCATTTATTTACTGCAAGGTAAATAGTTCACTATATCACAAAATGATTACATAAAATAAATGTTCATACCCCAGGTAGTATTTGCAAAGAGTTATTGTCCATCCACAGTTCCTTTAGATTTTGTATTTGTTCGAGAACTTCAGGCTGAGGGAAAGAATATAGTATTATGGACAGTTAAAAAAAAAAAATCAGTATTTTTTTTAAAGTTAAATACAAATTAATACTTTCTTTAAAAAAAAGATTTTCTCTTCACCTTCCTTTCTTTTTTTTTTTTTTTATAACCCACACCAGACTTTCCGACAGTTAATGACGTCAACAGTATGCTCATTTCATTTAATTTAACCACTGTTGCTCTTCTTCAAAACTTGTAAAATTTAAGAACCCTTTGGAAAAGAAACGAATACAAAGAAGAACTCCTTAGAAGTTCTTGTGCTAACCAGCCTATTGGCAGTATGCAATTTATGAACAGGGCAAATAAGAGAAGTGAGAATTGTGGAGCTTCGGAAACAATGCACTGAAAAGAAAGACCAAACCTCACCTCGCAGCACACGCTAAACTCTGCCTTTTGCATGTTTTATACCCTTAAAAATAGTTTAACAGAGGCATATAGCTGAACGCTTTCCTGGCTATACCACATTTATGTACAATTTAATGTCTGCAATTGTCTTATTCCGTACTGAAAAGAGCGGTATGCAATGATCAAGCCTTAAAATCACAATATTAAGCTTTAATTGAAGATGTTCTATTCGTTTCAACACTATAGGATATTAGTGTGAGAAACTGAAAAAGACAATTCCCCACATAATTTCTCATTCATTAGAGCTGTGAAAATCAAGAATTATCAGGTCACAAATACTTCCATGTTTCAGCCTAAGCAGTATTTTTCTTTTTCATGAAACACTACTTTCACAGGTAAAACAAGACTTTCAATTTGCCTTAGCTCTGTAAAGTTGTAGAGATTTTTTTTCAAACTCTGCCAGAAACTGATATTAAATATTTCATTTGCTTCTGACTCAATCGGATTCCAGCATTTCAAAAGGCTGTAGTACTATTTCACTGCAAGTATTTCAACACAGCTAGAAACAAATGCATCTGTCTAGCATCACAGGACATTAAGAGAGACCTCTAATTATCTCCTGTGGTCTAAGCTCCTTGGAATGTTGTAATTCCCGTAAGAAATCTGATTTTCTGGTTGCCCAGGTCACATGGCACATTATGGGAGAAGCTCCCAATGCATCGTCGTGTAACAAGGAACCTGCTGATCTGGAGAGCTCAATCCCTCAGTTTTCCATGTTGTCACATAATGTGTTTCTATTAAAAAATGATGAGTTAATATTTTGAGGATAATTTGTTTTCCCTTGGCTAAATTTATTGAAATTTTGTTGTCCTTCAGTGGTTAAAACCACTGCTACTTTCCAGGCTAAATGAATTAACGGTCATTTTATACTATGTTTCTGTGATGATTAATGGTTCTTCATTCCTCCAGAGTGTTCACTGACTAAGGTTATTAGAGGTAATCATAATTTTCTCTCTCAACTTTAATTTTCTTCCAAATTCCTCTCATTAGACAGACACCCTTCTCAAAGGCAACAACCTCCTCCTCTGTTGTGCATATTACAGTTGGATTTGAAACTTCTTGAGTACGGCTTATGACACACCATAATCCAGATGAGATCTCACTAATGTTTTGATAAGTGGTATAAAAAACTTATTTGTCTCTGTTAGAAATGCTTCTGCTGACGCATTTTTGAAGAATATTTTCATTTTCCACATACACTGCCACAAGGAGAGGAGAGGAGAGGAGAGGAGAGGAGAGGAGAGGAGAGG
>VFFE01009081.1:81632-125423 GCA_008921705.1 Burhinus oedicnemus | reverse complement strand
GCCGCTGCCGCCGCTGCGTGACTTAAGGTTGACTCATCGCAATGTAAAAGTTGTTTCCTACAGTGTAGGCGGCACAAACATGACTCCTCTACTTGTATCCACTGTGAACCTCCACTCAAGTAGTTTGAAACAACCTTCCAGAAACAACTAACGGCTGGAAAAAGTTTATTTTCTGTACCGATATATGTTAGCGCAAACAGAAGCACTTAGTGCCTGAACTCTCGCACGTTCAGTAAAATCCACTTACCAAACAGGGGGAAAGCACAGCGGTACTTTATATCATTAACGTAACTCCTCAAAGACAATTATTAAATATCCTGTGCATCAGAGCGGTTGGATTAATCATACAAATTAGAAAATCACCATCGGACCATTCGTGGTTCTTACAGGAGTGTCCAATATTTACAGCCGTGCGTAAAGGGTTGCCTTATAACGAAGTATGGGCCTCGGAGTTCGCAGCTCCAACACAAAAGGTATTTGGTAAATGGCTTCAAAACCACCACCACGGACACTGCTAGCCTAATAATCATCTAACCACTAGGTAAAAAAATGCCTCATCGTGCAATCACACAGGAAAACAGCACTCGGATTTGTTGATACCAGAGGTGAGACGAAGCCGTATAAGCTGAGGCTGCAAGTAAGAGCGGGAAACGGAGAAGAGGGTAACGGTGGTATGAAAGCTGTTTTTCTGGACTGAAATGGGAATACTGAGACAATAATGTGACCACCTAATTCCCCAAGCCAGGCGCATACACACGTGTGCGCACACACACTCGTACACCGTGGAACATTTATCAGAAAACTCAGGAACTCCTGGTCCAGCATCATGACTGGATGTACACACACACCTATAGGTGCGTGTGTGTATGCATCTCCCTACGCAGGTATGTAAATATATACGTGTTCTGACATGCGACTGAAACGTGCAACTCACTTAACTGTATTTTTTCTTATAAACTTGAGAAAAAACTTTAAGTGGGGTGTTTTCTGTTTCACTAGACGAGAAGCGCAGCTGTACTCGCAGGTTGCTCCAGCGCTGGACCCAGAGATGCTGCCACGTTCACCGACCGTCACTGACAACACCCACACAGCCACCGCCGACAACCCACAGGGATAACACCGACCAACTGACCAGCAGACCTCGTACTGCTGAGGAAGAGGAAGGAAGGGTGGACGTGCCCACCAGGTGCACCGACCTTCCTGATTTTACACTCAGGACAATTTCTTTTTGGTGCAAGTTTGCCTTGGGCCATCTACACCTGTGCACACTTGAACATGTCACCGGTGCTCTCACAGCTGTCTCCTGCCTGGTGAAGCCATGGTCGGAGTGGCACCGTGCTCCTCAGCGGTCAGCCTCCTACACACGCTGGGCACGCGGCGAGGCCACTGACCAGCACGGCCTTCACTGGCATGGAAGATGTGACGTGGACCTACAGCCCTGGGACTGCAGTATGCTATGGCAGTGTCCTGGTTTGAGGTAAACCAGGACCAATTTTGCTCAGTAACTTTACTTTTTAGCTAGGCCTCTTCTAACTGCTGAAATTAACAGCCTGTTGTGCAGAAACTGTTTGCTCCCAGAGTGGTAAGACCAAAGTTTATAGCTGATGCCAAGGAACGGGATGCAGAGAGGCTCCTGCTTATCCTTACTGCTCTAACCACCAAGGTCAGCCAACTTTGGTATTTGCCCTGTTGGAGGGTGGGAAGCAGAAAAGCGTAGAGGGGTGACACCTGCGGGGAGGAGCAGACAGGACAGGTGACCCAGACCTGACCAACAGGGTGTTCCATCCCATCTGCCTCATGCTCAGGATAAAAGCTGAGGGATCAAAGGGTCAGCCTCTTTCTTCAATGTCCAGCGTCCTGGGAGGACTCTGTCTGTTTGTCTGCCTTTGATCCCAATCCTGAATCCAGATCTGGAATCCAGTTCTCGTCCGTCACTGAGTCCAGTCTGGGACTTCCCCAGTGCCTGCTGATGACGTGATTGTCATCCTGGGAGCTTGCTATGGTTTTGTATATATTTCATTATTTTTCTTTTTATTATTTTATTATCAATATTTCATTAATTAGTTTAGTTCCTTCTAAACTCTTAAGTCTCTTTTTCTCTCTCTTTCTTGCCTCCTGAGCAGAGCAGGAGAGAGAGAGAATCTGTCGTTCCACCAGATTGGGCCAATCTGGCCCAAACCACGACAGGCAGACTGTCTGTCCCTCTCTGCATCAAACAGCGAGCGAGGGACCCACACTACGGGAAAGGTTGGGACCCGCCTGGGGAGACCCTTGGGAGTAACATCTGGCCTCCGAGTTTAGTAGCTCCAGCCTTTCTCAGGATGGCTCTGGAGAGGTGTGAGGAAACAATCACAGTGAGAAGTCCCCACATCAGCTGAGCAAGCTAAATCGCGGCTGGGAGAAGATTAAAACACTTAAAGCAACACAAAATACCTGTCAAAAGCATTCAAGGAAATCCCAAGCCAACATGGCGAAGAAGAAAATATAGGAGACTTAGAAGACATCTAAAAAGATGAAAACGTGTCCAAATAAGGAAAATAGAACAGAACTGTTACCTACAAAAGGCCAGAAAATATCTTCAGAGATATTTGAAAAAAAGGCATAAAAAGTAATAATAAATCTTTCCTCAGCCCTCTCAGGAGCAGGAAGCCTGCCAGAGTCTATGGAAAAGATATAAAAGGAATGCTCAGGAAAAAAAAAGGTCAGAGCAGAGAAACTAAATTAATTTTCTGTATTTGTATTCAGAGGTTGGGCGGGCTCCCGTGCTGCAATGCTCACCCACAGTTAGGAGCTCAGAGAGCACGCACGTACGACACACAAACCTCTCACACAACGCTGATGGCACAACAGTCGGTAAATCAGGAGAAGCCTAGCAAACTACAGCCCAGTGACTTGGAGAACTGCACCAGGCAAACGAACAGAAACTCTGACAAACAGTACAATGAGGGGATACGCAGACAAATACAACACACTGGGGAAATTCAACATAGTTTTTGTGATGAGTAGGGGTGACTCAAAATACTTCTGGAGTCTTTTGAAAGAGTCAAGAGTACGAAAGAGCTGGACAACAATGTCCACCCTCATTTCCAAGAGAAACATGCAAAGGTCCTTCACTCAAAGTTCTTCACCTAAGCAGCTATGTGACCAGAGAGGGGCTTCACATGGATTAAAAAAATGACCAAAGAATGGAAAAAATACCAATTTTAAAGGAGTGGGTGGAGGAGGAGGGGCTCCCAAGAGTCAGGCTCCGGGCTGGGGCACGTGCTGCTTGGTTGATAACCGACACAGAAAAGGATGTTAAAGAAAAGAGGTTTACAGTCAACAAGTTACTCAGATCCTGCCAGGTAAGAGTTGATCACTGCCACAACCAGGACGGAGGACAAGACGGGCCCTTGGTGGGACTCGCCAGCCTCCCACCACAGCTCTCGAAGCGGCTCCTCCCTTGGCAGCCTCCTCTTTCCCCGCATCTCCCCATCCAGGCTGAACTCCAGCATTTTTCAGCAGGATAGATAACCGGGAATCACATCTCTCCACTCGCAGAAATTACTCGAACACAGAATAATTAAACACTGAAGCACAAACTGCCTCATTCAAAACCCATCGAAGGTAATGGGAACCTGTCCGCTGATTTGAATCGCGTCAGTTTGGGTACAAAATGACTGAAAACATCCCTGGCGATTGGAAAGCCTCACCTGGGGCCTCAAATACATATTCAGTAGGGCAGTATTACACAACACAGCGCTACGGAGCTATCGAGAACACGGATTATAAAGCACCATCCCGAGCTACTACGCAGTAATATTACGTGTTGTTACAGCGAGTAAAGATCAAGTACATTTTTATCCAAACAGAGTAATAAAAATTATCTTAGTTGGTTCTTCAAGCCAAAAGACAACCCTGTCATCTAGGTGGTAACATTGTCCAAACCTAAGAAACTCGGTCAGAATCTCACAAACGCTTTGAAACGTTTAACAGAAATTAAAGAGAAAAAAACAGATTTTTCTATTTTTGTTGCATAAATAGATCTTTAATAAAATATTAAAAATTATTTGCAATATTGGCCAGATATTTCCAAATATTTCTGAACGCTCAAAAGATCCTGGAAACCGGTATCAATAATAAACTTTAATCAAACCCTGTAAGTGAGAAAACAAACTACTGATTTTACAAAACAGCATTGTGAAGATCTAGAGCCTAAACATAAAAATATTTTCAGTATGTTAAAAATATTTGTATGCCCAGTAGTATTTGCTGAAGAGAAAGTACGGCTGACAGAAAATAGGAAGACCCTGCAACGTTTTCACTTGAAGAGCAATGTATGTCTCCAGCCCAGTGTGACACAGCAAGACCGTGTTATTTCAGCTGGTGGTGTGCCTGTCAGAAGAGATCAGAAGAATCTTCAAAGCGCTTTATGAACAACGCTTCGCTAATTTTCTGTCAGGAAAGTGCCTGGGAATACGGTGATATGTTTGGACGTGTTTTAGAGGCGGTAAAATTACATCAACAAAGCCAGCAAAGGGAAGCTCTCGTTTTTTAATGCCAGATGTGTTAAAGAAGGACACTTGGGAGATCTGTGCTCTGGGCAGAGAGCTACCTTTCGGCCAACTATAGTTAGTACTTACTTAAGCTGATATTTTTGTAAATAATTTGGAGAACATTTTGCATTCAGTTACTATGGATACATTTTACGACAGTCTTGACTGTGGAGTTAGTATGAAATATAGTAAAATTAGAGCTATGGTAAACACAAAGCACATTTAATTCCTGTTTATGTCAAAATGCTAAATACTTCCTCTAAAAATTCTTTATACGTATATTTTACAGCACAGAACAGACAAAAGAATATGATCTGCTTTTTGATAACATCTTTTAAGTTGCGTGAAACATGGTAATAGTACTGAGCAGAAGTTACTTAAAACAGTCTCACAGTATATTTCACATCTATTTAAAAGCCAAATTACAATATTAGAATGATTTATTTGCCTGTCTTTTCATGTCCTTTCTTACATTAGAACTACTGGACAAACTACCAACGTAATCAGGTCATCTTATTCATGATGTATCTACTAAATTGCAGGACAAGAAAGAAAGCCTTGAAGTTTACACGTGAAAGACCTGCATCACCTTTTTTTGCAACTAGATTGTAAAATATATTCTGATCTCTATTACCGCGTTTGTTTTCCTAACTGCAGACGGTTCTATTGTAGATATAGTTTTCTTATCATGATTTTCCTTCTCTTATTGGCTGAGAAAATAAGTGCGTCTGGTATTTGACGTCTTCCTGTTTCCCTGTAAATCCCAAACAACGTGCCGGTACTGCCCGAGCTCCTCCTGCCACACCGCGGGCTCCGCACTCGCCTCCTCCAGCCTCCCACGCTTGGCCCCGGGTCTTCCCAGGTAAGCACCGAGATGCTGCTTTAGACCAGTAGCTACTGCCTTTTGATAAAAAAGGTCAAATTGACCCCAAGTGGGAAGCAGGACATACATCCTCTAAATTAACACTCTGTAATACGTGCTGACTCCTGTCTACCCACCACACCGCGCGCATTTTCTGCTTGCAGAGGAAACTGCTCTAGAGGATAAAAGCAGCGCAGAAATGCACAGATCCCCCATTTTTGTCCTAGTCGATGCAAAAATGACCTTTCCAGCTTTCTTCCTCTTCCTTCATTTCGTAATAGAGCCGTCTCCTTTATCTATCAGTTTTAAGGACAGCATTTGCATAAGCAAACCCTTTTGTTTCCAGTTTGTCTCCGTAGAATAAAGCAAAGCCTCCCGCCATAGCAAAGGGCAGAGAACAAACACGCCTAAAAGTAATGTTTCCCTTGGTTACACGAATCAAAGAACTTCCATACTTTCAGAACCGTACAGTGGGACGAGTCACACCCAGCCACCTTAACAAGCTCAGTGCTACCAAAACCAGAGGCTACTACGCTTAGGCATGAATCTTCCCAACACTTGCCAAACTTGACAAAATCTGCTTGTTAAACACCATGTATCACAGAAAAAAAAAAAAAAAAATTATTTTTATTAGTAACAATGACACACAATCCCAATCTGGCTCCCGCTGAATTCAGTAACAAGTCTGTTATCATCTTTAGCGGGCTTTGAATTAGACCAGAAATATAAAAATACTCCGTTTGATCAAAATTATTCTGTTGTGGAATTCCGATTCTTCAATCCTAGCACACACACATCCATTTATTCCAACAAGCACCTTCTGCATGCAAAGACTATGCAATTCCCTCCTAAAAGAGACGGATGTTTCAGAGGTCGTTAGATAACGTGTATATACTACAGCGTGCATACAGCCGTTCCGATGACGAAGACCTCAAAGGCTGCAACTCTGCTGTTCTGAACAGGTCTTATTTTGAAATGCAGATAAACACTTTGGTAGCAGATTGAAGCTTTTATTACTTTTTTTCTTTTTCTTTTTCAAAATAATAAATGCAACTCAGAACAGAGGAATTAAAAAGTTTATACAAAAAAGCGTTTTACACTGATATAAAGAATATTGCCTTTAACCCAAAAAATAGCTTTCCTTTTCAAAAAGGAAAGTGCTGTGGATAAAAGCCCGGAGGAAGTAGTGCGGATGTCACTATATCCCATTATAGGCAAAATGCCTGCGCGGGAGATTGTGATAAATGCGTGCTTGCTAAAAAGGCTGCCCTTTTTAAATGAGCTAAATAATACGCGATTCAGTATTAGCAAAGTTTCATAAACACAGTCTATTGCCACCACTCTAAGCCTCACTTATGATGGGGACACACAACCCCCATTTCTAACAATCCCCAAATCCATGGATCTTTTTTCACTGGTTCGGGTCGCTCTTGCAGAAAACAATTCTAGAATGCTGGTCTGAATACAGAACCATATTCCTTGCTTCACGCAGTGCAACTTCCTATATTTAGCATGGGAAACGTATACAATTATTTTCCTTTTCTTTACTGTTTCCTTTTCAAAGTACCATTTAAACATTGGTCAAATTATAGCAACAAATTACAGCAACTTACTTTTTTGGTAAATAGCACCAAGAAACACTACCAAACTGACGTTTCGTCTATATTCTGATGATCCAGGTTTCTAAATAGTATTGTAAACCACCAAATACATTTCACTTCTGTACAGAGCATAGGCGGAGATTGTTCTACTGAGGTTACATTGAACATGTTTTCAATACATCTTGATGTGGAAAATACCGTCACATAATCACTGACCACGGTTACTTCATATGTTGTTTTCCAATTTCGTTTACATCTCATATTTTAAAATGTCACGTTATAGATTTTTGGATATCGAGTTACAGTCAGCTCATGTACCAGTCTCCATCTGCCATTTTATGCTCACTTTTTTGCTAAAAACCTTCAGTAGAATTTCTTTAACCCATGGAAAAAATAACTCTTAACAGAAATGACACCATTGCATTACTAACAATAAAAATATCTTGCAGTTTTGGAAATTTCAGGTGAAAGAGACTTATGTAAATATTCAATCACTTACTTTGGTAGAGTTTTCAAGTGATTTTCTCTTAACTCCAAAATTCGCAATTTGACAAGTCTAGAAATACGACAGAAAATAATTAGTTCATTCAATGAATTAGTTCAGGAATCCTTAAGAATGATTTGAAACTACTTATTGCAACAAAAAAAAGACTCTGCTTAATGCACAACAGTAAGATGCCCAGTTATTGCAGGGCTGAACACGACACAAAATGTATGCAGAACCAAATAGCTTCATGTAAGGACAGAGAGCCTCAGATCAGGACTTGTCTCTCCTTATCGGAACTCTTCTGAAAAACTTCCACAGATATCAGTTTTTCACAGTAATTTGAAACTATTTTTATTCATTGTTTAAAACAAGGCAAAACACAGTTAATTTCTCTCAAACATTTCCAGATCTAATAAAGGATAAAAAGCAACCGCTGTTTAGTTCGCAACTTTCTTTAGCATTTTTTGAGCACTGAATTCTACAGCTCCACCAGGCAGACCAATACTACAGAACATTATCTCCACGGAATTTATTGTATTTTAAACAGAAGTAGGACATGTGCTTAAGTGTCGGCCTGAATTAGAACCTACACACAACAGTACTTCACATTCCATACCACTGTGCAAACTCTAACTGGCAATATTGGTTAAGCCACGGCAATAAAATTCATGAAGTAGGATAATGGGAAGGAAGGAGGACGCATCAGATGAGAGATGAAAAACCTAATGTATTAGAGTTCCAGAATTTGGGGCAGTGTTGTCTAATTACCCATACCGTCTAGGAAGATAATTTGATAAACGTGAAAGGATTTTGATTCATGTCACCCTTTTGCTGGTTCTTTAATCCCCAATTATAATCAATGTGGGGAGGAAAAGGAAGAGGATATAAAACCAAAAAGGATGAACAGGGTCCTTTCCTCTTCGTCTCCAACTGCACGACCCCACTCACAGAAATCTGCAGTATCAAATCAACTATTTTTCGGAGGCATGTTCAATGCCTGAGCTGAAGGCCTACGTGAAACCGAGCGGTTCTGCAGAACTGATTCGTAACCGTGCCACGTCTGAAGAGAGGTGGCAGCCCAGAGGCAGACTAGGAAAGCTTTTAGGCTGATAACACAGTTTCTAAGCATCAAGAAAGTTTATTGAGGAACTTTACGGTGAGTTGCGATGATTTCATTAATACTGCTTTCCATATTACTCTATCTCTACAGTCCAGGTCCTTCAGTGCCACAAGTGTAAACACGTGTCTGTGAGAAAAGTTTAAAAAAAAATACAACAAAGCTTTAAATAGCTCCCTGTCCAGCACAACATCAGCTTCGTGTTTCAGGGAACCTCAGGCTTCCCAATATTACGCTCTTCTAGACAACTACGATTTCAGCTTTTTTCCTAGCAAATAAAGCAGAAAACCTTTCAAGTCCTACAGTTGTGCTTAACCAGGACTAAAAAGAACAACTTTAGATGAGAACTGTGGAGAGATGTTTACATGCTGCCCAGGTCGGCTCTGTTCCTGACTTTATTCACGTGGCTAAATGAGACTATAGCGGACTAACTGAATATTGCTGCACCGGAAGATATAAAGAGAGCACTAAAACTTGGAGAAGAGCAATACGGGAGATACAGTTAAAGAGCTCCGTGTGGCTAGTTAAAAAAAAAAAAAAAGAGCAAGGTCTGTACGCTAATGTGGGAAGCTTCGGAGACATGGCAAGGATTTGTAAATGCAAGATACCAAATAGATAATACAGGAGCAGAAGAATAATAAAGGAATAACAACCACAACTGGAACTAGCATCATTTCATTTAGACAAAATACGCATTTGTAAAAGAAAAAAAAAAAAAAGTTAGTGCTTTCTGCTAAAAGAGTCAGAATACTAGACATGGCCTTAAGCGACAATTAGACAAAGTACCAGCAAGGCTTTAAAAGAGCATAATGAATATAAACACAGCACATCTGATAAACTGCAGTGTATTTCATATATTTATTTTTCCTTGACGTTTGAACATATTTGATTCCAAACTACAGAAGCAGGAAGTCTTAGGTTTTACTCTGATATTCCAAACACTCATCAAGTGCCAACAATGACAATTTTTCTTCCTCTTTTTCTCAGCTAGGATTTTCTAAAAGGTATTCCAGCCCAAAGCCCAGCCCCATCTCTGGGTCAGTGACAGGCCCATCGGCTAAATGCTGGGAAAGCGGCACTTTCTGTTTCTCGGTGCCTGAGCATACCCATGTCACTTCCAACACCAGTTGTGTCACCTCAGTGTTAATTTTGGAGTGCTGAGTTGATGTTCCCAGCCGAACAATAAAACACACATACTGTGCAGATGGACCAGGAAAAAACTAAGAGTGGGTGAATTCCGTACCAGCAAATATTTCTCTCTTTGTCTTCCGAGCTGTTTGCTCAACTGGACAACCCGAGGGCAGAGAGGCCGACCGTTCCCTCACCAGTGTAACAGGGGTGCAATAAACTGGACATTTCTGCCAGCCCTGCACAGCGTAAGGGTCCATTGGCTTCTGCTGCCCTCTTAAATGGCCACGGCAAATCGTGTTAACTTTGATTCCCCCCCCCCCGCCCTGCTTTGTCTTTAACACTTTTTGGCTCAGTTTCTGCTGCATTTATTTTCACTCTCATTCTACACCCTTTCTGCTCTGCTGTCTTTTGAATGTTCTCTTCTTCTTCTTGCTTTCACATTTTCCCTTTGGTTACTCCGCCATGCTCACCCATTTCTTTCTTTTTTTCTGACTCGCAACACTTTTTCTTTCCCTTCATTTTTCAATAGGCATAGACCACATCGTTATTTTCTGCCCTTGCCACAATTTAATAACACATTTGATCAAGGACAGGCTGCTTCTTCAATTTCTATTTCTTCCCACCTTTTCCCTAAACCACCAAACTGCACTGCTCCTCCATAAAATTCCTGCTGACATAACATTCTCTCTAACAGCAATCATTCATCAAAATTGGGCTGGAAAGCCAAAGTCTCTTTGTTTTTCTGCATTGCTTTGGGTTTTGGTTTTTTTTTTTTTAAAAAGAATACAGCTTTAAAATGGTCCCTTAAAGCCTCAACTGGGTTCATATGAAAGAGCAACGTGCTTTGATGACTAATTCTTACCTTCCAAAGTTAGCTGGAAGAAACTCCAAAAAGGCATCATTTAGATAGAGCTGGGTCAAATTTAGAAGTTGTGTGAAGCCATCTGGCAGCCTAAAAAAACAGTTAAAGCTTAATGCTCACACCAAAGTTGCTATGGAAATAATAACAATGTATATTTAGAAAGAGAAGGATTACTTTCTCTCTCACCTTCTTTTCCTACCCAAATTCTCAAGAACTTCTTACTTGTTACAGACAACATTTTTGCCCGTTCTCATCTTTTCCACGTTGCTATAACCACAGGAAATTCAAATGCTTGGCACATTCAAGTTACATCAGCCTTTTCTCCCTTCCCAGCGGAGGGTTTTACGCCAAAGGTGTTTTCTTTCTTTCTATCTTTTGTTGTTGTTGTTTTTTAAATGGAAATAGTAAAATTTCATCCTTTCATCTCCTTCACTCCATTTTATAAACCATGGGATTACAACACAGATTTTTTCGTTAGTATTAGTGCAAGTTTTTTGGAAGGAATAAGGGTTGCCAAAGTCCCAACCAGGAGATTTACGGTATGTGAGGACGCAGCGGGGTCTGCGTCCCCCTCCAGCAAGCACCAGGCCCTGCGTTTGCAAGGCTGCGCCACAGGGGTTGCCTCGCCAACACCCCCTTTGCTTTGGGGAAAGACACCGCATTTGTACACAGATTCCTTCACAGATACGTCAGCGCTGAATTTCGAACAATTAGAAAGAAATTCAGGTTAATCCCGCAAATGAACTCCATACAATGCCTTTAAATTTTGATTCGCTTTGTAAATTTTCTGCACTGGCAGTACACAAACACAAGCTACGGATACTCACTTAGAGACGGGATTGACACTGGCTTCAATAATTGTTAAACACTTACAACATTTAATATTTTCTGGAAAATCTTGAATTCCTAAAAAAAAATATTGAAAGAATTATTATTCACACATAAAAAACTGTTTTACGTGCTTTGTTCATAAATAAGTTCATTTGGCACTTTCAAATCAGACTTAAGCTATAACAGGAATACATATATTTTAGTGTTATAGTCTAAAAGATGATACTTAAGCACTAAATAAATATATCAGAACAGGTAATATGCCTTGTACTAAAACTATTATGCTAACGCTCGATTTACATAATCTTCTAGGTTTAAATAGTGACATCATTTGTACTGACATTCGTGCCTTTCATTTCTTTCCAAACTGCTGATGTTTTTCTTCTTTGCCTCCCTCTCTTCTCGGGAGAACGTACGTATAATCCCGAGTCTCTAAGCCTAGACTGATAAGAAATTCTTCAAAATTTTCAAGAGTGCCTAAACCTCATTTTCCAAACAATTTCAGACATGCAAAGGTTTCTGGCACATCAACGTGTAAATGAGTAATTTGGGAATGCACATCAGCAAATTAGTCACTGGCTATATGAACCCTGGTAATTGTTTACCTGCAGCCTTATATGCTTAATTACATTCCACCAGAGCCCAGAAAGTACTAAGCCGCTTTGGAAAGCGGAATGGTTCATAATCCACTGAAAAATGGTCTCCCACTCCTGTTTCTAAAGTTTACTGGTCACCAGTCATCATGGGATACTATGCTAAAGCAACCTCTATTTTTTTTTTGTTTTAACAGAAAAGTCAATGAAGTAGCTATCTACCCAGACTTCTCGAAAGTGCCAGACAGGCAAATAGTATACAATCTAGAAAAAGAGCAACTTTTCTAGAACACAAGTTTGTTAATCGTTAGGAATTAACACTTCATTATTGTTCATATTCATTACAATTCTTTAAAACACTTACACTTTTGATCTCTTACCATTTTTACTGATATCAAGTTCTTTGAGATTAACTAAGCTAGCAATAGTGGTTGGCAGACTTGAAAGGTCATTGTCTGGTATACTCAGTTTGCGTAAAGCTTGACAGTTGAACAGTTGCTGTAACATAAAAAGATACTTTACAGTGTTTCAGGGAAAAGACCAGTTTAGGATCATTATTTACACACAGAAGCAACAAATACCACAAAACTACATTTGCTACGCAAGAATTCAATCAGCAAAAAAATATTTTGAAAAGCCATTATTTGAGAAGACAGGCTGCTCAGTACCATAAACACAGCTTATAGGCAGTTGACAAGAATAATCAGAACAGTTGATTGGTAGCAGGAATGTTCAAATAGAGCTTTCTGTCAGAAACTACATAGTCATTGCAATCGACATCTTGTAGGTACGTATTTCATGCATGTCGTATCAATTGAAATTTTTTGTGGCTTGCGGGAAATGAAAATATTTTATTTTATATTTTAATTTCGTGATAGATTTGAAAACATTTTGACTGCACGCAGAAGAAATTTGTTATCTTCAAGCAAGAAAATGCTGTGACATTACCAAAATGATACATTCCTTAAGTCGTTCCCCCCCCTCCAGTTCAGGACTTGATTCTAATTTTTAATTCAAATTTTATAAAATGTCAGAATTTCCACCGCAAAACCCATCCTCCTTCCAACCTGAAGCAGTCAATAAATCATGTTGAAAGCACCTATTTAAAACACGGCTGCCTTCCTCAAGAAATACCACTATCTCGTACAACACCTTACACACGTGAAAATTAATAAACCAACGATACTAAGCGGAAGCGGTCCTGGAGAGCCAGTTCCCATTTAGGCACGCTGCATTGCCGGGTGAGAGGTGCCGCACACGAAGAACAAGCAGGGGCATTTGTTAGACAGAGCAGCCCACGGCTTCTTCAAGCCCAGCCTGCGCGCGGGTGTAAGAGGAGAACCCAATATAACGGCTTGGCCTATTTATTGCCATGGTCCACATCCCCCAGCGACAGAACTGCGGGAAGTCGCCTGGGAAGAGGGATAGGGGAGGGTGACGCACGGCTACCCGCCGCGGTGGCACGGACCCTGCCCTGCGCCCCCGCACCAACCGCTCCTGCCCTCCCCATCGCACGGGCCACAGGCAAGACCTGCGTCACGGCACCCACTTGGTGGCTCGCCGGCTCTAAAAACAGGGCTCTCTTCAAAAGTGACCAAACCCCGTAGGACTTTCTGCAAATACGAGTTCAGCAAATGGCACCAGAAAATTCGGTGGGTTCCAGAGAACAACTACTTCTCTTTGCGGGCATCTCAAAAGTGTTCCTCAAATATTAGTGCTATGTTTACAATGAATTTAGTCTTTCTTTCAGACTTCTCTATCAGAATAAGGTCTATTACTCATCTGCAGGCTATTTGGGAATGCATAATAATTTGACTGCCTACATGGAAAACTCAGCCAAGTATCCAGACAGGAGAAAATTAGCACATAAATGGCGTGCAACCCCCAACCTGGTACTTCACTTGAAAGAAATTTTAGATCCGTTTGAAACTGCGTTTTTCTGCCATAACCTTCTATCACAATCCTTCAGAAAAATCCTGCTTTTCCTTCGAGACAACCTATTCTCAGAAAACTGAGAGGGAATCACACGAATAAAAAGTGCTCAGGACGAGAAGCACCGCACCACAGTCACTGCCAGCTGGCACCAAATACGAAAGGGCCTTTTTACCAAAAGGCGCTTTTCAAAACGCCTTGGTATGGACAGTTTCGCTTTCCAGATTTCCTCTCACATGAAACGTACTTGTCAATTCTCACGCCCGCACACCAGCCCCGTCCCCACCGCTCACCACCTCATGCCAACGAGGGGCAGAGAAGCCCGGTGCAGGACTAACAAGAACCGTCTCCGTGCTGGGGCCGGCACTTCCCAAGCGAATTTATGGGAACAGCCAGAACATTTACTGTACACCCTGGAAGCCAAAGCGGGCTGCACGTTTCTGCTTGCAGACAATGTGAATAAAGGGAAGTATCTCTCCAGAGAATGAGGAATTCCTTCGCAGTGCATCCGAGAGCACCTACTTTTTCTCTTTTTTTGAGGAAGCACACCACTTTGGACAAAACTGGAAAATACTGTAATTAACAGGCTCTAGGGTTTGTCCTTGAAATTTCTAGCCACATTAGTTAGTGCGTGAGAACAGCTCTAGACCATAGTAACGTTCAGCATATGGAACATGCAGAATTTTGGTACGTGTACAAACTATACCATGCTATCGTACCTGGAAAATGAAATTCCCAGGGCATGTTCCCAGCCATTCCCCTGGAGAATTCTTCTTTTAAAAGCCAAGGAAGCCTTGGAACTTAAAGTTCTGACAGTGTCAGGACAGATACAAGGCTTTTGAACTGGTGAATGAAGAAGTGTAATAAAAAATATTCCCTCTGGAGTAATTTTATCACGTACTGTTGTAACAGAAATAATATGAGAGTGTGAATACAGGTATGTAGGCCCAAAATAGCCCAGGTTGTTTTACCCGCTGGCTTTTCAAAAGACGTCTTTTTCAATTTCTAGTGCTTTATGGCCTTGCTGGCACGATCTTGATGTAATTGTCATACTGTATGTCCATATACTGCTTTCCTTCCTTTCCGACTGGAAAGCAAGTGGTGCTAACAGTGCTGTGATTTGAGTTCTAACAACGGGCTATTATTCTGCATATCTCAAGTTCCCGACTGCACAGCAATGGAGGTTGTTGGCGTCCAGGGCCATTACAGAACAATGTGAAATCTCTGCTCTTGACTCTCTATAGGCAAAACTGTGAAATAGATTGGCTAACGTATTGGGGGAATCTGATGTCAGGATTACAAGGAAATACCACTTTCTAGCTTTGCAGAACAGAAACACGACTTCTTACCGGCAGATTTCGAAAAAAGGATTCAATGCCTTTAATGGAAACCGTAACTTATACAGGAAATGCAACGCAAAAGAAAAATATAGTTAATTTATAATACCTATCCATCTGTGTGAGCTATACATCAGTGATCACATCAACACCCTTTCTGTACTGGCTGTGTTGTTTGTTCTCAGTGAGACAATTAAGCACGAAGATGTAGCCTCTGCCTTCAGCAGCGTGTTTTCCTGGTATCTATTTTACCAACACGTGACATGGTGAAACACAGTGGTGGCTATTTCTAGAGCTTGTTCTTAGAGACAGACAAATTTTTCCTATGGCACTAACAAGTAAACTAAATTTGTCCATTACCAATTAGTCCAGATTTTACTTTATTTTTTATAAGGGAAAGCTGCTGGGGAGAATTTTCATCTCATTAATTTTTTTCTGGATACTGATTGCCAGTGACTCCACCTTCATCAGAATCGATATTCTTTTTTATTAGTCATTGATTCATTTGACTCACACAAATAGGGACATACTTGCAGCAGCAGCTCGTGGCAATGAAGTCAAAGGCAAATAAAATAAAAGACTTGGCTAGATTTAGGGGAAAAGAGAGAATAAGAATTATATAACAATCCTATAAATCCTTAAAAGAAAAGAAAAATATTAGAAATTAGGAACCAGAAATCCATTTCTAATGAAGACAGCAGGAAAAAAAAAAAAGAGCATAATTATGATACACAAAACGAAGGTAAAAATTAAAAAAAGAGCAGGCAGAATGAGTTTAAGACATCAGTTTAATGCAAAATAATTTATCCATCTCTAGAGCATCATGCAGAAGTGAAAGTAACTAAGGTAGATAAGGGCTTAACAGAGCTTTTACCTGTGCTTTTTGCATTAAAATGTTAAACAGGATCAAGCATTCTGATGATAGAAAATGTCAAAAGAATATTGTAACCTGAGACACATAACATTTGGTAAATAACAGAAAACTGACAAAACAAGTTTCCTCTGGAGGAAGTTACTTGAATTCACATTTACCAAGAGAGGAAAATTCTGCCTATGGTAGATCATAACATGTAACGCAAAAGTTAGTGTTAAGTAATATAGTGCCATTTTAAGAAAAGAGTGGCAGTTTCTCTCCTAGAATATTAATTCAATAGTGAAAAAAGTTCAGAGACATGCAGCAAAAAATATTCCAAGCAGAAAATTTGATAAAGAAAATACTTGGACTTCTTAATTTATAGTAATGATTAATAAAGGCTTAAGACAAAAAATTATGAATGGTATAAAGAAAGTAAATTAACGTCATTAATCTTCTGTGATACAAGGCGAAGACTATGTTAAACAACGCATTTACTCAAACTTAAGACCAATTAAAAGGATTTCTTCAATACATAGTATTTGCTTCAAAATAACAAAGAAAAATGAGAAAAAAGAAGTGCAAAAAGAAAGTCCTATACATTTAAATCTCTCCAAGGTATGTATTTACCTGCTGTTTCGTTTCACAAATAACAAATACAAAACAGATCATACCACGACCCAATGCAAAGGTTTCATGAGCATGCACATGGCAGTTATGACTGACACTACCAACTATCACCTTCATCCCAGTTTCTAATTTTGACCCTCAGTTTTCCCATATAGAATTATGGCATATTGCCCTTGTTCTAGGCCCTGAGATATTTGTCTTCCCTTATGCACCGCAATTTGGTTAGAACACCGTGGTGATGCACACTTTCAAGAGACCCAAAACAAATAGACCAAAAATCCCCAGTTAATGAGACTTTTTATATATTCTTCAGTATGATTCTTCAGCAGCGCTATTAAAATATACAAGGTTACCAATATATTATTATGAAAAGAGAAATAGTCCTGAAGGGATTATTAGCAGTAAAATGGCCTCCACCACAATCCATTTCATATTTATGGGGACAGAAAAAATATCTGGTTCTCTGCTGTCCCCTCTAGCAGCGGGAGAGGTAAGTTCTCCATATCGTTCTCCTGTGACACTTAAAAGACTGCAGCTACCTTGTCTTACCATCTGTAAAGAATTTCTTCATGGAGTGAGCAATCTTAAGCAGTGAACCATTATATCTGAATAAAGGAACTCCATGTAATGGAAAAAGTACGTTTTCTACATTTGTAAATAGAATTTATATAAAGTCTCTATGCAGCGTAAGAAAGCAATATGTTGAGAGATGATGAAGAATGGATTACAGTGGAACAATGTTTAATTAAAGACTTGTAAGCATCTTTCATTATTGTTGAGAAAAATTCAATTAAGGAAGGGATTACATTACTTCATGCTTCATTACGTAGCTAGCACCTACAATTAATTGGTTTTTCCACTACCTTGCCCTCTTTTGTTTCCAGAACACTTAAGTTACAGTAACTTTCAATTCCTTATAGTAAACATTAATCAACAACAGATTTAAAGATTCTATGAAGGAAGTTTTACACAGGAAGGATAGCCGGAGTAATCTCATTGCAGGACCTCATTTGCAGCCAGAAAGATCCTAGTCAGACAGCACTGGCATTCCTCACGCAAGGAGAAACGGCTTATCCTGACAAAGAGCTTGCTTTTAAAAGCAGCGCTAGAGAGGCTCCAAATGCGAGACCACCTACCCCATATCCTAGCGAACTCCTGGTCAAGGTATGGAATGCCATATTAATTACTCGTTGCGCAAGTAGTACTTCTTTTGAACAACTGTTAATTTCCCCAACTTAAGACTTCATGGCTGCCCCCATTCCTGTGCTATGAAGCACGGAGAAGGTGGCCCGACTCCTCCCCACGCAGCACCATCTGCAAGAACGCTGGCTCAGCTGATTGGGCTCTTCAGAGAGGGCAGAAAAAAAGGTTTGTAAAAACGTAATCGCAACTCTACAGTCAATAGCCATGACTCTTCCCACAGCAAGCGGGTCTCCTGGTCAAGAGCAAGGCCTGTTTCAGAGCTGAAGCACATGCTGAATACACATTTAAGAACACAACTTTGACATCTGTATTACAGGCAGAACACCGATTACCTTAGGTAGCTCTTCAATTTGATTGGCATCTAGGTAAAGCTCCTCTAACGTCCGTTCAAAGTTAAAAACCTCCTTTGGCACCTGCTGTAGGCCACAGTGAGAGTAATCTAACACCGAGACGATCTCTTCTTCCCCACGAAAACACCGGCAGGGCACCAAGCGGCCGATAATTTTCCTTTTGGTTGTCATCTCCAAACAGCATACTGAAGGAAAAGGGGAAAAAACAGTTTTCTGAAACTATCAACATTTGGAGGACTCTTACTTTAGAATTATCATCAAGGTTGCAGTCTATTAAATACAGTTTTTCCCAAGGGATATCTGTAGTCTGCATTCTGCATTTCTTACTCCACCTTTCCACAAACCATGAAAAAGTGAGGTTCACCAGCGTAATCGCAAAAAGCAATCTCAGTACGTCGTCTGTTTCCCTGCCCTGGGACAGAAGCCAACATGCCAAGACCATCCACAACTGTTGCTTTCGTTAATGCTGAAAATTAGCCCTGTAAATCCTACACGTATGAACACGTTCATCAGACAAAGTATGCAGCGACACCTTTTGTACTGGGTGTTTTGGTCCCCTGCCCAGTTTGGGCTGTGAATCACTGACGTGAATCACCGAGAGTCACTCGGTGCTGATTCTCCCCGACAAATGCCCTCTTGTATTACACCCGAGTTCTCCGAAATCAAGAGAGTTCCTTAGCTTTCCACAGTCGCTGCTGGAGCATATTCACCGTCTTTTCAACCACAGGAATAAAGAAAAGGATACGTAAACTTAATTGGTTATAAAACCAGAACAACAGTAACCCAAAACCAGTTAGTTTGTTAACCTGTCATTCCCGGTCTGTTGAAAACTCAGGTCAGGGACTTGGCAGAAATGCCATTCATTTTTCTGCAGTAAAAGAAAGGCCTGGGAAATTTTACACGGCCTGTTCCCTAACTGCTTCTACTCTAGATGCCAAGTTCTGCAGACCTTCCTCGCAGACCTTTCTTCAAGCGCATCTCACTCACACAAGTAACAAGTTACACAATTGCGTCTTACTATTTTTCAGTGGAATAAAAATACTTTAACTCACTCCTCTTGAATTGAGAGAACACTCCATAAGCAGATTTTATACATGTCAAGCAGTCTCTAAATCTGGAACAGGTATTGACATTTGTCGAAGTTATTTTAACATGATTATAGATAAACCAGGCTGGTCTGAAACACAGTACCACAAAGCCAAGAAGGGCTAAACCTTCAACTGCTGTTTTCTAAACCACTTACGAGGTTTTGAGTTACATTTATGAAAAAAGTGCATGAAATTAGTCCAAGTAAAGCAAAATAAAGCTCATCAGGATCCTTTCTCACAGACTGCCAGCGAAAAAGAAACTGTATATTAATGCAAAATATCAGTGGAGATAAATAATGGCTTAAGCAATATGAATTATTTATCTGAAATGTAAGATTAAAAAAAAAATAATTTAATTGGTCAGATAATGCTCCATTCCTGGATCTGTGTGACTTTTTTTATCATGTAATACATTGATATTTTGGAGGTAAGTAAAATACTCAAATGTTTTATTTCCTTGTTTAAATTTTGTTAGCACCTAATCTGCCTCTAGTAATCCCAATGAGACGAGCACAGGAATACTGTCGGCACAAATCCTGTTTTTTCATCTTCTCAAGAAGACTGAGATGCTGAAACGCAGAACAGTGAACCCAGAGCGCAGGGGGTTGTTCCTTCGGCAGTGCCAATGGCAGGCTTTCTGTTGGCTGATTTTGGCTTACGGGTAAAACCTAACACAGCGGAAAGGGTATAGGAGTTTTGTAATTCAGCTTGACCAGATGCCAAGTTTGTGGGTATAAGGTACAAGTTGTGTCTTAATTATAGTCAGCTGATGCACTGAAAACATCTGTGTAATACAGTGTACATAAACTTCTGAAACTGTAAAAGTAGAACACTTATAGGCATGAAAAAAAAGAAGAAATTCATTCGCGTGCTAATAAATCGCAAAATCTAAAAGTTTTATTTCAGTTCAACGGTATAGTCCACTGCAGAACACAAGCAGCCACGCAGCTAGAATTTAAGGATGCCACACGCCACTCAAATTTACTCTATGAACTTTGATTTTAAATGTTCTTCATTTAAATTCCTCATACCAGGAACACTAGATCCCCAGTCAGATTTCATAGACAACACCGTAGCTGGATCTGGGTTTTTGACTGGCACTCAAAATTTCCTGTGATAAAGAAATGTTTATTCCAACATTGCCCCTAATTTTCCTCTGGAAATAAGGCTACTGCCGTTGCAGCTTCAAATCTGTTGGTCAACTCCAAACCCGTTTGGGAGGAAATGACTTTTATTGTTTTCTCAACTTCAAAAAATTTTGCATTTTTCACTTTTTATTTAAGGCAGGAAAAGTCCCAAAGCTCTGCTCCAAAGCAAGTCCAGTAGGAGAACGGCCCATCGCACCAGAAGCGCTCCCAGTTCTCTCTCAGATTAGGGTTTTTTCTGATTGCCGTGCTACCTGCTCTCTCCAAACCTTTGTCACTGTATCTGCTCCCACCGCCATAGCACATCACATGCCATCAGCTCGTCTGGTCTCGGGAAGTCTGTATTCGGATGTTGAAAGCGGCTTTGGCCATCGCTACTTGAAGTTAGTCACCTTGCCCCACGTTCTACCTGACTTCTGCATCACCTGCAGTTGCAGCAACTGCTGACTTCAGCCAACCTTCCCACCTGGGAAGCGGCAAGGAAAAGAGGCAGAGCAACGACAAGAGGGAAAGCTGCCAACATCGGCTGGGCTGCGGAAGGGGCCACGGGGAAAGGATGGGAAGCACCCAGTGGCAGGCAGCCTCCGGCCGTGCTCCCCTGGCTGGGACGCCCAGCTGCGGCAGCCTGTCCTCTCCCTCCCCATCGTAGGAGCACCTCGGCATGTGGCAGGGGCAATGTCCCTGCTGGGAATAAGCCAGCCCCAGGGCATGGCCACCCAACCGCTCTGCCCGGCCAGTATTGCCAGAACCCGAGCAGCGGCTAGAGAAGGGATGCAGCACGACCACTGACGCCAACCTGCCCCGCGCCTTCAGTTCCGCAAGTCTTCCCAACTAGCTCATCTGAGCGTACAAGATCGAAACAGACGAAAACTCTAAAAGCGTTGGTCACAGAATACGTACTTCACCAGAAAAATGAAATTAGCTATTAAGCTGCACAGCCTCTTTGTATTCAAGCATAGGAAGCGGCATTTGCAACCGCGTATTTCAAACCTTGACACAATAAAAAATAAATGCCCTTGGAATATCAAATTATTTGTAGCTTTTCAAGCCATTTGAAGATAATGAACAATTGAACAGTGACATGTACTTCAAAAACTACTCAGAAAAACATTCTTCCCACAGGCATTGCGAAGCACTTAGCTTCGCATTATTCTCTTCTCCTGTAGGCACACACATAAAACAAACCCCACGTTTCATTTTAACAGAAACCCAGAACCGCAACAGTATAATAGAACAGCTAGAAAGTGTACAAATAGTGAAGTGATAGAACTGTACTAAAAATAGCAACTACAACAGCAAAAACATTTTTAAAAAGTTTTTCTTTTGCTTATGTAAACAAAATATGTAAACATTATTGCAGTTCATAAACATACCTGTACTTTTTTATTCAATAGAAAATTGTTTTAAAAAATCAGAAAGAAAAAAATGCTGATGATAAACAGAAGTGATTTAATTACTTTGCCTTCCTCAAAAAGTATGGTAAGACTCGGTTGTCATGATAAATTAGGTTGGTGGGATTAATTGGTTATGTATTGGAACTGTACTCTTCAGGAAAAAAACCCCAACCCAAACCAAACCAGAATGTGATCTGGATAGATGAGAAATCTATATTTAAGAAAAGATCAGTACTGGAATAGGAAAGGTACTTGAACATCAATTATGGTGCATTGCTAAGATTTTGTGAGAAAAATTAGTACGAAGTAACTCCACTCCAGAAACTGCTGCTTATAGAATATCTGCTGGGAGAATGGCCATGGGAAAGTAGGAACTTAAATGTACTTTGATAAGAAGGGGGTTTGCATGCGCCCACAGTCTGCTCCATTATTTACCCTTTGTAATTAAAAAGAAAACAAAATGCTGAAAAACCTGTAAAAAAAAATAATTCCCTGGGATTTCTATTGTTCTTTGCAATCATTTCAGAAAGCACCAGTGCAGAATTAAAGGAGCTGTGGCACAACTGAAAGGAGTAAAATTTCATGCCCTGTGGACTAATGGTAATTAAACCCTTTATTAATTTCAGTATTATTAATTCCCACCCTGCTAATTCCAGCTTTGTTAATTACACTTTTCTTACCTACATTTTATTCCTTCGTAATTTTCATAAAGCTTTTCTTTTGTTCTGATGGTTACTCACTGTAAGAGGATTGCTACTTGAGATCCTTGGAAACAAAATTTAAGTCAAACAGAGTCAACAGAAAGCCAACCTCCCAACTTTGGGAGGTTGAGTCGCCATACGCATTGCTGCTTTATCAAATTCCTTAATTCCTGTAAGCGATATAGACAGTCTTCCTACTTCCTCATAGAAACACCAGTGCTTAGTACTTTTCCCCATTTAAACTAGTGAACGAAATACATTTCTCCGTAGCTGAGCATTAGAGGTTATTGCTCCCCATATGTCCCATGCTACGCATTAAAGACTACACACTCGAGAAGATTCACATCACAGTCAAAAATCAAGAAATTTCAGGTTGTCTATTCAGCCTCACATGTAAGAAGACTAGATTTTCAAAATTCATCAGACCACACATAGAAATGCCCAGCACCTTGCAAAGCCCTAACGACTGTCCTGCAAGGGCTGTGGGAATGGGCGGATTTCTTTGAATGCAACAGAACTAGGATGAAACGCACATCCTTTTTTCTTACGATTCTGATTAAGGAAATTCATCAACATCTTAAGTAATTCTAGACAACTGCATTCATAACAAACTGTAATGTACCATTTTTCAACAATTCAGAAAAACAAAATGAAACACACATTTTCCCCTACAAAAGCCTAAAAATGTTATGACCTGTTTTCTGAATGCTTTTAAAAAAATACATTCTTTCTTGAATTAGATTAAAGAAACTGTGAAGGAAGCCTAAATATAAACTGCTATTTATGCTTCACGCAAGCATCTCATTATCATTATCTGCAGTTTACTCTCTTATAAGGAAAATCCTTAATCTAAGAAAACCAGTACTTTTACAGAAATTAATTACAATAAAATCTAATCTCTTCTCAACTAATGGATCTTTTGTGCAGTCAAATCACTAATCCCTGTTTCTCAGTAATCACGAGAGAAGACGTTCTCCTTACCTATTTAAAAGACAGAGGCAGAGAAAATTGCTGTATGGCTCGCAAAACTCTGATTTAAAGATGGAACAAAATAGCTCCACAAATTTCAAAACTTCAAATATCTTGAAAGAATAGGAGACGTAGCATTTTTTTTTAAAAGACGAGATAGAAGAATTTATTTTTTCATCTCAGAAGCTTTTTCCTCTACAATGGGCCTATCAATCATCAGACACAGCCATTTTCCTTTTTCCCCTCACAAAGTAATTAAAAATTTGCTTTAAAAAAAACACAACTAAAAATGCCATATCTCTCTGAAAATATTTTTATCTAATTGATTTAGTTTTATCCTAAAACGTCAAAGTATCATCGTCAATGTGCTTTACATTTCCAATAACAGTGTTAAAAAAACCAGTAAGAACAAGTAGCACGTGGCAATTATTGGGCAATTTGAAAGAGTTGTAACATAAAAACTAGTTTTGAACTGCCTTTGGAATCCACTCCATTTCTTGCTGATAGTGCATTTAAAATAAGAATTCTCAAATACCGTATTTGAGAGATCTGACTAATTATGAAGTCCACTCTGTTGGTCATCTTGGACCTGCACAACTTCAAATGCATGTATTTATACACACGCTAAAAACACCCCACCAAAAAAATCAAACACCAAAAAAAACAAGGTGGAAAGCACCGGTAAGACTATTAAAACGATAAGAGATTTGCCCTGACGAAGAAGTACCAGGTGTAATTTTTCCAGCATATTCTGCTGAAAGAACAACCCGAGTGACAACAGACGAGAAGTAACGGTGACACTGACATGGCGCAGTTTGATTCCGCGAAGCCGGCCGGGAGGGAGTCTCCCCAGGCAGGCTGAAGCCTGCTCTCCTGCTGCGAGCTCCCCGGGACTGCCCCTGCCAACGCGCCTGGCGCTACAGAGCGGCCGCCCCATACGTACCTGTTCTTCAAGGCCTTGAAAGTCTTCACTAAAACCAAGTACTTTTAAACCACCGTAGGCAATTTTGGTTCTTAGAAGCAAACAATACTTTTCTGACACCTTTTTCTCAAGTGTCAAGTAGATGCGTGAAGAAAAGAGGTGGTTAAAATGCTACTGCAAAAAAATTGCAGAATTTGCCTCTGTATAGCTGGTAGGATAAATCGGCTTTTTATTTTCAGTTTTCCAGTAGAGATTAACCATGGATTGAGTTTTTCTACCAAGTTTGCGATGTAACACTTCATGTAAGTATTCTTATCTCAGGGAGGTCTTAGTTCCCCGATGCACTGCCATAGTCAACGGCCCGAGTCAGAATTCACACAGGAGGAAAACCAAGAGGTGGTAAGTACGGTGGGACCAGCCCGTGTTGCTCTCTGACAAGGTATCAGACATAACATCGTTCACGCTCTTGAAATTTCATTCAGAAAACTGCAAGAAATCGCAAAGTTTAAGTGATCCGTTAGCACTAGAAAGTTACTGAGAAATCCTGAAAAGAAAGAACTTTGAGGTCTGAATGAGAGCATTACAAGGCTGAAATGAGTAATAATGGTAACACTTGCCAGAGGGCTCAGAAAATATTAATTACATTCAAAGCAGCAGACAATTCGCTTCACTGATTTCTTTGTCATACATCACAGATAAGTGATGATTTTTCTGTTCCTTTTTTCTTTCTCTGATTATCAGCATAATCAACAACATTAATATGCTAATATGTTGGCTCTTTGCAGCGAGTCATACTATCAAGCTTAGAAATCACAAATATATCAATCACTAAAGCAATCAGAGCTTCCATCATCCCCTTCTAGCTCTCCCAGAGGTCTTCCATCACTCCGGAAGTGCTGAAAGCGGAGAGCCGCCCCCAGTCCCACTTGGGCTCTTGGAACTGGACACCCTCAATGGCCCCGATCCAGACGAGGCCACGCGTCCCTGACAGGTCCCCTTGCTGCCATCGGCTCTCGGGGCACGGCGCCAGCCTGGACGCTGGCACGGCACAGGGGACTGATCACAAGAGGAGACCAAACTCTTCAGCTACTATTTCTTTTCCTTTTGAAACCACATCTAGTTGATGGTAGCAGCATTTTTCTCTTCAAATCCCGTAAAACACTTGTTCTGTGAAACAGAAGCCTTTTCCGCAGCATTCGGCATGACGTGTGATTCTACAAGTGCTGACGGTACAGAGGGTATCCCTCCTCTGACCGCGGGAAGGCACTGGGAGTTTTCCAGGTCGTTCCGATAGGCCAGAATTTACGTTACATTTTCTCTGCTGAAACAGACTGGATAATAGGGACTACACATACGAAATGGAACAAAGCTGAGCATATGATTGTAATTAAAAAAAAAAAAACAAACCAACCGCAAAACAACCCTCAAATTTCCTTCAGCCGAAAACCTTTTCCTCACTGATATTCTCCTAGCACTGGCGAGACATCCACTTTTGTTTTCTTTCTTCTCTTTAACTTCATTATGCTTGCTGTTTAGCTGATTTACATTGTGCCCATTTGCAGTCTGGGTCACTGGAATAATTAGGGAACTTCAAAGCTCTCAGAGTCATCTTAATGTTCAGTACAACTTTTCAACTAGAAACACAGCACTACTCATAACTTAGATTTTTTTTTTTAAACCTAGAGAGATTCTATCTGCATATACGACCTGTGCCCTCTTCATCCAGCTTTTAGCGTTTAAATATGCTGCTCACCCGTCTGTTACAAGCATCTCTGTGGGCATCACCTTAGCGGTGTCTTGTATGAAACTCCGTGTGAGTTTTTACTCATTTCTTTCTTCGCTTAGTCAGATGTAGAACTCTTAATACCTCCATTTTGTATTTTTTATTCTAGTCAAGAGTTCTTGTCTATAGCCATAATACCATACTTGTGACATGAGAATTATGGTTATGTAAGCTCTTGCATCAGCTATTTTTCATATTCTTATAATTTTCCAATTCAAGAGAAGTTCTGATGAAATGTAATCTGCTTATTCTTTGCCTGTAAATCAGCATCCCTCGTCCTTAAAACTGTATGCCACCTATAAAGTTTGCTTTTTTCCCCCTGAAGATATCGAAATGGGAAGGCGTATTAATGCCTTTCCAGGAGACATTGCAATACTTCATGGTAAACAAATACACAACTTTGCTTATCCACCTCTAGAAAAAAATTAACTTAAATGGGAAGAGATACAAGGAAGGACAAGGCAAATCTAAAGAGTGTATGACAGCAGGGAACAGCCAGCCCATTCTCATGGCCCACTGCCAAGCCGGCTGCAACGGGGCAGAGAGGGGCGCTGGGACATGGCTGGCCGGAGCCACCCCCGCAGCTACAGCTCAGAGCACCTCTCCTTACTGAACCCCTTGCTGGGGCTTGACTGCTCCTCTTAGCCAGCTGCTGAAGCTGGGGATTCCTCTAGTGACATACTACGGACATATCAGTCCTATTCATAGGATCACCCAGGTTGGAAGGGACCTTTAAGATCATCGAGTCCAACCATCAACCCAACACTGCCAAGCCCACCACTAACCCATGTCCCTCAGCACCACGTCTGCCCGGCTTTTAAATACCTCCAGGGATGGCGACGTCACCACTTCCCTGGGCAGCCTGTTCCAATGCTTGACAACCCTTTCTGTGAAGAAATTTCTCCTAATATCCAATCTAAACCTCCCCTGGTGCAACTTCAGGCCATTTCCTCTCATCCTATTGCCTGTTACTTGGGAGAAGAGACCGACCCCACCTCTCTACACCCTCCTCTTGGGTAGCTGTAGAGAGCGAGAAGGTCTCCCCTCAGCCTCCTCTTCTCCAGGCTGAACAACCCCAGGTCCCTCAGCCGCTCCTCACAAGACTTGTGCTCCAGAACCCTCACCAGCTCCGTTGCCCTTCTCTGGACACGCTCCAGCCCCTCAATGTCTTTCTTGGAGTGAGGGGCCCAAAACTGAACACAGGATTCAAGGTGGGGCCTCACCAGTGCTGAGTACAGGGAGACCATCACTGCCCTAGTCCTGCTGGCCACACTGTTGCTGATACAGGCCAGGATGCTGTTGGCCTTCTTGGGCACACTGCTGGCTCATATTCAGCCTCCCTCATGGAAAGGCACAGTGCTTTCCCCATACATCCCAGCAAAGGAGAGCCATGGCCATCTAAGGAAGATGCTCACACAAGAACGAGTGTGCTTGAATTGACCTTGAAGGCTAGGGACTAGAAAATTTCTGAGAGTCAAAGCAATGAGTCTTCTGTCACCTTGCTTGCAGTGAGAGTATGAGGTAAAAAGCTCTGGGTACCTCTGAAACAAGACCAATTCATTTCTGACTGTACCTCTCTGTATGACACCTGCACGAAAGTGTATGACATGCATGTCTGGTGAATGGGATGGGACTTCACGGTGGTGGAGTCCCAGCCACGTATGTTTTCATCCATCCGTACCGGCAAGCGAGTGGTCGGGAGGCGGAGCAGGGAATGTGCATGAACAGGTTGGTCACAGCATCCACAGCCAAGGCCTGGCTGGCCAGCCATCCTCCCCGTCACGCTCAAAAACATCCACCAGTTCTGTGCGACTATACTCTTCTGAATATAGGATGAGACTTCAAATCCATCTTTGCTCTTAGTTATCATGAGCTGCTAAAGAGAAACCAAAGGAAACCCTATGGGTGATTCTTTTTCCAGCATTTCTGCTAAACTAAATACAATTGTGGACTGAAAGGATCTTTCCATGTAGGGAAAGAAAAAAAGCAAGAAAAAGGGAAAAAAAAAAAAGGCAATTTAGTCTCTGTATTTTAACAAATCAGCGATCGGGCCTGTGCAGGAAGGGAAGGAAAACCAGGGGCAATATTAGAAGCCTTACAGGAGGAAATAGTTGCAGCGCAGCTCTGCGGGAGCGCGCTGTGGAATTTCAGAGAAAGGCTCCATCCGCAGACATTTGACTCTGATCGGAGCCGGCCAGGGAGAACACAGTTTCAGAAAAACAATGTAAAACTCCAGTGCCTTCCAATTCAGGTCAAATTTTTCGCAAGGTTCAATAAGCATATTTTAAAAAGGAAAAAGCACACTGCTTGGTTTGACCAGATCTCTTTCCTTCTTACCTCATTTTCTCCATCGAAAGTCACTATATTTTTTTTCTTTAACCTAAAGTTTTACATATCCTGTTTAGAAACAAGAAGCATACTCTACTGAAATGTCACACTTGAGCCAGGTGAAGGAGTCAGGCGTGTCGCTTTTATGTTCTAATTGGTAACTGAAATTTAGGAATCTAAATATTCAGCTTGGGTAAGCCATTTGTAACAGTTTTCATTAATCTTCCTGAAAAGATTAAGAAACTATGGTTCTAAAGATGAAGTCACAATAGCAGAATTATTGCAAGGCTTCCAAAGGGGAATTTGTCTTATCAAAAAGCAGGGTGTGAAGCACTATCTGAATTGTTTTCTTGCACAGAAATGCCATGATAACCAGCATATCTTACCCAGAAATGCCATTTACTGCATGATAATTGAATTCTCTTCATTATATTGCCATTATAATATTCTGCATTCAAGTTCATATTTAGATTTTGCTAACCCTAAAACAAAATAACCAAGCATGAATAATCAGATTTCAACTTTAGCTTTTGTCTCCCGAGAATATTAATGACAGGAAGTTTCTCTGTCTTTGCTACAAGATTGGAGATGTCACTCATGACTTGACCGTCATGAGACTTGGGAAATTTGCAAAAAGAGTAAAGTAAATTTAAGACAGAATTATTTGTACAAGATATCAGTCGGTTTTGAATCACCAGACCTTTAACCCCGCTCTGTGACACAGGACCCAATCCTGATAAGATACTGATTTCAAATAAAGTTCACCATTGGTCTTGCCTTGAAATTCCTAAGTGAGATTTTCTGAGTAAACGGATTTTTTTAGGATCTTAATCATAGATGATGATGACTCCAAGAACAAAGAGAGTTTAGTGACAGCAAAAAACATTGTTGGGTTGGAGTTTTTTTGTTTTGTTTTGTTGTGTCTTAAATCTGGATCCTATTCTCCCTTAAGACAGTTTTTGCATAACCTTAAGGAAAACTTCAGTTTTGTTCAGTCTCTTTTTATACAAGAGCTGACAGAATTTCAATAGTTTGTTGCATATTAGTTGCGCACTCTGAAAATGAATAATTATGCTCTTAATTGCTAGAAATTATAATGTTTGGTGGCCCACCCTGCAGACATTTAAGTAGGAGCGAATCCCAATAAACCAAGATGAGAAATAGCCTTCTTCGGAAAGCGTGCTTTCTTGAAACTGAGAAATTTACATTTAAACTTAGATCTTTGATGTGTTTCAGCTTTTACTCCAAGTAATCCTTTAGTTGAAGAGATTATCTGGTATGAAATTTAGTATGCAATACGCTTTATTTCTTGCTGTATGGCGTAGTGGATTTTGCCGCCCATGTGATGGCTAGAACTGCTATCCAAAGGGAACAGCACAGAAAACAACTTACCTGCTGAATACATCAACTAAAGCAAGTGGTATTTAAATACGAGCTAGATAACTTTCATTAAGTCTGGGTTTCTTCCGCATAGAGGAACAGGATCAGACAGAATACCCAATTACTTTTCAGCGGTTTACATCACAATCCGTCTGCATTATTCCTGACATATTAATCAGCTTAGCGGGAGCTTACTACAGGAAAACCGTACACGTTTTGCTGAGTCTGCAGAATGAAAGTTCCAGAGATAATAACGTGCAACGACAAACTGCAGCTAGAAAAGAAAGTTTTAATTGAAAGTGACAAGTATGACTCGCAATGAAAGCTGGTCTGCTGAAAGAACCCCGGCAGAGCCGTGCTGGGACAAGGGACCTTGCTCCTCCTTCCTGTTACTGCTGCCTGGCTCAGCACGGGTCTGACACAGTCACATCGGAGCAGGTATTACTGAAGCCCAAAATAGAAGGAGATTAAGTTTGTTTTCAAGATGTCATAACACCTATTTGTTTAGACATCTGTATTTCCCAAACACTGTTACGTTTGAAATACGTATAACAAACTGCCTAGAAAATGTGTGTTGCTTGCTCACTATGGAAAATGTTCACATCCAGTCAAAAACCTTTTTTAAAGCCTCTTCCTTTTTGAAAAATTAAGATTTTTTAATCATTAAAAAAATACAGTTCTGATTCCATGTGAGTTTTTTTGCCAACCTTCTCCACCACTCAAACTCTACCTTGAGACAGTTTCTATCCCTTAAGCTCACCACTCCTGAGAATATTCCTACTATTCTTTATATTTTTCATGAGGTCCAGCCTAGCCCACGGCCCGCAGGACTGCGTCTATGCTTCAGGATGCAGATTATGTCCCAGTTCCACATCAAAAGGAAATCTGCTTGCGCACTGCTCCACGCCTTCTCTGTGGCTTCTTTGTTTCCATCAAACAAAACCGGGCCACTCAGGCCAGACGGAAACCGAGTGATGTGGCAGTGCCACGACAAGGTACATCACTTCAACAGTCCCTGAGGGTTGTTACAGGGACCACTTCAGCACGCGCTCCGTGTCACATTACAGCACCGGCAGGCAGCTCTGGGCATCTCCCTACTTGTGATGCTCCCAGCCATCTCCTCTTGACCTTTTATCAAACTCTTCCTCTTGGAACAGCCCTGTAACAGACACTTTTTTTCTTATCACCCTCCACGTTATTGCCAGGTATAGTCCATCCAAAGCCTTTTTTGATCCCTGATTGTCTTCTTCACCACACTCTCCTCATAGAGCAAGTGTTGTGACTTCACCTTGCCAGCACCTAGTTCAACTCTTCCACTTTCCAAGTGACCAAAGTGTCAGAAGTACTGCTCGCTCTCTTCTCTCAACATCTCCTGGTATCCTCCTACACTTTGCATAACCTATTCCCCAGCACTCATCTATTTTTTTTAGCCTTTTCTGGTCTTCCAGTCACCCACTAGCAGTAATTCTCATCTGCCCCGTCCTCTCCTTCCTTCCTGATCTTAATACCGTTCTTGATTCACTCTCCTTCATACATCCCCTATTGTCCTTCACATCCCAACCACAGGTCTTAATCTCCAGGCCCCCCTTCTGGCTCACATCCCCTTTCCTTCACCTCCCCAACCCCCTACATCTGGCTTTTAAGTTATGCACTACCGTAACTATTTCCAATAACCCGTCAGGCTTTCTTTACTACGTAATCATTCTCCCTTCTACGAGTTCCTACATAAACATTCAAATTCTCCAACTGAATTGCACAAACACATAACTTAGTTCTTACCATTGTTCACACGCAACTAAAACCATTTCTTCCTGCTTACTCTCCCTTCTATCTATAGAAGAGCTTAAATTTTGCCAAGGAAAATATAAAACCTTTTATTGTCCATCTGTTCCTCTTTCTTCTGTTATTCTATCCTCCTTCCTGGCTATGGATGAAACTTTTTTTCAGTGCTCCCCATTTGTTTCCCCATACCCATTAATGCTATGCATCCCTGCTGTAATATGCTTGAATCTATGTTCATAAATTGGATTACCAAAATGCAAAAGCCTGTATCTGCATACCAAAATGTCAGCACAAGTGAAATCTTAAAAACTTAATTCCCACAAGTATCCATGAAAATTGATTGCTTGAACGTGAGAACACAATTTTACATCTAAACAGACAAGCATCTCTATAGATACCTCACCAGCCATGAATACCTGAGTACATCTCCTCTGTATTTCAATGTATATAGTAGGTGCCACATTTCTCTCTTGCATATTTTTAGCCAGAATCAGGTAATAAAATCTGAATTTTGGCCTCTCCTCTCAACACCAATTAGTCCCATCACTAGCCTTGAGCTGTGAAGTATTAAGTACACAGACACCCTTGATTAAAACCCTCTAGAATCAGGGGGTTGCGTATTTCACCTTCGGAGTTTAAAATACATTTACACTAGAAAAAGTTCATTTCATTGCAGTAAAGACTATATTATATAATTGAAGAACTACAAATCTTTTATATGAATTCACAGGAAAGATTGGCACAGAGTATTCTCCTTCTGTCCAACCGTACTGACTTCTCCTTAAGATCTTGCAAGGTTCAAATTCTATGGCAGGGGACAATCTTGGGAAACTACTCTAAAGGCAGGCATAACAAGAAATATCGTAAGAGAAGAAAAGATCAATGCACAAATTATATATGACTCTTGGAAAAAGTTAATTATGCCATGGCAAACATACCTACTTCTTTACAGGTTTTTCATGAGTAAATATCAGTTTACTAAACATACAAAATATATAAAAGACTTGGAGAGGACACTACTGGTAACTGCAAGAGGGAGACTTGCAACATTATGGTTGTCTACACAGCCATCAGAAATCACAATAATGATCTTTTTGTTAACATTATCATCATATAATGTAGTACTGGTAAACAGTTTCTTAAAATTTGATTTAATTTCCCTAAAGAAATTTGTGGGTGGCATACTCTCACTTTCTTCCAGTAGCCCAGTTTTTCAGACTTATATGCGTTTTGCAGTTTTCTCCATTTGTGGTTTAAACATGTTTTGCCAGTGTCAGTTGCCCCATCATCTCGAGATGAATTCAGAACAGCCTCGCTGGCAGAAACGAAATCATCGTCTTCTTTTGTGGAGGGGGGTCACCTTTCCCTGCCGACGCTGTCGTTACCAACCCGCTCCAGAACCAGGGCCACCAGCCCAGCCCATGGTGCCCACAGCCCTTCAGCCCCAGAGCAAAGCTGCTCAACTGCCACCGTCCGTTAGCTGGGCCTTGCTCTGGGTGCACCTCTTTGGAAAGGCCGAGAGTAACTGCCACCGGTACAAGAAAATGGCAGATTTAAGGGCGGCTTTAGGACCGCTCCTCTCTTTTCCACGTAAACGATTGCACCAGAAGGCCTTGGCTTCGTAAATCTGAAAAAAGCCCTACCAGGCCTCTTTTGACACCGAATGTTCTCAAAGAACATGAAACGAGACCCTTGCTTGCCTGACACAAACCCAGCTCCTGTTTTGAACAACAAATTTAAATAAATAAATAAATAAAAAAATAAATAAATAAATAAATTCAACAGTTTGTGGATGTAAACTCCATATCCTCAAACCAGGACATCCAGGCAGCCTTATCAGCATAGATCAGCCACTCTCAAAATGCTGCAGACAATGGTCAGTCTAATATTTTAGATACTGGAACACCTAAAAAGTCAGGCTTACTATGCAGGAGGGATAATAACAAATAAGTTGAGGGGCATCATGGAAGATAAAGATGTCTGCGTGGTTTGTTCCATCCTCCTATGGAGCCACTACCATCAATCCCGGCAGTAAGGCACGCTGTGCTGTAAGGGGCTCGTGTTTAATCAATAGCGCTGAAAACCAAAAAAAAAGAAAGGCAGGCTGCAAAACACCGCTTCGGTGGCTGTGGGAAAGGCATCAGCTGCTCGTATATATTCTCTGCTGGTTCATTTTCTAGCTCATGTCTACTCTCTCTGCTCTTTCAACATACAAATCAATAGTACTCAGCCAGTTTCTGACCATTTTTTCACAGAATACATAACTTTCACTGCCATCACAGCCACTGCCGAATGAGAACTGCCATCCTTGCAGAATTCACACGCCGGTGATACTCCTGGAGACACGCTGCTAACACCGAGAAGCAGATTCACCTCACTCATCTCGGCCGTGTGGAGGTTCAGGGTCTGGAGCAAACTGGTCTTTCAGGCTCCTTCTTGGTCAGCACCACAAGAAAGGCACCTTAGCGTGCGCATTTATTGCAGCCCAAGTTAGGAGTTTGAAATGGATGGGATGAATAACCCATGCCGTTCAAAAAAGGGCATTTGAAAAGAACTGTATTTCTAAAGGTTTTCATCAGCAGAGGGCTCTAGAGCTACGTTCTCTTTAAGTATCTTGTTCCCTCCCATGATTAATCTGTCCCAGTTTTTTTTAGTCAATTAACATGCTGTTCTTATGGTACAAATGTTCTCTAAAAAAATTCTCACAGCTGAGCTGTCAAACACTGAAATTCAGTACATTGGAATGTCAGGTTTTTAACAAAGTCCTGGAGTTTGTAAAGTATAATCAGAACTTTAATGCCCAATTATGCAATCTTAGCAATGACTTTCTGAAGAGAATTTTATCACTTTCATTGTAAACTGGGATCATCAACCAGAACTGTACCAAATTGTTCCACTCAAGAAATACAAGGGCTTGATTCTTAAGGAGGGGTTCATCAGAGCATCAGAAATCGCAGGTGTGGATATAACAGCTCTGGAAGATTCAAGCACTTTGGCACATTCTTTCCATTAAGCAACAATGATTTTCTTGGGTTTTCTGTTTTGTTTTGTTTTGTTTTTTTTCTTTTATTACTTCCCTTGCTCGTGCATGCTTTTTGTCTGGTGGTCGTAACTGTTCACTCTTACAAAACATAAGGTCTTTCCTCCTCCCAGCCCATTTAGTTTAGCAGACGTTCTTCAAGGGCTAAGATACCTCCCCTGAGCAAGCACAACGAATGCTAAATGTCCAATGTAATTTCTCACAGCCTGAAACAGGATGAAAAAAATGTGGACAAAGAACTAAGCAATATTTTAGCATCCGCCCACCTGCTAAATTAAGTCTTAGCTGTATACAAACAGCGATAGCCTTTTGGCAGCAACTTATACATAGACACACAACTTCCATTGTACAATCTGCTCTGGTGACAAGACGCCTAAACAGGAGCTCAAGCTTGGCCTAGAGGCACGTAGTTGTAAGCTAGAGAGAACTGAAATACGGAATTTCCTGCCCTTGACCGAATTAGCAAAACTACAGTATCTTAACGGACACGCTTTCTGTAGCAGGTACAAAGTATTATAATCATTTGGACAACCACAAGCCAAAGCAAAAATTCCATTACAGTAGGTCCTAAGCTCATGCCAAATAAAACTGAAAAGATATACCCAGATCCGACTGAATTACAGCTATGCCATAATATTCATACTAAAACCCGTAAAGGTGTTAAAACATACCCCTTATCTCATTTTAAAATGTTCAGGTTAATTCTTAGAGGAACCATCAATAATATAATTTCATCTGCTTCAGAATACGACACTCAAGCAGATGCATTTTATAAAGATTTAACTAGTTTTTCTGAGCTGCATCAGTGTAGTATTTGATATATCTTTTTCCATAATCAAACTGAATAATCCCTATTTTGTCATTCTTACAGCGTAAGCAAAAGAATCGAGGATTTTCCTGAAGGTTTTATAAATTTATCTAGTTTATGATTTCATCAGTTTATTTCAAATTGAATTATTCCAGCAACTTTTGTACTGATAAATATGAAAATCGTGTATTGATCAATCTCTCCCCACGAGCAGCATAGCAGAACACGGTCCACAAACCTCCTCGAGTGTTCTTCTGCATTTGACATATTTCTCTTGTTATTGCCTGACTCTCAAAACACTTTAATGCTGATTTATATTGAAATATTTATCACGTATTTGTCATTCAACAGTTGAAAGATGCTTTCTCACTTTTCAGTCTCCATCTATACGGATTGTCTTTGTGAGACCCAGAGAAGGCAGCGGAAAGGGCCGCTGCGTTACTGGGGATGTCCACATCAAAAAACAAAATGAAAAACGCAGACGCTTCAAGTACGTCCATTGACGTCCTTAGTTCTGAGTGATTACCAAACAACACTGCACATACAGAAAAGAAATTAGAAATCAGGCATTTACTAATTCACTATAGGTAGTCAGCTCTTACAACTTGGAGGTAACTCTGCTAACATCTAATTACACGCATTCTTTCTTTGAGTTCTATAACAGCAAAATAAAAATCCAATCCCTCCGCAGCCTCAAAAAGGCAAAAAACATCCTATCAGGATTTCATTTGAAAGAAACAAAATAATTTTGATAACAATTTAGGTATTTAATTCCATCTATTGACTGGTAAGCAAGGATATCTTTAAACCACCGTCAGAAGACACGAGGGAAGGAGACAACACCAACAGAGTTGTTAACGCTTCTGGCTTGAGCGGCTACGCACACGAAGAACAGCCTCTCACTGCGACTGCTGCAAGGACTTCTCAAGATACCGGATTTCCAACTCGCAGCTATATCGGTTTTGACAGTTTTACACAGTGTTGTCATGCAAGAGAGGGACTTGCAGAAAACTATTCTGCAGAAGACATTGCAAACGTCAGGAAAAAGTACCGAGAAGAACTTTTTAGGCTTTCAGAGCCAGTTTCTCAGCCTCAGCTTTTTGGTGAGGTTCCCTGATTTGAAGGCACGTGACTGCAAACTGGGGAGGGGGGGGCAGAAATCACTGTGCTCAGACTGTCAGCTGCCTGCTGAAAAAAAAATACACTGATCTAAAAATGAGGACAGCCAAGATGACGGCTGTGAGAACAAGATCAGGACACTGTCCATTATTTTAATGGAGGGGAAAATAAAGAGAATTTGGAGTGGGATACGAAAGAATCTGGAAATGCACGAAAAACCACCAGTAGTCAAGATGGTTACAGAGAAGACATGTAGGAACAGACAGAGGTAGTACAGAACTGGAACCAAAGCTGAACAAAAACTTAGGGGAAAGCATTTAGTCAATACACAAGGAAGAGTAAATTGTAAATCCAGCAAAGGAACGCAATGATAGCTTCACTGATGAACCACCATCCTTTGATTTTGTAGCAACCGCCTCAGACCTTTTTCTCTCTATAAAGAGGTGATTACAGCTTTGTTGGGTCAAGTGACATATGGATCAGGACTGCCCAGAGTACAGTACTCTAAGTGCCGCTGAACCGCATTAGAAACTGAACACGAACATCTGAATTTCAGCCTGAATGAGGAAAAAAACATTTGGAACAGCTTGGAATGAATCCCATTTCTCCCTCCCACCAAGGAAAACAGATGGTATCAGAAAGATGAACAACATCCTAACAGTCTATGCTACTGTTCTTAGAGAATAAAAACAGAGGCAGAGGAGTATAGGACGGGAAGGAACTTTTCGGGTGAATTATGACACCCTACTACAGCTTACAACCACATCACTTCACCTTTTACCTCAACTCTTCTAACTCCATCTCCAGGAAAACGGTTTCTTGCTGCTGGCTAGTCCTACCGGAACGTTCCTGTACAACTTCACTTTTTCTGAGTTTCATACTACTATTAATAACTGGCCCGAATTCATTCAGAGGCTATTTATAGCTACTTACTCCTTTGCCAGCATGCTCATTTATAGGTATGAACTCGATAGAACAGACACAAGTCTAACAGAATAAGGAAATTCAGAAGAAGCAACAGAAACTGTTACGGAGTCATCAAAACCAGATTCATCCTTGTAGAATCTTTTTTGACCTTATCTGGCTGTGTAAAGTATAAACAAAACAAGCGTTCTAAAATACTGTTATTTAAACTAACTTTTTTAATTCTTTTACCTTAATTAAAAGGGAAATACAGCAATAAAAACTGATCCATGAAATGGCTCCTCTATCAGCAAAACGTCACCATGTAAAGCATTCTTGGGCTCCCCCAAACCAGAAAGACAGCGTGGTCAGGGCTCTGGAGCACGACGTACAGGAGAAGCTGAGAGGTGGGTTTGCTTAGTCCCACGAGGAGAAGGCGCAGAGTCATTGAACTGCTCTCTTCATCTCCGTACTCGGGGACTGCAGAGAGGAAAGACCTAGACTCTTCTCAGAGGTGCACAGGAAAAGGCCAAGGTAACGGGCACAATTAGCACAGGAAATTCTGACTCAATACAAGGAAAAAAGTCTCCACAATGAATGCAGTCACATACTAGAACAGCGGGGCCAGAGAGTTTGAGGAATCTCCACTCCAGAGGCACTCAGGAGGATGCAGCCTCATCCAGCATCCAAGCTAGCCTTGTTGTGAGCAAGAGTTGGACCACGGGCTCTCTAACTTCTCCGCTTCAAGAACTCTAAGGTTCTACAGTCTGGTTTATTCAGGGGTTTTCTTTTGGAAGTTCAGCTCATGCACTGAAAACACCTAAGACTGGAAAAAAGAACTCAGATGAAGGTCATGTTCCTACCTTTGGAATTTTGAATACTTGGTTGGTTTAAACCATATTTGTAGGTAGTTATTTACAACGCATAACATGTAGTTACTCTCTTTACTCTGAAAATTAAAGCTTTGAAACAAACAAAGAAAAAAAATTAAAACCTGTATGCATATTTTACATTTATTTCCTTCCTAGTTATGAAATTAAGTCCTATTGTTTATGAAATTTAGTCCTATTAGTTCTGAAATTGGACCTGTTCTGTGGTTTAGATGCTCACAGGTTTCATGCTGCTCATTTGCCAGTTAATTTTTCAAGACAACATTTTGAGACTGAAACTGTTGGTTACTGACAGCTGCCAAAATCAGGCTGGAACTGCTTTTACTTTAAAACTTTTTAAATCTGTAAAATCTTCTGAAAATAGGAATTACGTTTGATAAGAATGCTGATATCCTACAGTCCAAAAAAATTCCATTAAGTGTGATCCGAGATCCGTGCCTCTTCAACATATTCAATGACATTCACTTCATGAAATGCCTTCAGCAATACTGGTTATCCTAGATATAGTAATGCCTTCAAACATACATTCAGCTCTGCTCTCAGCAAAACCATTTCTTCATACCAGTAGAGAGATATTGATGAATAGATGAAAGCTATTAAATTTAAATAAGAGTGAAAATCAGAAAGAATTTTTTTTATTCAATTTGTGCCTCAGTAATCTCTGACACATTTCTCCTGTTTTAATCCTATCCAATCGGACACCAAGCACATATTAGCTTCAACCTGAATACAGGACTATCTAATGTGATGAAACTGGAGATCAACAATAAAATTCAACAAGTCCTTCCCCTTTATTACCTCTCTGCTACACTGACCACATCCAGGCCTAAATGTTCTGTGCATCACAGGAACAACGCCAATTAATTCCTTAGGTTACCTTAAATTGGCATTAGTATTAAGGAAAGAGCAAGTATAAGTATGTTAATTCTAATATTCTGAAATCTTTTGCCAAATTCTACAAAACAGACATTTCTGCTTATGCACCTGGTCTTATTTCTTTATTTATCATTTAAAAAAAAAAGAAGTTTTTTTCCCCTAATTTGCTTGCTGCAGATAGAGCTATCTAAAAAACTAACAAAAAAATACCAGGAAAAAGTCTGCAGCCGTCAGTTTCTGATAAAAATGGAGGTGGGTTATTTGCTTCCCTAACTTTATATCCTGATGTTCAAAAACTCAGGAACAAGACCAGTATTCTACCAAAGCATGCGTAACTGCTATGACCGCCCTGTCCTGGGCAGCACCCAGAGGTCTCGGTCACATTATGCTGTTCCATTCTAAAAGTTCTGCACCCTCATTTCAGAGCACAGGCAAAAAAATAGGGAAAACGCGAGTGAAGGGGCTGCTAGAAACAAGATATCCCAGAAACATCCTGGTACACTTCTTCCCATTAGCAGAAACGTACCGCACAGCTCTGAGCGCTTCCTGACTTTAAACAAAACTGTTTGGAAGGTTTAAAAAGAACTGCCTTAATTATTTAAACAGACAAGTCAAATGTAATTAGCTATTTACTCTGAGTACAATAGATTGGAAGGGATTTGGGGAGAAATGACATGAGGAGGATTTTACAAACAGCGTGCCGAAATTATTCTGCGTAAAGGGCTCGTGGGTAAGAATGGCTGAAAACACTTAGGTGAAAAGTGTGGCACAAACCCTGTCAAATGAAATCTCACGAATTCCTCACCCACAGTATTTTAAGCACGGTTTCTCCCCATTCATCCGCCAGGTCGACGGAAACGTGCCCGTGAGCCGGAGGAACGTGACGGAACTCCTTCGGCACCGCAGAGCGGATCGAAGCTCCTCGGTGTAGCTACTAGAGCAGCACAGTGGTGAATCAGGGCTATTAGGTTTTTATTTAGGGTTTACTAGTTCAGACTAGCTGCAAGCTCAGTCAAGAATATACACACATAAACACGCGCCAAAAAAGAGAGAAGCCTGTTAAGTTTGAAAATTCCTAGAGAGATGAGGATGGAAGTTGCTGAACTAGTACTGTGAGATTTGTGAGCATCAATATGTAACAGACAGAATCATAAGAAGAGAATTTCATTTTGTGCCTTTCTATAATAGAAAAAAGATATTATTTAGCTGACAAAGAACCTGTCTTCTGGATTTAAAAGATGATTACAATGGATGTCAGTCTGCCGGAGAAAGAAGTTCCTACTGGTTTAGAACAAGTTTTTTCTTGAAATTTTCTTGAGTTACTTTTTTTTTCTTTAGGGAATTTTTCATAAAAAGAACCGTGAGTTTACAGACCCATATCTGAAATCTGAAAACTTGTTGAAAGATCTGCAGCACGGCGTAACCAATGTGCTACGGCTCCCTCGCATTTTCAGAAAGAAAAGGGTACCAGATATTTTTCCTGTTTTATGTACATGGGCAGCAGCCAAATTTGAAGCCATAGTTTCATCATCTTTAAGCTGCACCATTTGTACACAAGTAGCCCACTGAAATGCAGAGTGCGTGCTTTACAAGTGAAGTTAATATACCTATAAAAAGTCTGGCCTGGCCTTTATTTCTAGAAAAAGCGTGCCAGCCTGGCATTACGTGTCATGAGACTGCGATATTAAACAGAGATAAGGGAGGAGGGAAACAGAAGACATTCACTTCCTCCTCTCCTCCACTTCTGAAACATTCCGTCAGTCAACAAAACATTTAAATTGGCCAAATTCCTCCACCTCAGTGTGCAGTACCTGCCCTTTGCACATAGAAATGTCAGACGCTGCTATGACTAAAGATGACTCACAACCAAAATCTCTGTTCTTAACACTCAAATGAAGTCAAGCTTGGAATTTTGCATGTAAACATTTACTTTCAAAAGTACATAAACATATACTCTTAAAAGTACGTTTACATATTAATATGTAACCATAAACATTAAAATGCAAGCAATCGAAGTAATTTTTTTCCCCTCATATTTAGTCATGTTTAATTTGTTTGCTACCCTTATTTGTATAAGTAGCAGTTCACAAATTTTCCATGTGTCCCAGGAGGTGGTTCTTCCCCTCAGAACTGGCGAGGCCGCATCTGGAGCACTGTGCCCAGTTCCAAGTTTCCCAGTACAAGACAGACATGGGCTTACTGGAATGAGCCCAGTGAAGGGCCAGCAAGATGATTAAGGGGCTGGAGCATCTGACATAAGAAAATACTTTTTTAGCATGACTGTAACTGAACTCTGGCACAGGTTGCTCCGGGAGGTTGTGGTGTCTCCATCCATGGGGATACTCAAAGCTGAGCGGACACGGTCCTGGGCAACCCGCTCTGGTGTCTCTGCTTCAGCAGGGTGGTGGACTAGACCATCGCAAGAGGTCCCTGCCAACCTCTGCGATTCTACAATTCTACGAACTTTTCTAGTTAGAACGTGTTAAATGTGAATTGCCCATGCAAGGAGATGCAGACGTTCTCTCATCTTTAAAGGAAGAAAGTGAAAATTTACATAAAACCTGAGTCTTTCTTTCATGAGTAAAAGAAAAGAAGAATCTAAGACAAAGCTACCTGTCACAGCAGGCTCCGTTTCTGGTTAAAAGCAATTGACCATTTACTATTAAGGAAAAAGGGAAAGTAAAACTTCCCATAATCTAATCTGAAATTAATATTCCAACAACTGTGTTTTAAACATTTTGTATTTCACAGAAAATAGCGACATGCATGTATCTGTGTTCCCAAATACAGACAAATGTCATAACTATAATACTGTGCACAAAAAAAAAATCAGACTAAACATTAATTAGTATCTCAGACGCTATTAAGTTTCATGAAAGTCAACACACAGAATATTAGATTTATCCTCATTCAAAACTTCTTGTTTGAATGCTTTGAAGACATTGTTTGAGGTCACTGAAACTCAGTACTTCCATTTCAAAACAAAATTTCAAAGTTGCAAGACCAACGTCAGAATCGAGCCTTTGTTTAAAAATGCATTTAGTACATTTTACGTTATTTCATGTTGTTTCGATTGTAACAGTGCACAGTATGGCATGTCTTCTCATTTCAAGTCATGTAGAAAAATGAAATACTCAGTGAACTAATTAGAGGAGCAGCTGTTTTTAACACCCATGTGTTAGACTGGGATAACATTTCTAGACTACCGAAAATAGCTGCTCCTCCAATTTACTCACAAGGTGTCTAATATTTCCCGATTCAGACTGTCAAGATGTTTCATTGTAACACAAACAGGAGAAACTTTGACCAAAAAAAAAAAAAAAAAAAAAAAAAAAAAGAACCCCCCGAATTCCTCTGGAACTGAAACTCCACAGTTTGACCAGCTGTAGCTTGCAGGCAACCAAATCTCTCCTCAAAGGGGAATGCGTAAAGTAGGTTGTGGCTTGAAGGCAACCTCCCCAGAGAAATGCAGTATACTTAGTTGTACCTGTGACAAGCACCCACACCCTTTTTGGAGGAAAAAGAGGCATATGGGAACGAGAAGGTGTCTCGAGCAGCCACAAACACAGTCTGGACAACTCTGCCATTGAAAATACAGACAGAATTGACAGAAAAACACAGAAATCTCCCCAGCAAACTAAGCTACTCATTAAAGAGTGAGGCCTGTTCGTTTATTGTCTTGCACGATTTAATCTTGGCGCTTGGCAGCTGCATGACATCCAGATAGCCAGTACCAGTCACCCACATCCACACTTACACATGATCCAGGACAAGAAAATATCTCAGAGGCGGGGGGGGTGGGGGGAACCAAACACGTCAGAAATGTTTTCATTCAGTATTTTTAGAATCAAGACAGTAAGGAAAGTAACAATATTTAAAAGCTTTGTATTAAGGCTGTCTACATTCCACTACAGAACACTGTTGCTTTGTACAGCACCCCCAGGGGAAAACTGCTTTCATAAAGGCTTTTAAACAATATTTACAGGCCCAGTAACAATAATATCTGAAAGCCTTTGAAAGCCAGCCCTATAGCTCTTGGCTAGTCTGCTTCATTATTTTCCCATTGTGCACGGCAAAATGGCAGCATGCAATTGTACTTTTATAGGTCTCCCACAAAAACTATTTCAAAAGAAGCTGGAAAATCAAGCACTTCAAAGTTAAGAAATGCCCAAAATAGGTTGCCCTTACAACCTTAATTTTACCCATTTTTACAACTACAATGTGACCCAGTCTTTAATTGTGCAGTGTTATCAATTTGGTCTGGGCTTTCTATGCGGCAGGAGTACTCCGAAAATCAAGGTGAATGTGTAATAAAGTCTGCCGAGTATACAAAGAGCTG
>VFFE01009081.1:0-80564 GCA_008921705.1 Burhinus oedicnemus | reverse complement strand
CAACCTAACCAAACACGTCAGAAATGTTTTCATTCAGTATTTTTAGAATCAAGACAGTAAGGAAAGTAACAATATTTAAAAGCTTTGTATTAAGGCTGTCTACATTCCACTACAGAACACTGTTGCTTTGTACAGCACCCCCAGGGGAAAACTGCTTTCATAAAGGCTTTTAAACAATATTTACAGGCCCAGTAACAATAATATCTGAAAGCCTTTGAAAGCCAGCCCTATAGCTCTTGGCTAGTCTGCTTCATTATTTTCCCATTGTGCACGGCAAAATGGCAGCATGCAATTGTACTTTTATAGGTCTCCCACAAAAACTATTTCAAAAGAAGCTGGAAAATCAAGCACTTCAAAGTTAAGAAATGCCCAAAATAGGTTGCCCTTACAACCTTAATTTTACCCATTTTTACAACTACAATGTGACCCAGTCTTTAATTGTGCAGTGTTATCAATTTGGTCTGGGCTTTCTATGCGGCAGGAGTACTCCGAAAATCAAGGTGAATGTGTAATAAAGTCTGCCGAGTATACAAAGAGCTGGACATGACACCCTTATGAATTCTTTTTCGTAAACATGGAAAGAGGAACAATTTCATTTCAGAATTACCCACTGCCAAATTTCCACATACTGCACCAGATACCTGCAGCACCAGAACGTTCAAAATTACCGCAACGATGCTTAAGAACAACAAGTAAGCGATTTTTCGTTGGTCCTCAGAAGCTGCTCTGACAATTATTAAAACCTGAAACTTCAAGGGGAGGGGGGACACGACAACAAAAACCAAACCAAAAAACAAATCAAGAACGAAAAAATTTTAGCCAGAAACAAGCCTAGGGAAAAAAAATAAAATTAAAAAAAAAAAATTAATCGAATGCTTCATCCAGCCAACTTACAAGCAATGAAAAGTGTGTGGATATCCTGGAAATTATTCAGCCTGCTTAATTGTGCATATTGATACGAGGAACAGATGTAGCATTAGAAATTCAGCCCCAGACGAGTAAACACCAGTTTCAATATAACAGTAAAGTAAGTTCTCTTTTGCATTTAACTTTTCATGAAATTTTAATGAGGAAAAGGATAAAACAAGAAACAAGAAAACAGTCTAATAAATTTGTCCACTAAAGGTGGTATAGTGGCATAAATGACTGAGAACCCGTTTCCGCAAGTAGCAACTATATTTAAACATAAAAGTCCGATTTCTAGAAACTCAGCTCTAAATATGTCTGAAGGTGGCCTAAGACGTATCAATATTGCCTTCCATTATATATATATATTTTTATCCCTCTTACCCAGCTCAGCCTGCACCTAGCTAACACATGAGTACTTCACTGATTTCCACTTCAAAACTTTGCATAGAGCTGAACTTCAGGCCACTTTTATTTGGGTAGAATCCATCCTCTGGATATCATAAATGTATATTTGGAGAAAATAATTCCAATGGCATCATAAGTAAATTGTTTCTCTTCTTCAGAGCATATAACACCTGGAGGCACGTACAACCTGCAAACACAGTACACGGCAATCAGTTTCTTTCAAAAAGCACGTATTCTGTTAGAAAAGCTGTTCTCAAGGGCCAAAGCCTTCAGCCACTTAAAACCATTTTTACTCCAGAATAAATTGTGTGTTATTTAATGCCTAGCCTTGATTTACAGCCTCTAAAATAAGAAGAGGGCCAGACTATGAGCACGACAGCAGTGGTCCTGCGATGCTGCGCCCTCCCCAGGCAGGATGTGATAGGGGCAGCTCCGTTTGCACAGTGCTGGTTGGAACGCCAAGATTCCCAATGCACTTAAGGAATGTTTTATACTGCAAAAACATCTCTTAGGGATGCAGCAAGAAATACAGATGGGTATCACGTGAAACCACCATAAACGGCTTCAGGTTTGTAAATGTGGCAAGGTCACATTCTTTCATAACCAAGTACTTATTACATCATTGGATTACTAATAATTCTGAAACTTCTTTTTTTTTTTTCCTCACTTCTTGCTAGGGCTTACTCACAACTTGCAAATCGTTTCTCCCCCCTCCCGCTGAAACAGTAGCGCAGTAAGAAATACAAGGACAGACCGTAGCGCTAAGCTCTCGGTGCCGGGGATTTGCCGCTCCCAGCGGCAGCCTTTCACGGCTGGGTCTCACGACTTGAACTAGACTAGACTTGAACTTGACTAGAAAAGCTCCAGCTAAAACCAGCCTTCAGTCTACACCCGTACACGTCCGGCAAGCAGCATCGAGGAAAAGTATATTCCTGACTAACTTCCAGTAGCTAAGCCCTAATGACCTGCAGGAATTCACGTGCATACAGTGAAGGGCAACTCATACAGTAGTGTTATTATCTCTAATTATCAATAAAACTGTCAAAACATTTCCTGTACAAATGAGAGAAGAGTCTGGACATGCATTTATGCCCCCGATACTGGAGTTCACCTCAGGTGAGGATCTCACTTGACCTCTGCAGTTTGTAATATTCCTGTTCTTGAATATTTTTGCTGTCAGCTGTGTCCCTCTCTTTTTCTCCATCCTGCCTCGTGTCCTAGAAAACCAACTTTACGACAATTGCCTTCTGGAACCGAGGGCTCATACTTATGAGTGCACTACAACAATTACAAGATTGAATATGGGTTTAGAAAGCAGCAAACCCATTTTTAGAATCATAGAATGGTTTCATCTTTTCACTGCTGTTCTAGGAAAGAAACTCTGCACCAAAGACAGCCAATCCTCTCAGAGGAACACAACATTATTTCCTACAAGCATCAATAAGACGAAGGTTCTATGTTAGGTATTGTGACTCTCCAAAAGGAGACAGAAAACTGTATATAATGTAATATAATTGATTTCAAAAAACTGTCTGATACTGCTGGCTTTGGGTTTCCTAGTAAATCAAACTATTGGAAAGCCATTCTCAAAAGGGATATATCACACTTCATTTCTGATATGAACATTCAAAACATTGGGGGAAGTGTGTAGAATTGTAGCAAAGTATTACAATCTCAGATGACCAATAAACACAGAATGAAGCACTACCGAGCATCATTCTGTACGCAAGAGATGGTATTTGTTTAATATATCTCATTTAATCTCAAAGATGAAAAATCAGATGCATCTACAGAGTACCCAAGAGAGGATTCTAGCCTGGGGAAGAGTACCCGGCGTACCCCTTAAAATTAGAAACTGCGGTCTTCCATTACCAGAAAATTTAGTTGCAATTTCTACACAATGAGTTTGGAAACTAATTATGTCACACAGACAGAATGGAATTTATCTGAAAACAACCAATATCACAGTTCAGGAGAACCAATTCCACTTTTTCAGATGAACAGCTTTCCTTGTCATGTTAAAAAAAAAAAAAAAAGTCTTAAAATAGTGATAATATCTAAAATTTCAAATGGAAGCTTCTAATTAAAGAAAAGACAAGCTTTAAAATGAGCAAGTGAAACCAAGTTTCCTGTCAATGTGCATGCCCCATTCTTCACAGGAGTCAGACTTGGAAAAATAAGTAATTCCGTGACTCTGAGTAGTAGCAAAGCCTGCTTTCCTATGGATATATGCTTTTTGTTAAATTTCCTTCTGGTCAACTGAAGCTTTTCCTGCAGTAGGGCTATTTTCAAAGTCTGTTTGCTTTGGGGTTCTCTCCTATATGAGCTCACTTCACAACTTTCCTCTTCAGTGGGATGCCTGTGAGACCACTTAAACGTTTTCTTTTTCTTCTGTCCCCAAATGTGTGAATGCTTAAGGATACTGGAGAACTCCATCAAATTTGACTCAAATCAGTTAACAGGATCCAAAGCTCACAGAGCAAGACGGAAGGAAATATTTACAGAGACTCACAAAGTACGACTCGATGGCTCTCGGGTTGGCTGAGTAACAGTTTGCTAATCTGGAGGCACACCTTGCCCGGCTGCGTAGTGCCGCTGAAGTCGGAGCTCCGGTCTAGAGCCAACTGAATCCCAGGAGGCTGCTAATGGCACCATAGAGAGCTCTGGGTCTCCAGGCTCTTCTGACCAATATCTCACTTCCAGGTACTTAGAAGTCTGAAAAGTTCGCAAAACTAGAACCCACATGAAAAGTCATACAAGAGCCAGTGCCATGTCTGGGGGGACACCTCAGGAACCTCGGGTATTTTTACCACAACCTTCAAGCTGGGTGTTCCTGAGATTATCTTCCTAAAACAAATTTATGGCCCTACGAGGTTTGCACTGGAAAATCAGAATCATGGTAAGTAATCTAAATATATATATTTCATATGAACCATACCAGCTGGAGTTTATTTCAAGCAAATGTAAGCAAGTGCTACACATCCTTAAAAAGAGGACAGGAAGCCCGTTCATCCAGCCAGTCTCATTCACTATTAGTAGGAGCTTAAGTTCCATGAGAAGGAATTTGGGACGGCACCTTCTGTAGCGCTCTCTGTGTATCTCACTGAAGTAGCATAGAAAAAGTACTTATTTTCCAGCTGCTACCCACCTTGCCTATGCCATGCCTTCGGTAGACTTTCTATGCAATAAAAGTGTTTATTAAAAAAAAAACCAAAACAAAACAGAAATGCAGCAAGCCACAAAATTTTAAGCCATTCTTAATTAAAACAAATAATAATACATCTTGTTGTACTGACTTATGTGCGAGCATCAAAGTTAAAGTAACCACAAGCATTTGTAAGACCAAAGGGGTCTCCAATGTCAGAGTATGATACCAAATTAATTTTTAGAGAGTCTGAATTATATAAGCACCTGGCAACATCCATCATCTTCTGAAGTCATGGAAGGCAGTTCTGAAAAAAAATAAATGAACGCAACATGAATGATATATGCATAATTCTGGGCTATGTTTTGTCATCCACGACACTGTAAATCAGCTTTACGGCTAGCTCAGCCGACTCTTGCCGCCTTTCTTTTCAATAGGAAAATCCTCCAGCGCACACTTCTCCCTTAGCGGTACACATTCAATTTTTTTTCAGCTGGCTTTCAATATTAGCCTTGTGGTGACAAAAAGGAATAAAGGTTTCCTTAAACGCAGGAGTCGCTGTCTTTAAGGGCAGCTAAGCATACCACCACCAGTTGGGTGAATTGTCCATATTTATGGACAGGGGACACTGCCAACAGCACAAAAAAGCGGAGACTATATAACCCAGGGTTGAAATGTGTTTTAGATGAAAATGAAGCTTCTCTCTGTGCCTTAGCTTGCCATAGAATCTCTGCAGGGAACACGAGCGACAACTGAAAATGGGAACCTTCCCATTCATAGGTTAGTACATCTGGCTTTATCCACTGGCCATATTTCTGAAATAACTAAAGGAAGTTGCTTTTAGTTAGACTGATCTTTTACAAGTATCAGATCAGTGTAAGTTTTGTGTACAATCCTATAAACAAAACAACGCTGCCACTTTCTAGGCAAAACTTTCAACACCTTTGAAAGCGCCACATGCTGTTGCTTGGAAGCAATGAACAATGAGTCAACACAAACCAATGTCATCTATATATGCAGCCGATAAATATTGCCATGAGCTATCAAGAAACTAAGCTGCTCACAAGCCTCCAGTAAAGAGATAAGTCCATTGTCTATCGCTCCCATTCACCCCAAACCTGTGAGTGTCTTCCACTAAAAAGATCAGAAAATAGGGACTTCGTATCAGTGATATTTCCAGCAATTGAAATAATGCAATTATAATTTTGAGAGCCTAAAAACAGCGCATCTGTTCCACAGAAATGGATTAGCTGGGACATGCTTGTCGAATGCTAGACAGATCTGTACGCTAGTGGATAAAACAAGGTCATTTCTGCAGTTCATTGACTTGCTCTGACGTGGCTCCTTCTCTTCTGGATACCTGGCAAAACCTATTTTCAAGGGATTTACCATCCAGGTATTTTTAAGGCAAACAAGTCATTTCGGACTCTACATCGAGCTTGCAAATAGCGCTCTAGAATGAGGCCTCTAAACTTTGCTGCTTTTTCTCTGCAGAAAACATTATTTTCACTTAAGAAAGGGTGATTAAATTCTTAATTACTCAGCTTGCACATAAAAATGTCTTTCAGTAGAGGTAAATGTGGGTTTTTTTTATAGATAGAGGTTAAAGCCGAGTTTGAAAATATGTCCCTTGGTGTCTGTTCAATAACTACAAAGCTGCTAAAAACTGGGAAAAGCGCACATACATACTCAAGTCATGTCAGAGACTCCCTCTGGACAGCCGGGGGGTGCATCGCACCTCTGTATTTGCCCACAAATACAGCACATCTGTACGCGGCAGTCAGGGCGCAGCAGAGAGCACTGCTCCCTGGAATCCGGCCTCAGTCCCCCAGGAAAATCAGGGATCTCTGCTAATGCGACCGGCATTATTTACGTGCGCTGTAAAGACTTAAAATAGCTTTCCTTTCACTTAGGCAAACAATTTTAGTGAGCGTAAATGCAATTGTGCTCTTGAACATTCTCATTATATTGTGGCGTCTCTTCGAAAAGGAATTTTAAAAAAGGATTTCCGTGTTAGGTGGTTCCTTGGCACAGTATTTACTGTCAGAGGATGCTGCTGCAATATGCAGTAGATAGCCCCATAAGACACTGAATTCCATTTTAACCACAAGCTTTGGATATACTAGAAAAAAAAATAAAATATTTGGATGCATTGCTTTGAGAACTGTAAGAAAGCTGAATATATAGCTAATAATAAAATCTAATGGTTAAAGATGGTCACATCTTTAATAATAAACATTAGTCAGTGTCATATAATTTCTATAATTTAGTATCTCGTTCAAAGATCTATTTCTCAGTATAGCTAACTTCAAGCGTTCAAAAACTCCACAAAGATAACACTGATTTTATCCTGTGCATGAGGGCAACACAGAAAAGAAATCGAGATGCGTAATTTTTCTTTAACTCCTTGCAACAGAATCGTGTACAAGCCAAAGTTATAAATGAATTTTAAAAAGCATTCAGACACATGGGAGGGGAAAAAAGCCAACCAAGACCAAGTAATACCAAGACATAATGCCTGGCTCAGGAAGTCCTGACGGGGCTTCTTATTATTAGGGTTTAGGAATGTATACCAGGGAAGCATGATCTTACGTGGTATTACTGCAAACATCATGTGTCTATAATAAGGGAGATTTAAATGCCAGTATATCCACCCCGGTTTCTACTTCTCCCTGCCATTAACAGCTTACTGGCAAACCAACCACCACACACCACAGGAAAGACACACTGCCATCAAAATTCTTCAGAAAAATAATAGGACAAGAAAGGGTAAGACTGTAAGAAGTCACGGTAGGAAATTATTTACTTGTACCGTTTGTACAAGCCAAGAGAAATAAAGCTTTCCTGAGAGCTTGTTGGAAAACACTCTGGCTTTTGGAGACCGGGATTCTCCTCTCCCTGCACGTTCCTTCCCCAGGTCGTTGCCCCCCACTTGCTTGGCTGCAGACGTGCCCGACAGCGAGCAGCCACAGCCCCATCCAAGGAACGGCATGGGCACGTTTGCCCTTATTTGATGTCCTGCCTGGCTCTTCAGCTGTGATTTCACTACTCATCTTTTCCTAACGGTGCGCTTAGCTACAATCTATTACCTCGTTTACGCGATATATGCGAGTTCTACTGAAATCAAGACAATTTTGTTCAGGTACTAAGGTCTGCTCATAAAGAGAGCGAGAAACGTGCTACAGGATGTCATCGGAGTCCAGTGCTGCAAACATCCTCTGCGAGGCGTTCCTAGGAGGAACAGCCTTTAGCTAATACTACCTAATAATAAACATTTGAAGACTTAGGTCCTCAAAGATTACAACTGAAAAAAAAAAAAACCAAAACCAAAATCAAAAAACAAAAAAAATCCCAAACCCACAAAAAAACCCAGAAATTAGTGCTACGGCAAGGAGAGAAAAATTTTAAAGGATTTGTTTAAATAGGTTATAAAACTGTATCTAGGAGGTTCCTTCATGACACTGCATGGAGACAACAAAAGAAGGTAAATGAGACATACATGTGCTGAGTCAGGAATTTTTCTTTTTTAATGAAGAAGGAGTACATACAAATGGCTACTGACAAAAGCAGCTGATTAGGGGAATATTAAATCCAAGCGGAAAACGGAGCAAATACTTCCCAAATGTCTAAGACTAGAAGAAAAGACAGAAGGCCTCGTGAAAGAAAGCTGAAGTGCACAGGAAAGATAGAAAAGAAAGCTAAAAATGACAAAGGGACAACCATGAAAATAATACAAGAGTAATAAGGACAGGCAAGTGCGCCTGGAGAGCAAGGAGATAAGCTACATCATGAAATGTTATCTACTTTGAGCAAGGGAAGGCAACTTTTTCCATTGTCCCTAGAGCAACGCATTATGGAGACTAACTCCACAGCTCACGAGCTATTCCAGCGCCTTTGCTCGTGGGAGGAAGAAATAAACTTCCTGCAGAAAATACCGCAGCCCAGGTCTGTGTACACACGTAAGTGTCTTTTCTGCCAGGAAACGAGTGAGCAGAGTCAGGACCTTGCTTTCTTCCATTTCGCTTCCCGTCAACTTGCAGAAAGATGAAGACGGTAGCAGCAAAAACTGGCTCTAGGAGAGTTGGGAATCATTCATGTAAAACACTGAAGAAAGAGGGAAAGGGACTCAAGTAAGGGGAAAAGTGAGGTGGAACATTGTATTTTTCTTCAGTGGTCATGAGGGAAATCAAAAATGGAGGAAAAAAGCTTCCTCCAAAAATTAACAGTTAAGCACAAGTCTAATATGAGAGAAAATTACTGCGAAAAACTGAGATGGAAGAGATTATACCCACTAATGATTCACTCCGTATTAAAGGGAGAGAGGAGAAATGAAGAGGGGGAAAAAAACCTAGCCCAAATCTCTAGGAAGGGCTCTTACTCTGGAAAATTAGAGAACTTGGAGAAATATGCACCAAGCAACATTAATCAGCAATTTTTTCAGATGATAGATGATACCTAAACCATCTGGTAATAAGAGTATAAAAAAGGCATGAGAGAGGAAAGCAGCTCGAACGAAAGGAAAATTTGTCGTGGCTGCAAATCTGCACAGTGATTAAAGACAACGTACAGAAGTCAGAAAAAGACCATTTCACGATTATTGACAAATACACCATTTAAAACCATCTCGCCACCTTCATGATGTCATAACATTCATCAATAATGTTAGAAACGGAGGAAATCACGGAAAAGGGATAATTTCTGAAAATCATGGGGAAATCACAGGGGTAGTTCCTGAAAAGAAGATAACACGGAAATGAAATCTTCTTTTGTACAAATGATGATGATGCAAAAAGATGAGGACAAAAAAGGAACAACAACCGGTTATTTTAAAGAGTCAATGGCACCTAAACAAAGCTTATATGGTCTTGGCAAGTACCCCAAAGTTAACCTGAAAAACCTCACGCTCCTATAACGAGATGGCAGTCTGCCTGCCCTGGGGCTTCCAACTTTCGGTTCTAGAAATTGGGTTTAGCATCCAGCAATGTGGCAACAGTGAAGAATCCCAGAATGCCCTACGTGCTTCCCACAAAAAGTCTGCAGGCCAGAACAACACGATAAGCACTGCATTTTGCGAGAATACAGGAAAGCAAAAGATGTAACAAATGTTCTAAATAAACCAAGAAAAACAAGGCAGAGTCAAAACAAGTTTGAGAGACTCGGGATTAAAAAAGAAGATACCGACACAACAGACAACATTACATTTTCACTTCGCCCATTATATTTTATATATTTTCTTCAAAGAGCCCTCTAGTTTTGCTCTGAGAAGTCTTGAGCAAATGCATTGGTAACATCTAGGTTGCAAGAACAAAAGTCTAAACCCTTAACTGGGCGAGCTACCCGCCTTTTCCTAGATCACTGATTCACTACATCGGGAATTCGTATGTGTGTTTTAAGGCCATAAATAATGACTTCCAAATTAGGAAAAACTAGACACGATACCTGGAGGAGGTGCTTAGAATGACAGAGTTTCAAAAGATTGTAGTTACGTGAGCCAAGAGGTGACAAACCAGTCGGTTGGTTACGATGTTCCCAAGGGAGAAAATAAAAAGGCAGAGCTAGTGGGGCAACGGTAAATATCGAGGCCATGAAGTGCAGTAAGCTATGGTGTCAGCCATACAGCTGACCAGACAGTACAGGAACATCTGCCAGCAATGGAGACCGGCCAACTCCAGGCTCAGAAATACTCATGCCACATCACTTCAGTAACTTGAAAAATGAATCATATTAGATTCTAGCCATATTTAGATAGCCCTTAAGACAGGATGCAGTTCAAGCTTTTACCACACCTCTTACCCAGCATTTGCCTTCAGATGCGTGTTTCTGAATATTAAAAAATTTAAAAGCATATTCAGGCAGTTATTTTCTTGTTTCTTAAATTTGAAAGCACCGTAAATTAAGATTCTAGTTGCTGCAACAAGGTGTAAATGTATGTGAAGAGTACATATTGCAAGGAAGCACACTTTCTGAATCCTCTGCGTATCTTTTTTTTTTTTTAAAGAAAAAGGTTTTAAAAGTAAAAGCAAGAGATAAGAAAGTGAAAGGAACAGATGACAAAATGGGTTTGGGACTATAAAGTAAGTTCCTCTGAAGCTCGTGGAAATATACTGGGAAACTGCCGAGGAACACTTGGCAGCCTGCTAGCAGGAATTCTGCTACTACTGTATTTACTGCATTAACGAGAAAGAGCCACAAAGGAATTCTCAGGTTTTAGACTGCCGTCTTCGCAGCAGTAAGAGGATGTTTTACCTTTCATGCTCAACTTAGAAATTTAAGAATTAACTCTACTCAACATGCTCACTGCTTTGCAAATCCCTGCCTGACTGGGTCAGCCATCCCCTGCAGCACCCTGTATTCCCCTGGGACTGGGTAAGGGCAGGAACGGGGGAAGGAGACCCAATTACCCTTTTTATTCTACATCCAGTTAGCTTTTTAGTTTCTTTTACATATGGGTGAGTAGAAAGAAAAGCATAAGTATATATAATGTTAAGAGAATCTCAAATCATTGTAGTATTAGTATTTTAGTTATTTTACATTGGCATATCGGCATGTTACATTTCTCTTCGTCTTCACCTCAAGATACTCTCAGGGGCTTATTCTGCGTTAAGTAACTTAATTGAAAAACCTTCAAAGGAGAATTGTCTGTAGAAAATCATAACTTACCAAATCTCACTGAAGCGAAGGAAAGGGGAAAATACAGACCTTGGGTCATTACTAGACAGTTACCTCTTTTCTCTCTTTTTTTTCCTGCTCTCCTGGCCTTTTTTTTTTTTTTTTCCCCCTCCTCCTTTCTTGCTAGAAAGCATGAAACATGCACCTCTGCTACGACCAGCTCGACTTCTTTTATTATTCGAGCGTTGCTCCCAAGGCAGCAGCTCAGCGGCTCCCCAGCGAGTGTTCAACCTGCAGGGAAGCAGCAGCGAGCAACACGCTGCTGTTCTGCCACGTTTTCCGCTTGGACCTGCCGGGAGGCATTCATCACCGCATAGACGGAGGTGGCTTTCGCTGGAATCGCTCATGTTTCAACTCGGGAGTTTCATTTCATTAGCTTCCATTTCCAAAGCGCACACGTTTTTTTCCCCATCGTACAGATGTTCAGGCTGACATAGGCCATGCATCACTTGAAGTTTAAAAATGCTCCACTGTTTCTGCCACCAAGGCCTCCAACGTGCTAATGAAACCTGATGAAACCACTTGTGTGTATAGCTAAAACTTAGAGCTTAGGTTTAAAAAGCATAGAGAGAAAACGTCTACGGAAAATATATTTAATAAGACCTGCCTTTTTCTGTGCACTCCAAAAACGAGGGTAATTTGCCTGAACGGGAGTTACACCCCGACCACGCTTTAGGTGCGTGAAACCACTGGACTCCCATTTTAACCCTAAATCTCACATACTAGCGCCCAGAAGAACAATGAATAAACTGTGCTTTCCTCTGAAGAAGCTATTTCTGAGCCCACTTGTGACTTCCCAGTGACAAGCTCTGGAATTCGTTTGGGCTTTTATTCCAGGGCCAGCCCCTTAGTGCTCTCTGGTAGCGAGATGCCAACGTGGGGCTGCAGCTCAGAGCGCCCAAACCCAGGGAGGGACAATCTGTGGACTCCCACAGCGAGGGACTTAACGCACAGCCTACGGCACTGCAGCTCCACATAGCAATGTCCTTCCCATGCGCCAGATGCTCTCCCTCTCCTCAAACTATAACAGCAATTTAGAAGAAAAACACAGACATACAAGCAGACACATTCAGGCAGTCATATTCACACATTCCAATCAGCCCCACGGGTATCTGCGCTGGAAGCGACCCAAGGACGGATTTATTCTTCCAGTTTTGCCCATTAGATTCCGATTCCAGTATTTTCTTCACCAGAAACGCCCGTGCCCCTAACTGCCTTCACTCAAGAGTAAATGCAGCAACGCCACAAGCGTCCAGCAACAGAGCAGAGTGGTGTTTATGCGCACTAGGTGAACGCATGTGCTGGGATTCCAGTGTTTAGTGGATCGCGGATGTGCGCGTACCTGACCGCACGCTTCCCTCACAAACTTGGTCAGACCAGAAGAGGAAAAGGATGGTAAAAGCTACTGCTACACTGCTGCTCCAGCACTGCCTCTCGTCAGCAGTCCCGCATTGCTGAGGAGGACTTCTACAACAGACCCTTCCACCAGCTTCCCACCTCCAACCTTCCAAACACCAGCCAGGTCACCCAGAAGGCTTGGGTGGGCTCCCTTATAGCTGACACAATCGTGTCGGATGATCGCTGATCAGGAAAACGTAGGTAATTTGTAGTACACAGCTGTCAAATTAAACTTTTGCTATGAAGAGACTAAAAATCTGTCCATACTTCCATTTTTATCAGAATTACCTTAATTTTTAGAAGACTAAGCTACTGAGCTTCATCATCACACAGACGGCCTTACTTTTTCTTTTTTTCTTTTTTTTTTTTTTTTTTTTTTTTTCATTTATATAATTATCCTCTGGCCCTTTTCATCTCTGGCACGATGACAAAATAGCAATTCTTTTTTTATTAAGAGGTTATTTGTTGAAGCAAAACACACCTGAATAGCTTAAATCAGATCAGGAGAGGAAACGCAACCTCATGGCCAAAGCATCTGGTTGAGCGTCTGGAGACGTGCATCATTTTTTGGCTCTGCCGCAGGCGCCACATGACAGCGGGCAGCTGAGGCTCCCGGAGAAGCTGGCTCCCGGCGTGCCCCGCTCACGGCACGCACAGATGGCTTCCCGGCTCGCTCAGGCCGTTCTTTGCACACCGGGGCGGCTCCTACAGAGGTGTGCATCCTCGCCGGCACTGCTCACAGCCTCGCTACTCCCGGGCCGTGGGACCCTCTGACTATAGACAACTGCTCAAGGGACAAAAAAATGGGGTTTGATCCCTACGCCTTTGCCTTTAGCTGACATCAGGGATATACTGATGTGAGCCCACTGCCGGGTTCACCCACGGTCAAATTCCACTCTTCCTACCAGAATCGTACCACTAATTAACTTGATACACATTTACTCATATTTTGTATGGTAAACGGCATTTGGAAACAGGCTGGTTTGGTTGATTTCCTTAGCCAAGATTACTCGTGCGTTGCCCACAGAGGGCTGGAGCCACGCGACCACGGTTACCAGCAAATCAAAGAATCATAGAATTGTTTAGGTTGGAAAAGACCTTTAAGATCATTGAGTCCAACTGTTAACCTAGCACTGCCAAGTCCACCACTGAACCACATCCCTAGGAGCCATGTCTACACATCTTTTAAATAGTTCCAGGGTATTTATTATTAAATACCTCCAGGTTTACCTCAGGCAGTTGTAGAGAGCAATAAGGTCTCCCCTCAGCCTCCTTTTCTCCAGGCTGAACAACCCCAGGTCCCTCAGCCGCTCCTCACAAGACTTGTGCTCCAGACCCCTCACCAGCTCCGTTGCCCTTCTCTGGACACGCTCCAGCACCTCAATGTCTGTCTTGGAGTGAGGGGCCCAAAACTAAACACAGGATTCGAGGTGGGGCCTCACCAGTGTCGAGTACAGGGGGACAATCACCTCCCTAGTCCTGCTGGCAACATTATTCCTGATACAAGCCAGGATGCCATTGGCCTTCTTGGCCACCTGGGCACACTGCTGGCTCGTGTTCAGCCAGCTGTCCACCAACACCCCCAGGTCCTTTTCCACTAAGCGCAGAGAGTGGGATGCCCAGGGAGCAAGGGGATGCTCGACTGTGTGGACCCTCAAAACCAGCTCCTAATTAACTCTCCAGGATTAACCAGCTCTCCTTACAGAGAGTAAAAAGAAGCCCGAATTCACTCTCCCAATGATCTGGATTTCAATAAAATTCCAAGTAATATATTTTTCTTTCACAGAGATCTCTTCTTGTGCTACCAGGAGGAGCTCTGGATCATCAGATTAGCTGGCTTACAAAAAATAAACTCTAAAAAGTGAACTGAAAAAAGAACTGAAAAAAAGTTATGACGGCTCCACCACAACACAACAAACTGCTTCAAGAATGCTGACAGGAGTACTAGATTTTGCATTCTTTTCCCTTCAAGTCTGACATTTAAGTCCTTACAGACCATCCCTCCAAGCTGTTCTCTTCAACAACAGAGCTGAGCGCCTTTGCAGAGGAAAGCTGAGGTGACCTTACGGCTCTAGGGCCCGGCATTTTGACCCGGCACCGGGCAGGGAGGGCTCAGCACCTCCTCAGAGGCTGTGAGGGGCCACCCGCGGCCAGTCCAAACCGGTTCCGGCCGGCTTTGCCACATCCCCTTCCCACCAAAACCCGCCGGTCAGAGCCCCCCACGCCACCCGCCGCAGGGACTGGAGACGGAGGCCGGAAGTTCGCTCCATCAGAAGTTTGGCAATAAGGCATAAATGGCCCAGCGGAGACATTTTGCCTCATGAGGACACAGAATAAAGGGTACTTTCCCCTCACACGGCCAGCGCGACTGCCTGAAGGCGGGCCCATCTCCGCCGTCGGAGTGGGCACAACCGGCCACCAAGAGAGCGGCTACGCAGGCCTGTCTTGCACGCTCGCCTGTGTCTCGCACGCACGCCTGTGTCTCACACACTTCCCAGACAGGCAACGGCACTCGCTCTGCAAAATTACATCCTTGTGGAAGGACAGAGCCCCTCACCACTGACTACATGTCGCCTGTATAATCCAGGCCGCGGTGGCTCGGCGCAGCAGCTTGGAATGCTGCGAGGAGTACTTCGGGAGAGGTCTAAACCCAAATGCACCGGGGCAGAGGAGGAACGTAGCTTTGCACGGCTAATTCTGCCGCTCTCCCACCCAGACCATGGACTCCTCTGCCCTCTCCTCCCACATCCGGCCGCCGGCTTCTCAGGGCGAGCGGAATGGCGGAGCTGCCCTACGCGCCCATCACCTCCTCCCGCCGCACCGTGGAGCCAAGAGAAACCCGCGCAGCGCAGTGCCGCAAACTCGGCAAGTATCCGAAAAGAAAGCACGCTACAAAAGCAAAAGGCTTACCTTTAACTTTGCATGGTTACATATTTATATTTCTCTGCTTGTATTTTATATATTTATGTATGGTTTGGATGTTTACATCATTATGTGTCTATGTTTATATTTATAAATGTCTGCGCTTATATTTACACACTTGTAAATTATGTATTTATATTTACATACTTAAATATAAATATTTAAAGAAACTCACATTGTTCCTAGAGGAACATTGGAAAGAACAAAAATTATTTTTGTAACTGAATAGGTCCGATATTTGTTACTTAAGAATTAAAAGACATCAACAACTTTATATTCATTTTCATGTTAAAAATGGTGGGGGGTTTTTTTAAGCTTTAGAATTTCTTCCCTGTGCATCCTTTATACATAACTCCAGCTGACAGCAATGGGAATTCTATGAGCCCTTTCTAAAGAACAGAATGAACCTTTTAGCTGCAAAACATTTCGATTTTTTTGGTGGGTTTTAGCCCCTGGTGCTACCTGAAGATAACAGCTGTCACGTCAAAAAGGAGGTCTGTATTTTACCAAATGCAGAGAAAGACAAGTTGGCTGCCGCGCGGGGCAGTAATCTTTCATATTTAAGGTCCAGCTGTACTCGGGGTGAGTCAGGCTAGGTCTCTGACTGGGACAGAGTTACTCCGGTTCACAGCAGCTGGGGATTCGGCCGCTTCTGTCGAGGTCCACCATTCTACCTTCTGCTCTCAAACTCTATGCAACGTTTTGGGGCGCATCATAGAATCATAGAATCATTTAGGTTGGAAAAGACCTTTACGATCATCTAGTCCAACCTTTGACCCTACTCTACCAGGTCTGCCACTAATCCATGTCTCTAAGCACCACATCTACACGACTTTTAAACACATCCAAGAATGGTGACTCCACCACCTCCCTGGGCAGCCTCTTCCAATGTTTGATAACTCTTTCAGTGAAAAATTTTTTCCTAATGCTGCAGCACATCCCCAGCTTTCCGCTTCCGAGTGGCAGTGTCAGCTCCTACGGTCTCTCCCGCAGGCTGGCTACTCAAGGCGAGCTTTCACAGCAATGAGGTGTACGGCATGGTCAACTCAACCACCTGAACAAGAAGCCACCCCCAACACGTACAGCAGAGAGATCTTCGGCATCCTGCGGTATACTCCAAATTTCTAAAGGAAATTACTGAGTATTATAGGAACCCTCCACAGGCCATTTTTACTCACTGATGCAAAATACCAACTGAACATGAGTCACCGCCTAAGGCTACGCATCTCTGCATCACGGCTTCTACTCATCAGCTTCCTTCAGTCACTCCTCCAATACGGATTAATGGCAAGTTCATTCTGCAAGTGCTCGTCTTTGGTTTCTCATTTCTCCTTCCATCCCAACAACAGATCACAAAACTGAAAAAATGTGAGTATTTTTTCTTTGTTCAAAAGCATTGGCCAGTATTTTCCAACTGGCTTTAAAAAAAAAAGAAGTAACTTTTTTTTTTTGTGGAATTCCAACAGTCAGTCAAAAAAAGATCAGGCTCAATGTTAAATATTAATGATTCATTTTGTTTCCATTACAAGACAGCTAAGAGGCAGCAGTTCAAGACAGTTTATGAGCCCTCCATACCTTTAAAGACGCTGAGGCTGGGGACGTGCATGTGTATCTGTCACAAGTGATTTTGCTCCAACTTACTGACATTCTCCGTATGTCATAAGGCACGAAGTAGAATTTTTGGGTCAGATCCAAAAAAAGCATTACTTTACTCTCCCAGACGCACATGGTTTCTAAAAGTTACTTAACATTCGTGGCTGCTAGCAATAATTAAAGGCTCAGTGGATCTGTAAAGGATGTTCCCGGTACTGAAAGTGGAGGGCAGGGCATGAAACGGAGATGGAGAAAGGGACGGCTGACCAGCTCGGGGCTGGCTGTCCTCAGTCCGTCTGAAGAACCGGGACTTCTTCGAAAGAGCTCGTCTCAGCTTCCCATCTCAAGCACGTTTACTGGAGAGCGCGTTGCCTGCAGGCCCCGCGGCACGCGGCACCGACCCGCACGCCTCGGCTGCTGCTGCCCACCAGCCAGATCTCCGGGCCCCTGCGCCGGCCGGGGATGCTGTCTCGGAGCGACCTAAGGCAGCTCCAGATCATCCCCTTCCTTGAGCCACCTCAGACGCTCTCTCTGGAGCGTGGAGACAATCCTACACTACGTCCTACACGTCCTTGAACATGGCTACTGCAGAAAGGACTGCTGCGGGACCCCGAGGTTTGAGGTTTACCCTCGGTCCGGTAGAAAAAGAAACAGCCTGTGAACCAGAAACAAACCCAGAAGAGCCTAACCTGTTCCCGAGGAGAAACCAGCACTCCCGAGAAGGCGTCAAAACGCAGAAGTTACAGGTATGAAGAAAACCTGCCCGTCTCCTCCCGGCAGAGTGCGGAGCGGAGCCGAGACGTGCTGTGCGAGCACGCGCTGAGCCCGGAGGAGCTGGACACAGACCACTAGTAAAACGCTGGTATTTAAACATACGTGCAAGTTACCTCACTGAGACACAACTCACTGGCCTTGAGCAACTTCCTTGTTTCCTTTCTGCCAGTTTTGTGCAATTGCCTTCTCTTCTGCTGTTATCGTAGCGACATCGCTTTTAAAGCGCTGTCGGGTGAATAAGGCAAGTCACTTCATTAGCAGAACCCAGGGGATGGCAGACTTTCTCAGTGTGTGAAAATCATTAACACAGCCGCACACAGATCACAAACAGATCCGATTTTTAGCGGTACTAGGAAATTTGGAATAGAAATTTGGGTTTTTAGATATTTTTTTTTTTTTTTTTTCCTTTTGCGGCACTTTACGGTTGGGCCTTCTATCAGAGGACATCCAGGAATGATTTAACCACTTAACAGGTCATCCTCACACCTCAGAGACTGCCTAGCACAAAGATAGCACCGGAGTATCCCAGATGTTTGATAAATCAGAATTCCACTTAAAACTTAGTTCAAACTGTCAGCTCGATTAATATGTATTTAAGCAGAGCTGAATAGCAAAAATTGAAGCAAAGGATAAAAAGATTGAAATAAGCCAGACAAAATGCCCATATAGATTATATTTAACCAAAATATTTATCCTTAATTATTCCAGTTAATCACTTCTGGGGATCTGGAAACCAAGGGGCCTGGCCTTTCCCCAGGGCTGTATAACGTGCAGGGACTGAGGTCAGCTTCTCTGTGGGCAAGGCAATAAACAGATAAATAAATCTTTCTGTTCTGTCTTACTTGGCTTCCTCTGGGATCTCTTCCCTCTTTTATCTTACAGAAATGCCAGCAATGAGCTTTTATTTCCAAACACGACGGCAATAAGAGACTGGTTTTCTCTCGTGTGCTGTCTGAGATTGAGTTTCTTCCTCCTTGCCTGGTTCTCAGCTGCACAGTTACAAAATGCAAAGGTAAAAAGAACACATTTCCCTTTCCCTGGAGCTTCTCTCAGATTACATTCCTATCAGAGTCTTTAATTAGCAAACTTTTCTCTAGCTTCAACGCTGTTCTTGCTCCCCTCAGCACCGCACGACTCTCAGAGCACTACGGAAATACGCCACGAGAAGAACCCCCAAACACACAGTTTAATAAATTTCTGATCTCTAGTCCTCCAAAGACATCGTCCGTGATGATCGGCAGGTGACAGCTCTGGAATTCAGCGGGATTGCTCTCCCTCCACATTCCCTGCACTAGCCCCTACACTGCCGGCTTTTGTCAGTCTAGGGGTTCATTCTGCCCCAAGAAGTCTGCTGAGAAACATCCCTATTTTGGGAGGCATCCCATTTATCAAGCCCGCACCGTGGTGCCGCCTTTGGCGAACCGGGAGCGGAGCACAGCAACTATAATAAAGCGTTCTCCACCACTGAAAACAGAACCACCTCCAAGCGTCTGCATTTCTCAGCCCGTGATACAGCCCCGGGGCTGGCAGATTTCTGCCACCGGGCTCAGGGAAGGCTGGCAGGACAGCTTTGCTTAACTCCTCTTTCAGATTCATTTCCAAATAACACAGTTCTTCGCTATGGCAGTCTCCACCTGCCTGAAAGGTTTTTTTTGAACGAGAGCGTTTGGCATAAGAGAGGAGTCCGCAATTAAATTATGACAGTGGACCAACCCAGAGCGTCAGCTTTGCATCATTTTCCTTCCGAGTTCCACCGGCCACCTGAAGAAAGGTAGAAAATCCTGCCCTGGTGAACCGAGAGCACCTCAGCACAGTCTAGCATTCGCTGGGAGGCATTTTCATGGTCTCCGAACAGCAGTGGGGATTTCCCTTCCTTTCTTAAAATAGGTCGTCTTATTTTGCAGATCTGGCAATGGCTCAGTAGGTAAGAAAGGGAGCCACGAACAGCTGAGAAAGTATGAATTTCCCCACAGTACAAGGCCAGCGTATACAATCAGCCAAAAAAGCCATTTTATTACCCAGTAGTTCATATTCAGAAAAATTATATTGTAAGGTACTAGTTTCCTGACAAATAAATTACCAACCAAAAATATGAAGAATCAAATGGTAGCTCAAGACCTATTACCTCTCCCTTTACTGCTCGGTTTTGATGAATTACTTTTCTTGTAAATAAGCGAACAGAATGACATTGCCTGTCTAAATTCGTAAATAACGTTACATTTTCGTGCGTGTTGCCATGAGATATTGTCCCCTTTTACTGCTGGTACGTATATCCCGCAAGTGATCGAGCGTTAAATCATCCCGAGAAGAGCAGCCGCCTTCTGCGGTGCCACGGCAGCCTCGGGGACGAGCGATGGCCACGCAGTAGGTGAGCAGAGAGCCGGAGCCTAGGCTGGTTGCCAGCGTGGCCACCAAAAGCCGCTGTGGCCGTCGGTACACACTAGGTAAGCGCAGTTTTCCACGGAGCGCGGGAATTGAGCTTGTTTTCCAATTAGGATTCAAAAAGGGCTCGGGCCATGCGGCTGTCCTGCTGCTCGCTGCCAATATTTTAGGAGGAAGTCCAGAAGTAAAATAAACTGATCGCTTCTTGGAGCAGTGAAAATACTGATGTCTCTGTTGGCCGTTCTAGCACCGGCCTCAGGAGAAGTTACAGAAACCTCTGGGGGTTTATTTCAGCAAGAACCACCAGGACGACGCAGGCCAATCTTCTCTGCACACTTCTGATTTATACTGGGCCTTCTTTTCTAAAAGCAGCATCTTTACATGATATAGGATGTATTTTAGAAAATCACTACAGTTGCTTCTAGCAATTATCCATGTCCATAAGTCTTTGTTCACGGTCAAATTAACCTTCCCTCAGCTTTATACAAAAGCCAAAGCGTGTTGCAGGAGAGCAACAGAGATCAACAGCAAGACTTCTTTTTATTTACTTCAGATAAACTGCGTTGTATGGAAGCACTTCTTCAAGCATTTACTATGATATAGGATGTATTTTAGAAAATGAATGACAAATGTAGTTTAGGGATAAAATAGTCCATGAAGTTAAACTATAGCAGACTATACTGTGTACTTAGCCAAAAGATACTAAACTTAAAATGTTGCTGGGCTATGAAAACAGAGACTGAGGCCCAAGGATGGGAGGAACTGAGAGCTTGAATCTACAAGATAAAGGATGGTTTATCACCCGAATGACTAAACCGAGGTCAAAGACTACGTGATATATGACAGACAGGGGAGCTAACAAGCAAGATAACCAGAAGAAACCGGCATTGTGGTTTAACAATGCTACAATTTGGGAAAGGTGAAGAGTTGACACCGAGGAAGACTGCCAGCCTTCATCCAGAAGACCCCCGAAGAAGACCACCAGATAAGACTGCGCCCGCGCAAGGAGGAGTGAACTTTATGATAATTGGTTCTTGAAAGATACCGCCTATTTTTGGGAAAGATTTCCCTGTTCATGAACATGTATGAGATACTGACATTTCAGATGTCACCTAAAGAAGCTTGAGTGGGCACAATAGGTGGAACGATCCCCCGTGCACCCAGTGCTGTAATAAAGAATGCCTGCTTTCTAAAACTTCAAATTAAGTCTTAGAGAGTGTATTTTAACCGTCTTTTCAGTATCATACATACAGATTTTATCTGTATACATCTGGAGCCTTTGACTTGTGTTCTAAGACTATCGGTAAGTTGGTCACAGGTATAACCACAATAATGTCTTTTGTGACATACTGCACGTCCTTGGCAAGGAGCATCAGAACGAACGAGGCAGCTTCTGTACCAAATGATTGAGAAAACGGGATAATCTGAATAGTTCCAGGCCTGTCGGCTTGACACTGATCCTGCGCAATGTAATGGAATAGGCAATACACAACATTATTTATAAAGAATTACAGCAGCTTAATAAAATTAATGCCAGTACACGTGTGCATAAAAAAAAAGCAGCGTCAAACTAGCCTAACCAATGTCTTCAGGTGGGATTACAGGTATGGGGGACAACAGCACCAGCGAGAAAGTAACACAGCTCCGCAGGCATTGGATTTACTGCTGTAAAGCTTCTGACCAAGAAATCAGAAAGTTATAACTCAGTATATTATATCAAACGGACTTGAAACTCACAAAAGAAAAAATCAGAAGAGGAGCTTAATTGTAAATGGGAAACCAGCACAGAAGGAGCGCTTTTTTTAATCGAGGTCTCAGTTTGGGGCCTTCTGTTACTTTACCTCTTCTCCGATGACTTAAGAAGACATGAAATCACTTCTGTGCCAGGGCATTAAAACCAGCCGAGCTGAAACAACTGAGAGAGCAGGTGACTGTCCTTGCTTGGGCAAGAGGAACAAGCAAACAAGGTGTGTTACAACATGACCAAACACGGTCTTATCAGTGGGCCAAATACACCAGTATCCAGCTGGACCTGGGAGAGTAAAGGACTGCAGGATGGGAAGTGGTGAGAAAGGACTGGAGAAGAGGAGGCTGAGGGGAGACCTTCTCGCTCTCTACAACTACCTGAGAGGAGGTTGGAGAGAGCTGGAGGCCAGTCTCTTCTCCCAAGTAACAAGCATTAGGACAAGAGGAAGTGGCCTCAGGTTGCACCAGGGGAGGTTTAGATTCGATATTAGGAAAAATTTCTTCACTGAAAGTGAAGCTGAGGGACATGGGGTTGTTCAGCCTGGAGAACAGGAGGCTGAGGGGAGACCTTCTCGCTCTCTACAACTACCTGAAAGGTAGAGAGGTGGGGGTCAGTCTCTTCTCCCAATTAACAAGCGGTAGGACAAGAGGAAATGGCCTTAAGTTACGCCAGGGGAGGTCTAGATTGGATATTAGGAGAAATTTCTTCACGGAAAGGGTTGTCAAGCACTGGAACAGGCTGCCCAGGGCAGTGGTGGAGTCACCATCCCTGGAGGTATTTCAAAGCTGGGCAGACGTGGTGCTGAGGGACATGGGTTAGTGGTGGGTTTGGCAGTGTGAGGTTGATGGTTGGACTCAATGATCTTAAAGGTCCCTTCCAACCTGGGTGATTCTATGATTCCGTGACTGCCGACTACGCAGAACTGCTCAGTGCAGCGCAAGCAACATGAGGGAATGGGCTCAGTCAAAGACATCTGAGAAAGTCAAAGGGAGGAGTCCCAGCTGCTGTCTGGACCACTGCGTTGCCGTACGATTCTGGGGCAGCAGGAAGCAATATTTGTTTGGGGCATTGTAACATTTGGAGTAAAAATAGAACATAAAATTAAGAGTAAAACCATCAGCCTGTTCCGTCTGCGCTCCCTGCAGCTGATACCTCTTCTGCAGGAAGAGGCTGCTCTCGTAAACCAGACTGTGCAGGGTATATTAATGAGACCCGCACTCCAAAGCGCCAGCCGCAACAGCGCCGTTCTGAATTAGGATAAGATCCAAATATCCATTTTCCACAGCTCAGTTCTCGTAGAAGCTAATTTCTTCCTAATAAAGCTGCGAGAGATTAAACCTCAAATGTGAAATGTTAGCAGAAAAAGAAATGTTCAAAGGGCAGGGACTAAAGGAAAGCCATCCAAGTCCATCAAGTCACACTAGATGCTGGATAAGTCAATTAAAAGCAGTGAAAAATGCTCAGATGTGCTGAACAGGGCTATAGGTTTTTCATTAATTGTGACTATCCGGAGGATAAGGCACATCCACTTAGCTTGAGAGGAAAATGAATAAGAATATTCAAAGAAGCTTCAGTATCACCCCCAGGCTGATTAGCACAGTCTTTGCCCTGAAGAAGAGCTTCCCTTTCAGTGTGCTTTTTGTCCAGAAGGATGAAGGACACAGTTATTGATGTCTTCCCTTCTATAATTCTTTTTAACTACATGCATTTTCCTTTCACAGAGCCAGAGGAGATGCTGACACATCCCCAACCTTTTTCTTAGAGATCCATCAGCCAATATAAATCCTACATACGTGAACAGGAAGTTTAATTAATCCACATTCTTATGATTAACAAATGTAACAAGCTAAATTTAAAACATTTGACGCGTAAGACTTAATAACATGCTTTTTACGGTGATTTCACTTTTCCTACAAGAAAGGTTCCTTCTACCAGAACTGGGAAGTTGTATATTTTTAAAAATTGTGAAACTGGAAGCAATGTTGTAAATTATCAAAGTCAACAAAGCCTTTGAGGGACAATTACAGTGGTTGAGGATTACTTCTACAGTCATTTCAATGCGTATATTAACTTTGTAAGAAGTCCATTATAAAGAACGCTACAGGTACCTTTATTCCAATAGTAAACTGTATTAGTCCACAAGCTGACATTTCAAGTGTGCTTAAATATTACACTGTTAATTTTGGATCACTCCGCCCCCCGCTCTCTTGGCTGCGGAGTTGCAGTAGAAGGTACAGCAGTCATTTTAGAGTGAAAGGTCTCAGAATATGTAAACGACTGGCCTCAGCTTTAATCTCACCCTTACAGCATCATCTGCTTAGAAGGACTAATAAAACTCTCACTCAACTATCAAGCACCAAGCTCAACTTACAATAAATGAAGGTCATTTGGACCAAACTGCAAAGGCTCCAGCTGGTGGAAAGAATCCCGAAGAATGTTATAGGGAAATGCCCCTTAATGCCAATGTATACTCAAAAAAAAAAAAACAACAAAAAAACTAACCCACGAAAAAAACCCAGCACAAAAAACCAACCAAAACCCAACTGCTGAAACACATGGGCTCAGGTTTCTAAAATATTTAGTCACTGCACTCCCAGTTTTGAAATAAGCTCTGACTTATGCAAGAGCTTAAGGCATGCTTTGGAAAAGCGTGTCGTGTGCTCCTCCACCACCAGCTCCGACAAGACAGACAGGAGTGCCAGCCTAGGACGAGTTACATAAACGAGCCTATATCGGGATGAAGAACAGTGGAACGCAGGTCTGAATTGCTAATCAAGAAATGAATACAACACTTAAAAATACTGAAAAGATTTAACTCTCATCTATTAAAATTTATTGGCAAAACTTCAAGGGTTTCCCACAACTGCCGGGTTCCTCATGGCTCATAGCGCTTCCCCGTTGAAGAAGGAGGAGAGAAAAGGTCAGGGAAATGGGTATGACTGTGCAAGCGCGTAGGCAAGATGACAACTGTCACTCCACGGTTGCATTCCACAAGAGCTGCCAGAACATGCCAGCTTTGCCTTATCTTCCTTCGCTCTGAAGAGGAGCAAAACAGACACTGCCTACCTGGAGCACGGTCCCGCATCGCAAGCGGGAACCAGCCAAGCCAGCAGCTCGCTTCCCAGCCCCCTCTGCACACGCCCAGGGCAGCGGATTGCAACTAGATGGTCTTTAAGGTCCCTTCCAACCCAAACCACTCTAGGATTCGATGATTGCATGGAAACCTTCCCAGTCCATACAGGTGAAACCAGGCTGTGGCATTCACCCTCTCATGTTTCCATGCTGCTACAACCCACAGTGAAATACCAAGGTGAGGTCCCTTATTTTCTTACGTGCCACTAATGTCTAAACTAATGCTGGTTTTTAAGATCTCAGTGCTTCTGACAAAAGATGAATTTTTATTCTCACAGTAAAACGAACAAGCTAGCTGAGGGCAAACATGTTAGAGGACTCTTCGAAGAATTTTACAGGCATTAGCGATGACATCACTGATGATGTCCATGTTAAAATCTGTATACGTCCAAACGGAAAAAGGCAAATTTGTTTTAGATGAAAATTCCTCTTTAAGCTTTTCAAGGGTTAGTATCTCTGAGGCAAAGTTATAGAGAAGACTGTCTATGAATAAATAATATATACCCATAGGCAATAAAGTATTCGTTAATAAAAATGTAAAATTACCCTAACACAAACAAACTTGGGTTAATGCAGCATAGTGATTGTATTGTGCAAAATAGGCAGTCACAAAGCTGATAACTTCTGTGAGAGGGTTATAAACTGCAAGGAAAACAAAACTTGCTACTTTACGTTAAGTTCAAAGGCAGCAATTTGATTGTTAGATACGCGGCTTCACAGGAGACAGGGAACATACAGCACGGAGGAAAAATACCAGTATTTGTTCCCTGCCACCGTCCCTCCCACCGTTTTCTTCATGGAATGCTGCAGCAATTGAACAGCAGAAACAGGAAGGAAAAAAAACCACAAAACCCCACTAGTGTAAAAATGGCAATCTTTGTACTGGATCCATAGCACCGGCAGCTTGCAAACTGAGGGCTGGTCTTCAACAGGCCACGGGGTTCCTGGGCTTTACGTTCTGCCTGCTGCTCCCCGTCAGGAAAGTCTTCTGAAACCACTAAAATAATCTATCAACGACTGGCAAACGGTAAAGATGAATGATCACGTCCCAATGCCCGCTTTCTTGGCCTGGAGATGCCACCTTTATTTCATCGGTCTCCTAAATTACTCATTATTTCACCCGTAAGTCTGGACTGCTCCAGGACCCTGAGGGGCTGCTCAGGCACCGTCCCAGGTGAAATGAAGCTGCAAATTAGAGCAGCGTGAACCTTGCTCGGGCATGAGCTGGTACCACGCCTGAAGAGGGGCTTGGCTCAACCAACCCGTGAGCAATCTGGCTCATAATTAGCACTAAAAGGGAAGGAGACAGGTCACCTTATGCAGACGGGCTTGTGGCCACCGAGCCATAACCATTTGCCACCTCACACAGAGGACCAACATTCGTCACTGAAAGGGAAGAGCGATGATGGGCAGGATGCAGAGGGGTAAGGCACGCAGTTGAGTAGACGCCTATTTTCCAGGCGTGGTCTCACAGCCAGAGACGACTCACACCGAGGACGGATATCACAGCTGATTCCCAATCCTTATGGACAGTGTCTAGTCCAAGTATCTCTATGTAAATGAGTGCTTTTAATTCTCAGCTTCTAAAGATGCCATACAGTAAAATTATGAGATTATTACTAATTTACATGAACATCTACCTAAAATTAAGAATTTTTTAACTTTTACATGTGTTTTAAGACATTTCTTCATAACGGTAGATTTAGCAAGGACCTCTTTTGCTCTTTAGGCAGGTTAGGCAACGTCGTTGTTCCAGGGTATTACAAAACTATTAAGCCTAATTCCTTAACTCACTGTGGGTCACACTCTAAGAATTTAATTACTGTGTACAGTGCTAACAATAACGAATGTTATTTTGGTTTGGCTGGGAAATGTCAATTGCTTTCAATTTTTTTTTTTTTTTTTTTTCCCCACCCCTAGATTTTTCCTTTCCAAAGTCACAAACCCCACAGTTGTGACGCAGACTGCAGTTTCAGAGCGCGGAGCTGTGACCCTGGCTGTCGGACGGAGCGCAGCTACAGCAAGACCACTGGAACTACTTTATCAAAGCCAAGGCCCTTACCAAGACAGTTCACAGGCTTTTGCCGCTAATCTTTTAGCAAGAGATACAGTTAAAATGCTTTTCACTCTCACAATAAAAGAAATATCATTTAAAAAAAAAATACTGAAAGAAAACAAACTCCTCTTCAGACACACCATGGAAGATACTCGGGAAAAGTGAGTATTTCAGGTTACAAGTTAAGAAAACAAGCAATTATAACGCACTCTTCCGCAGTTTTACCTGAAGCAGCAGTGCCAGTCTGTTATCGCTGGTGCCGACCTGCTACCGACCCACCCCAGTAAAACCAACGCAGCCCCACCAGCCCCATCCCAGGGTATCCACCAGGCGGATGAGGCGGGCCTCTGTCTGGCTCTTTTCCCAACCTCCACAACACACCTTTGCCAACCACATTCTGCACGGAGAATGGGAAACGCCAAGCTGGCATTCATAGAATATTAAAAAAAAAAAACAAAACAGGGACAAAAAGGTGTCCTGCAACCCACCCCATATTAATGGATAGATTAATCTATCCATATTAATGGATAGATTACGGATCAGCCCCATTATGGATCAACCATATTAATGCCACTTCCAACAAAAATGTCTAACCTTGCCACAAAGCCCTTATAGTTTAAGGTGATAGCTGAAAACACCTTTATTTTAATGTACTTAAAGATCTCAGCCAGTATTTTTTATTCCATGAAAATCTAGTTTTGCCAACAAAAACTTGCAAGCCTGCGTGCTAAACGGAGTGAACTTGTCTTTGAAGCCGCACTGGAAAGTGAGCGATGGGAAGGCCACGGATCGAGCACACGGCACTCGAGCAGCAACGTGCTATGGGACGATGCTCAAGGACATTTTACTATCCACCTTTAATTGGCCCGTGACTCTGTTTCGATCAGTTCTGACCAGCGCTTGCAAATAACCCACCTCTGTATTTGGTGTATAAAATGACTCCTCTTGCTATTTAAAGACCCCACAAAAATTAAAAAAAAAAAAAAATTAAAAATCCAATGATGAAGCTTTTAGAACTGCTCTGTACTGGTAAGCATTAACAAACAAGCCGGTCTACGCAAACCTACCGCAAAGACGGCGGGGTGGTACTTGAATGGCGCGGATGCTCTGCAAGCCCCAGGGGTGCAGACCCTTCCCGCCCGAAGGGATGCTTGCCAGGGAGCTCCATCCCAGCAGCAGCGCTGGCCTGCCTCTCCGGTCACCTGCCCCCGGCTTCCTTGCCTCTCCAGAAAGACCGCACTTTCCCCCCCACGCACACCTTTTACTGCCATTTTTGCTGAAAATCAATATAATCGAGTTGACGTCTGGTTAAAAAAGCACAACCTTCCCTTTCACCGCACACAACTTGCAAACCAGCCTGGATTTTCCCGTAACGGGCACTTGATCTAATCACACCGAGCTGTTCCAACTGGGGTCTCCCAGCTAAATTTTGCAGCAAAAAAAGGAAATATTATTGTCCTGGTTTGAGGACAATTATCAGGGCATGACCCTGCGCAGACTAGTTTCTTCAACAGCGAGAGGCATCTCAGAATGATCTCTGAGCAGTATTTTTATTCTTCCATTACACTGTGCAGTACAACTATCGGCTTTGCTAAAGAACTGTGTTTAGCTCTGCGCAGAATAAAACCTCTGATAAAGCTGTGCTAAATAGATACGTTCTGGCAGCCTGATTCACATCTTATGCAAGTTAATGCAAGTTTTAATGATCTCAGGGAACCTTTGGATCAGGATCCAGTCTGTGTTCGTGATTCTGAAAGCATGAAGTGACTCATGATTTCCTATCTTCTCCTCAATGGTTTTAGAATACCATTTTTTATAAAAAAAAATTAAGTTACTTGGAAGTTCTTTTACAACCTTCAAGAATCGAGAAATCATACACACTTGCAAAAAAAAAACCCCAAAAACAAAAACAAACAAAAAGCCCAGAAACCCAGCAATAACGAAATGGAAGACATTATTTCTCTTGTATGAACATACTGCACACAGCTAATAAAAACCTGCCAGAGGAATTGGTCATTAGAAAGTCACCTGTGCATTCTTCACATAGCACATCTCGACACCTTAAATGACTCTTGATCTTCACAGCTTTACAGTGGTTTGGGGCACTGCAGTTCCTCCACGGCCTGTAGGTTGCAGGCACTGCTGCGGACACGAGCTCTGATTAAATCACACGGGCCCCTTGTCTGCCCTGTACTGCTGGGTCATTCGTGTGCCTGCATAATAGCCTGCTCTTCGGAGAGATTTGTGTTCCTGTCTTGTCACCATACGTGAGACACCAAGTTTGCTCAAGCTAATAAAAGACGGGCTATAAAACATCTGGATCTGCAGGTCCTTTTCTGGTGCTTCCCAGAGCTGAACCTCTGACTAATCATAGAATCATCGAGGTTGGAAAACACCTTTAAGATCATCAAGTCCAACCATCAACCCAACACTGCCAAACCCACCACTAACCCGTGTCCCTCAGCACCACGTCTGCCTGGCTTTTAAATACCTCCAGGGATGGCGACTCCACCACCGCCCTGGGCAGCCTGTTCCAATGCTTGATGACCCCTTCCATGAAGAAATTTCTCCTAATATCCAACCTAAACGTCCCCTGGCACAACTTGAGGCCATTTCCTCTTGTCCTATCGCTTGTTAATTGGGAGAAGAGACTGACCCTCACTTCTCTACACCCTCCTCTCAGGCAGTTGTAGAGAGCGAGAAGGTCTCCCCTCAGCCTCCTCTTCTCCAGGCTGAACAACCCCAGTTCCCTCAGCCGCTCCTCACAAGACTTGTGCTCCAGACCCCTCCCCAGCTCCATTGACCTTCTCTGGACACGCTCCAATACCCTTGGACTCTCACCCCGAGGTCGGCTCCTAAGACCTGAGTCCTCAACAGGTTAATACATGTGAAAGCAGAGAATTCTGCTCCACTTTCTGTGCAACTCACGGGTTGCCTGCACACGATGGGTTCCCACACACCCCCTTTGCCGTGAGTTACAGAGCTGCAATTAGCTGGTAACTCCAAAGAAATAATTGGATTTACGCTAGTGAAAGGGAAAGGGAAAGGAGAGAGACAACAGTTCCTAGATGCAATGAATCCAGCAACCTTCAGTACAAAATATAAAAATAAACATATTCAATAATATGCCCTTACAATACAGGGTCTGCAGAAGACAGTTAAGCAACTTAACTGAGCCCCCTATATAATTCCATAAACGTTGTGCAATATAAACCACAGCTGAAGTTGGCTTTCTATCCTTTACACTTCATTAAATATACCTTGTTACAGGATTCTTACAACCATTACAAATAAATATGGCTTTTGCTCATCTTGTTGACAAATACATCACAGATACACAGGACACTGAAACATCATAAAATTAAAAATTTTGCTCCAGAAAATCAATTACAAAATAACTATCGGTATTGCGAAAGACCTGGATTCATTTCTTGGCATGCTTTTCTTGGATTGGTGTTTATAAATTATTTTACCGTGTAACCACCAAGGTTACTGTCTCATTCCGTCCCTGCTTGGCTGCCGTTCCCGTGTGTAGGAGAAGCTGTGAGGATGCAGCACGGCACCCTTCAGCTCTATTTTCTTCCCCGAGAAGAACGCGACACAGATACTGACACAGGATATTTTTGTAGGGTGGGTGTTAAACCAACCAAAACGACTCCTCAAACGCTGCCGGACCAGAGCAGGCACGACACAGGCAAAACCAGGGGTGGCTTTGACCACGGTACGAGCGCTGACTCCCTCGTCTCGCACTGAGGTACTTGCGTGGGGTCTGCTGGACCCTCGTGGGGCTCCCACTCCACTCCCAGCAGCTCCCACAGCGATGCCCATCTCCCCAACCAGCCATTCTCAGGTGGGGTTTTAAACTGGTGCAGCCCCATGCGTCTCCATCAGCTCTCTCCTCCCTGCACACTCATAACAAAGTCATAATGAGACGCAGTATACGTAAAATAAATAGCAAAATAACAAATATGAGCCAGCAGTGTGCCCAGGGGGCCAAGAAGGCCAATGGCATCCTGGCCTGTATCAGCAATAATGTGGCCAGCAGGACTAGGGCAGTGATTGTCCCCCTGTGCTCGGCACTGGTGAGGCCCCACCTCAAATCCTGTGTTCAGTTTTGGGCCCCTCACTCCAAGACAGACATTGAGGGGCTGGAGCGTGTCCAGAGAAGGGCAAGGAAGCTGGTGAGGGGTCTGGAGCACAAGTCTTGTGAGGAGCGGCTGAGGGAACTGGGGGTGTTCAGCCTGGAGAAGAGGAGGCCGAGGGGAGACCTTCTCGCTCTCTACAACTACCTGAGAAGAGGCTGTAGCAAGGGGGGGTCGGTCTCTTCACCCAAGTAACAGGCTACGGGACAAGAGGAAACGGCCTCAGGTTGCGCCGGGGGAGGTTTAGGATGGATATCAGGAGAAATTTCTTCATGGAAAGCATCATCAAGCACTGGAACAGGCTGCCCAGGGAAGTGGTGGAGTCGCCATCCCTGGAGGTATTTAAAAGCCGGGCAGACGTGGTGCTGAGGGACACGAGTTAGTGGTAACTTGGCAGTTGGACTCGATGATCTTAAATGTCTCTTCCAACATAAATGATCCTATGATTCTAAATCTGCAAGATGGCATATCCACACAGAACACGCAAGAACGACTTCTAAAAGGAGAAAAGAAAACGTAAAAAAGCTCTGGTTTGGCTAGCAAGGCAGAAGTGATGCCAGGACTGAGGGTTTGACGCAGCACGCTGGGCACGGCAGCAGCCACGGCGTCCCACAGAGAGCTGAACACCGGCACAGCCGATGCCCAGGCTGGCACAGGACAAACCTCCGTTTTGCACACACAAACTTAGCACCAACTTACAATGACAAGCAGAATTTGTCCCATCGCAACTTGGAAAGACGAGCAAAAAGAGCAGAGAACTACCAGAGAGAGAAAATGAGGGAGAACAACCTTAAATTACGTTTAGCTTTGGACTATCTTTGCTTTCAAAGTAATTTTAATGACAAAACACTCATCTCCAGAACAATGTCGTGATGTAGCTTGCTAATCAGCTTTTTTCACTCGCTAATTAATAATAAGCATTGATGTTATATTCCCAGTTAAATGGTGTCAGTAGTCACTACTCTGTACTTTAATTCTATTTAAATTTAAAATCCCTATCTTAATTCCATTAGCTAAACAGTAGCCGCTCCAGCTGAAATGTTGGGAAGCTTTTGTAAGACAAACATGGGCGGATGGCTCTCTCAACAGACTCGCCGCCACTTCATTCACGCGCTGCCACCCTTACTTGAAATGCAGAACCTTCCCACCCTGCACTGGTATCCACTGAGCCTGCTTTCATTTATACCCACGGAGCTCTCTTCAATTAAATTACGAGGATAGAAAGGAGCAGAATTTGACCTTCTGGGTATAGCCAGATAGAAAGAACGAGCCGTGCGATATCTTTGAGTCAAATCTCCCACCACTGGTCATAAACTCCTTCGCAAAGATGGATTAAATTAGCCTGCGTAACAGACATCAGAGCAAAAAGCTTAATGTGTTTTGATGTTGAGATGCGCGGCACACAATTTATTAGGAAACAAATAATCATAGTAAATTACAGTTCACAGCTGAAAACAAGAGAAAGTGCCTTAACATTAGTAGCTTTTTCCAGCGTACACTTTCCAAGCGCTGTTCCTCTCCGGCTCAAGCATTGAAATGCCGTGTGTCACTGCGACACCCGCACCACGGCAGCCAACAGACATCTGCTTTTCCTCCCGAAACCCATGGGCAGGTCACCTCTTTCCTATGCAGTTCATCCCAAAAAGCCTTTTGCACCCCAGCCTCATACCTGGGGTGGTAGTTGGTCCCTTCTGCTATTGCTCGGCGAGCGCCTGTTACTTCACTTGGGCAACGTGCTCCACAAACCCGCGGTGGGGCATTCCACATCTGCACCCCGGTCTCACCGCAAGGTTCTGGCTCATCTCTGCTCTCAGCTATAAACATGTAATCCTGAAGGGCCAGGAAATAACGCAGAGGGTGTCTTCAAAGCCATTGGGAGGGGAAGGTTTTCAGTTTTTCTCTGCGTTTTCTTGGAGCAGAGTTGGGTGAAATGAAATCACAACAACAGTAGAAAAGAACTATTAAAAGATCTTACAGCAAATCTGGTTTGCCCATTAACGCTCAACTGGTAATTTACAACTAAGGGCCACGTGACTAAAATGAAATACATGAAGTATTAAATGCATTACAGAGCAGCGATATATGTTTTTAGAAGATAGCAATAGATGCTATGTATGAAAAAGTAATATTAAGAGTCTACAATTCCATATGTGAAAAGCCTGTGTTACCGGACCAGAATGGCAAGTCAAGCTTTACGATGGCACAGAGTTAATGTTCCTGTGGCATTAAAGCAGTTTTGCTCCACGTTTTCATGACATCACCTTTAGCCACAGGGTCTCACACTAATTCTTCCACAGAACGGCTGTTTCAGTGCACATAGGGACAACACTTTCTGGACAGCTATTATCATCTTTGTTTTCTCATCCTTGCTCAAAGAACACTTTTATTTACTGAGCACTATTTAAAGCCTCAGAAACCAGAAGGACTGTCCATATGACTCTCCGTGTTTCTACAGGTATCACGCAGCTGCTGCAGACCCTCCTCACGGAGCTGCCATGCCAGGCCTTGCTCTCCTGCCCAAAAACGTTTGTTCTCACCCCAGGACACCGAGCAGCCCCACGCCGAGCATCCCAGCCACTCAGGGTGACGTGGCTGCCGAAAGCCAAGGGCATTCCCCACTACAGGATGGGCTGTGCTCTTCCAAAGGCTGATGCGTTGGTCAAATCCACCTGGATTCTCAGGAGGGTGGGAAAAACCTCCTCGGTGAAAGAATGGCCACCCCACACCAAACCCCAGTGCGCTCTTCTTCTACAAGGGCGAGGACATTTCAAGACAGAAGACCATCAAAAGCTATTATCCTAGGCGGAGAATTGCGGGTTTCCCCCTCCAGTCTTAACTCAAGAAGAAAATATTTACCAGGGAAGCAATGATAAACTGGGAAAATTAAGTTCAGGACCTAAAGTGTGGCGGATGTGCAAGCTTTTTCATGAGACTGAAGAAGCAAAGAGCAGGTCTGGAAAAGTCCTTGTGTGCCTGAAAAGATCCATTTTCTTTTTTTTTTTTTACATTGAGGTTTCATATTTTGATTCTGGGTCAACTTGAACAAGAAAAAAGCCCACCCCTAAGCAACTTTCCAAAGAGCCAGTATCCATCCGTGCAGCTCTTCCATAGGGAATAGCTTTCCCTTCAGTCTTCACGAAGCTCACCCCTAAGGCACGAGGTTGGTACCTCCACACAACAGCACATCCCGGTCAGGCTGGGAGATCCCTGCGGAGATGGTGCTGCTCTGCAGACACTGCTCTGAACATCCAGCCCCGCACTCTGCATGCAAAGGAGAGCCGAGGGCTGCTCCAGGACAGTCACTTCACCCTTGTCCCTAGCGAGAGCCTGCAGTGGTCACCACTGATCACCGGTTCAGGGTGGACCGGGCAGCACGGCACAGCTGAGGAGGAAAAGCACCGTTCACAGAGTACGACATTGTTCAAAGTGCGTCTTGCTGGAGCTGGGGGCTGCCGCAGGTTTCTGCTGCGGTGGCATGAGGGATGGGAGCCCGACCACGAGCCACTGGGGGCTGACACCCGGCTGCTGCGCTCCAGGACCGGCCGGAGCAGTACGGGTCCCTACAGCAGCCTCCGTGCACCAAGGGCTTAGGGGAAAAAAAAATAAATTCAAGCTCCTTATCAAAAAATCTTGAAACGGCAACAAAGCTGCTATGAAAATGTGACTCAACATGGTCAATAGGACACGCAGGATTTAGGTGCCACCTCCCCCTTTCACGTGGAGTCTGAGGGCACTATCTGCTGCATCCAGCCCCAAGAAAGCCCACACACAAGCAGTACGCCCTTCCTTTCTGCAATAAGACAACAAGGAACGGTAATTCTCTTCGGACTTTGAGGAAAAACAATTTGGCCCCGAGATTTCTTTATTGTGCCATTTGCTTTCATGCTGCTTCATGGAGTCCCTGCCTTCACTCATTGCCTCCTGCCAAATCCGTGCGACTATCATGACTCTTCCTGAACACACACATCACCTGAAACACGCTCTGCTCACCCCATTGCCAGTTTCTCCTGTTCCAACACAACTTACTCCGCTACACATCCTTCAGAGGGAACCACGAAGCCACAGGAGGTAAAAACGAAGCCCTGGCACCACCATGGGCTGAAGGTTTTGCAAAGTCATAAGACTCCTAACAGCTTTGCGTTTTACTTGCTGAAAGTTTCCCAGTCCTCTACTATGGTGAGAGCGGAGCGATCTATGATCAGTGTGAATGCAAATTTTTATGCAGGTATTAATACAAATCTATATTTTTAAATATATACACATACGCATTTATATGTGCACACACACAATGGAGTGTTCAAGACAAGGACCGATAACAGGTTTTGTACGCAATGCTGAAGTGTTTTTTCTTAACCCCAAAGAAAGAATCAGCCAAGTTCTGTACTGTACCGTAGATGGAGACAGAGGATGGATAGAAGCTGAGGTAGCTTCTGTAGATGATTTAATATTCTGACTTATCATTTCATTAGAAAGATAGTGATCGCTCTTTTTTCTTTCTTGTCAACTATGAAGATTCCTCTTAAAGGGTATCGCATTTTAGGTAGGCATTTATTAAGAAGTACAAACTCACTGTCTTCTGTTAATCCTGTATTTCTGTTAATAGCGGTTACGGTTTTTCATGCTGTTCACCCCATGCTGCCAAAGTCGGTGCATTCAGACCAACGGACTAGAAAAATGCAAAGTATTTCAGAAAGGACACAATTTCTTTTACTTTAAGGTTTCCTAGAGGTATTCTAAAGCTATAAAAAGATGGTCCCCTCATTGAAATAAAACGGAAGGACATACTAGATACAGAAGATGCTCAAAATAGGATGAAAAGGATGGGCAAATGTATAGTTTTCTCTGTGAAGAGTCACTAAGTAGGTCAGTTTATAAAAGAGATGAGCTGGGGGAAACATGACAGATATCTACCAACTCCCGAGTGGCATGGAGAAGATGGATCGGGAGCAGCTCGTCATCATCTCCAGTGCAAAAACGAGAGCTCCAAATAAACCTGGTCTCAGAGAATCATTTCTGATAGCACAGTACGTTAATCCTACCTCTCAGTTTCTCCTCAAGTGACCTCGTAACTTATTATAATGAGTTTAGTGTGACTAGCCAGAATCAAATCTAGCAGAAGTAATTAAGATTTATCTAATCTCAGGCTAATCTGACAGCCAACACTGATGAGGTTTTTTTCTGCTTTAACCAAATTAACGGATGATATCCCAACTGCAGGAGTTGCGTATTGGAGATGCAAGTCCTGAGAAACCCCAGTCTCCTGCCTCCTTACTCTTGTCCTAACTTCATTCCCTGGGGTAAGGCAGTGCCGGAGCGGGTAGAGGGGCTGGGGGCCATCGGAGCGGAGGACGAAGAAGACCCCAGAAGAGTCTTTCTGCTGAGACACAAAATGCAATATTGAAAGGTGGAAAAAAAAACCAACAACAAACCAACACACCTCTCTATAAGGGAATAGAGAGACCTTAGGAGTCCATTGAAGTACCATATCCTGAATCAGGGATGCAGACCTCAACGTTTCTCAAGACAGCGATGGACCGGAGCCAAACCCAGCCACAACCCATGTACTCCCAGTCAGCTCCATGCGCTTGAAACGTGCCACAAATTCAGCAGCCCTTTACGTTACCGCACAAAACATACACCTCAGGAGCTGGGTCATCACTTCACTGTATTGGAAACTATTTTCTTTGGTGTATTTCACACACAGTCAGTTAAATTGAAGAAAAATGGGGTGGGGGGGATTGTCACAAAATATACACCTAGTTTTTGTTTCTTTGGGTTTTTTTTCCCCCCACCCTTCCCCATGGATAAAGACTGACTTTCTTGAGGAATTTTATCCAAAGAGCGCCACTCCAAAACTGAGATGCCTTGGACAAGGACTCGATCTGGTACGACACTTTGCATCACACCTATTTATGCTAAATCTGTCCCCACAAAAATAGCAGTGATGATTAAAGAATGCCAGCAGCCCTTGCACTCTGACTGGCAGTTCCAGCATCTTAATTTTTAACTTGTCGAAGTTAACATATTGTTGCTATTATAAATGGAAATAATCATTCCGCAGCAGAGCGTTAACGACATCCCATTAAAAAGAGTGCCTTTCCCTGGCAGGATGAAGACACAGACACCGGTTAGCCTTGGAAAACGCACAGAAATACGCACTTTAGAGGAGCTTCTGCGCACAGATGTGAAAGCTGATGTGCCAGCAGAGGCAAGCACGTCTGCGTTCACTCTTTTAGCGTGGCCTCTTTCACAGATACTTCTGCAGGAATCCTGAAGTGTGGCTTTACTAGGAAAAACCCCCTCAGTACTTTGAAAAATACCGCAGCATCTGCGACCACGGAGCAACAAACCAAGAAAACCATATTTTGTGGCACTAAGAAAAATTCCTACAAATACATGCATATTAAGTGAGGGGTTTTTTCCTCAAATTTCATGAAGACCATCAGGCACATCAGGCAGAAGCCCCTGGCGGGGTCCAAGTCTGCGACAGTCCATGAGGATTGCCTTTGTCGGAGATAGTTCTGAGCCAAATCTTCTGTTCTAGGTGACATTTATAAACCACAAACCAGGTTGTTACATAGACCATATCGATATGTGGCTACAAATACAATGTATCTACGTTCTAGCATTTCTCACATAAACTGTTATTCTGTTAAGTATTTGGTAAGAAACACTGTTCCAAATATAGGTTTTGCCTCAAAACTCCCATTGCTTCATCCTTTCAGAAAGCAAGAGACAGTTCTACTTAACTGTCGCATCAAGAAGATACTAAAAATCATACGGACTTTCACAGCATTTCTGATCCATTTTGTTTTGATAGTTTAACGCTGCCTCAAAAATTAAAAGAGGCATCTGGGTAAACAAGTAAGTTTTGCTCAGCCGTAGAACTTTCAAGAAAATTATCAAAACTTGGAATGTTATTAGTATCGATCATAACTGGATTTCCATACTATAATGATTCATCTTCCTGCTCTCGCACAGGATTACAATATTTTCTTAATTCATGAGGCAACGAACGGATCTATGAATCAACAGTAGCGTCTCTGCTAAGCTCAGACCCCAGAGGGGACGACGTGCTTCCACGCAGATGGCACAGCGCGGCTCCCTCGGCCACCGGAGCCAGGCACAACCCTCTGCTGTGCATCAGACAAAAACGCGTCCTTCCCATGGAGCCGGAGATAGGATCTGGTAGACCCTCCTCCTATGACACAGGTGCCCGGTGCTATCCTACAAGGACGCAGAGGTGCAGGACGCTCGGCAAGACAAGCCTTTGAAGCAACACTTTCTAATCTGTCACAGGACAAAGCATGGATGAAAAAAAGGAAGAAGGTACCCAAGGACCACCAAGGAAACACAGGATGCGACCATCAGCCCAGGAAGTCCAAGAGGATCCTGGACCTTCTGTTCAGGCTGCACCTCCAGCTGCTTCCCAGACCCTCTCCTTTCCCCACGGATCCCTGCAGATCCCCACTCCTCCATGCCTCCACACTAGGTCATCTCCTTCCCTTCTTGCCATGCACTCATGCAGGAGGGGGCCAACACCCATAGCCCTTCAAAACAAGGGCGGTCATGAAAGCTCACGAGATGACATTGCACACCCACAGATAACAGCACCCACGCTGATGTCACTACTCTTCCCTCTCTCCTGTGCACGCTAGCTGGGAGCCCTTTGTATTGGGTGATGGTCCTCCAGATTGGGTGACCATACAGGCTTTGCACCGAAACATCTGTGTGGCAACAAGCCCCTAAACATAGGTGGCACCATGCCACACCACCGAGCTACCACGGCAGGGCTCCTGCCAGCTCCAGCTGCAGCGTGTCCATCCTCCTCTCCAGCCTCAACCTCCGGCTTTCCCAGCAACCAGCATGGACGAAGCCTCACACCTCCTCCTCCTCCTCCTGGAGACAACCATGAGCATTACAAAGCCTTCCTGTTACAAACCAAAAGGATTTTGGGGTGTTATGCCACTGGGCAGGAATATCTAATGCAAAAATGAGTATTCCTCAACAAAATCCACCTGAGGGTAATTCTGCTCTTTCTTTAGAACTCTTCACCCTTTATTTCGTACGTTCATGAATTTGTAACCAGCCTCTCACCGACGTTCATTCAGAACATCACGTAACTCATGAATTTCACAAGTCTCACCGCATAGTATGGCAAGATACCTTCTGGCACACGGCTGGAAAGCACGGCACATCGCTGTGCAATATGTCACCGTGCCGTGACACGCAGAAACGTTAGCTTCTTCTCCAGTGCTTGGCTGCCTGCACGGTCAGGAGACTGCAACGCTGCTGCCGAAATGGCTGAACACGAGGAGGAGCGTGTAACCTCGCAGCAAAGATGAAGAAGAGATGCACAACGCCAGGCAGAAGCAGCACCCTTGCTGCTCTCAGGTACTTATCTATTAGTTTGGCACCTAGAGATTGATCAGCTGTTGAAAACCATCAACCATTTCTAGAAACAATTTCTGAATGGTTTACAAGACAGAGGAGGTTACACCGCAGGATACTTTTGCCAGCAAAAAAGAAAGACCGACCATTTCATATCTCTGGTTCATAATCAATATCCAGCCTACAAAGCACCAGGAAGATAAAACTGCGTTATTACTGCAGGAGAAAGCACTGATGGATTTAGGGGAAAAAAAAAAAAATCCCTCACCATATAAGGGCTGTGAACATTTTCCCACTTAAGACAACGTGTGGGATCATATTCACAGACACAGAAATATGTTCTGTTCCCTGACACCCACAGTCCTAGAACACCGGGCTGAAGTGCTGGCAAGAATAAGAACCATTTGTTAAGTACAAAAAATGTCTCACATAATTAGAGAACTGCTGAAAGCTACCAATTTAGTACTCAGGCTTTAAAATTTAAGAATTTTTATTGTAACAACAGCTAAAGCTTCAGTAAGCCTAGAGGTGGAAACGCCTAACACATGCACCATACGGCTTGATCAGTGTATCACATACCTGAGGCAAAATTAAACACGAGGTACAAAGAGGTTTCGACAGCACTCAAACAACACCTTTAGCAGATTTTATGCTAATTATGGAGCGAAGCTGCCCACCAGGTACCCAGAGGCCCCTTCCCGCTGGGGCGACGCGTTCCCCTCCCCAACCTCATCCATCTCACTGCCAGCTCCCCCAGCCTCCCTGCGGGCACTGCTCTGCAACCATCCCCACGTGTCCCTCTTGTCCGGGTGGAGCTCCAGCCTCTCACACTGCCCTTTTGTCAGGAGTAACGAGGACCACAAACATCTCACAAAGCATCTACCAGGGATGAAGAGCCTTTGCCCAAAAGACTCTTCAATGGTCAAACACTGAGGATGGCAATGAAGAGAAGATGGGAATGCGGTGTTGAAAACTGAGCATATGGCGTTTGAATGTTGGGATTTTTAAATATATTTGAGAATAAAGTGACACAAGAGAGAAGCAGACAGTGGGAGGGATTGGTGGGGAAGAGCTGGAGACGCAGCTCCTGGCCTTGCTGCCACCCCTTGCTCTGCCACCAGGACCTGGAGCTACCACTTGGGTCCTTGGCCACCAAAGGCACCCAGGCTTCCCTGCTGCCGGCTCCTCTCATCTCCTCCCAGCCTCCCGGCTCTGCTCCCACCAGGGCTTCTTCACCTCCGACCACAACCCAACACCTACTACAGAAGAAAGAATGGATGTTGCAGAAAGGAGAGACAGCCTGGTGATGGCCTCTCGCCTAACTCCTGACGTCACGCGGGTACGGTATAAATCCATCACGACAGCGGGTTCCTCAGAGCGGTTTCTGGCATGCCGTCTTTCTCCTGGCATGCCATCATCTTTCCTCCACAATCTTCCCTAAGTCAATCGCAGTAAAAGTTTCAAAAGTACCAAAAAAGACGACAACAAAGCAGGATTTTAACATGAGCAGCTGAAAAACAAGCCAAGTCAACCAAAGCTTTAAATTCCGCTCGATTCTGCGCTTTGGAGCAGCGCTCTCCAGGGAACGGAGCATCAGCTCCGTGACTTGAGGTCAGTGCTCACAGCCGTCGGGCACGCTCTGCTCCGCTGCTCGCGGTGTCACACAGCATGAACTTCTGAGCTCACGCGGATCTCTGTTTATCAAAATGCTCTCTAAGTACGCCTTTCATACCTGGAAGATTGCTCTATTGATTGCTCTATTTATAGCCCGTGTCATATCTTCCAAGCATCAAGCTTCAGCGATAAACTAAGCATCGAAGACTTCACAAGCGCGTCTTTACATCTTAAGTACATCATTGAAAAAACAGTAATGACTGGCAATTTACGCGACATAAAAAAAAGCGTTTGTTGCCCATCCATGGGAATTTGCACAGCGAGCCCAGACCCGCGGGAGCCCCACCGACTGTTTCGCACATCTTGATTATTGACCCTGAATAACCGGTATTGCTGTCCCAATCCACACAGATTCAGGGGTTTTCTGCACACCGGCCACTGTCTCCTACGCCTATAAAAGGTTAAACTTTCTCTTCTCAGATTTTCTTTGTACCAGCTCTCATTTTCATTTCTTTTCCCCAGCAAAATATTTGGGAAGGGGGGAAAAAAGAAGCGTTTTCCCTCCAATAAGCTTGAACTCCTGTAGCTATACAGCCGTTCACTCCGGATACAAGCGAGCTAAAGGATGAAGAATGTTCTCCTCCTTATAATAAAAAAGAGCAGCCTTCCCGAGCGCATGGCTTCCTTTCCTTCTTTATTCCCCGTAACTTGCTCCATTAACATTTCACTTGCTCCGCCTCACCGGAGCACCTCTCGAGCTGTATGGATTTTATGCTCCTTTACTTCCCTAATTTCGCACTTGGCTACAAAACTGCCAGGAGCAGCCTCTCCGCGGGGGCTGTCAGGTCTCTTAAGCGAAGTTGCGCCCAGCCTAATTCCCAGCTCCTTCCATGCGTCCTTCCTTCCCCACCATTCCACCTCTCCGCCTTCGACTCTTCCGTAACTTCGGAGCAGGTCATGCTAAAAGGTGTGTATCTGCCCAGCCAAGGTGGACAGTAACAGGCGGAGGATTTCTCTGCCATCAACAAATTGCTGCATTCCCAGAAAAAAAAAAAAAAAAAAAAAAAAAAAAAAAAAAAGATCCGACAAAAAGCTAACAGTTCTGAAAGACTTGTCCTAGGATTTGATGCAATCTGCCGTGCCGGCAAATTAAAGCCTACAGAAACCACGCTAAAATTAGAGAGAGCTGAGATGAAAACCAAAGACACATGGTGGCTCTTACAAATCTTTAAATAGGGCTTAATACGACATTTCGGTGCCTGGTCTGTGCTCAGCTGAGATCTACCGAGATCATTCATTTATATTCCAAAGTAGCACTGACTGCTTCTGGGACAGTTTTCTACGCTGCGCTTTACGGGGTAGCCGGTGTGGGCTCTCGGACACCGATCTAGTGGACCAGCGGATTTTCAAAGTGCCGATGGATTCGCAGGCCCTTATTGAAAGGGAAGCACGGCCTCCTGCACCCACCTGCAGAAGGGCTGCCTCTCAGGGCACCAGTCCAAGCTGGGCCACCCAGGGCAGGCTGCCCAGGACCACAGCCAGGACTTCTCCGCCACTCCGGGGACGGAGCCGCCGCTCACCCATCACCCTCCAGCAGGTCAGGCTCGGGGCTGGGGCACCGGAATGTCTAGTAGGCTAAAATTCACCATTTCTGGAGCACTGGGAAACCTTTGCCGCACACGGGTCCCCCACTCCTAGCCACGATCCCAAGCACCAAATGGTCCCACCCGGGCAGCAGCTCCTGGCGTTCGCCGGAGGACCCCTGTGGCACGGCGGTGGCTGGTGCAGGCGCAGGGGACGGCGCGGAGCCCGGGGTGGCTCAGCGGGGCTCTGGGGCTGCCACCAGGCAGCTGCAGCCCGCTCGCCCTCGGGGGCATCTGCCGGCCACCTTCCGATGTGGGTTAATCCCCGTTTTCTGGGTGTAGGATGAAGTTCGATGCTCTGCTGTATTTGCATGACTGGCATCTCTGCTCCGAGCTCAACGCACGCAGCTGAAGCTTCGTACAGCTGCAAATACCTCAGGGCTATTAATTCCTCATTAATCTGAAGTTTGGTGGCTTTAACAGTGCGCACGTGCTGCTGTCGTGAAATATTCCGGAGATACTGGCCAACCTTCCTTTTAAAATCCCATTTTGTAAGCAACTACGACTTTAACTGATTTTTAATGAACGTTAAGAAGGGTTTATAAATTCCTGTGGGACCGAGGAGTGAAGAATTTGCTCATGACCGCGCACCACTCCTCCTTTCGACGGACTCCCACAAGTGCAGCAGGCATCGGTCACGCCGCGTCCGAGCGGCCGCCTCCAGCCCGGCTCCCCGCAGCGAGCGGGATTTGCTTCCGACCTGCTGCTCCCTGCTTGCCGAGCATCCAGCGGGCAATTAGCAAGGATTGCTGGCACTTCAGCAACTGCCAAAGTTGGTTTAACGTCAAACCTTTTGTTTGTTTGTTTTTTAAAGTATTTCATATTATTTGGATAACAGAAACACACAGAAAAGCTCCTCCTGTGTGAGATAATAATAAAAAAAATAATAAAATACTGTTTTAGCAGAGAAAAAGTTTTACACATCAAATACTGGCAAAGGTTCAAGTTCCCATGGACATCAAGCTAACACGACGCATCAAGATATTTGATTATAAGATCATTAAATTAATACGGTCTTGAAAGAAATGACAGGAATTAATACCATATGAAAAATGAAGAAAGCTTCTTTCACTGCAGTTGCATGAAAAAAATAATACACGACCTCCTCAGGAGGCCGATTCCCTTTCCATCCCCGTACCTATGAACTGAAGCAACATTAATATTCTCGAAAAAGAGGTCATGTTTTCCAAGATGCACCGTTTATTTATAATTATGCAGATTCTGAAATCAGCTGTTCCTATTTCTTTACCAAGTCCTGCTACTTCCAAAAAAGTGGCTGTAAGATGCGAGGTGGAGGTTGCCATGGCAAGCATACATCCTCTGTCGAGCGCCTGAGCGAGCAGATGCGTAACGGCAAAACCCACCAGATTAAGTCACTTCTCTCGTCACGGAACGACGAGGAAAATGCTTTATATTTCATCTGCTCCCAAGGATTAGAATTACTCAGAACACCTGAGGTTAAAACCTAGACCAGCACGTGGCCGGAGCTTTTAGCTCATCGATCACCCATGTCCAAAAGCAAAACGAAGGGATTTAATTGGAGCGGTAGGCATAGCGAAAATACGCAGGACGCGGATCATTTTTATTTCCCCAAAACCCAAGGAACTTTGAACAGCGCTGTCACCGACATCACCCTTCCCCGCTCCAGCCTCATAGAGAAATTAGGAGCCAACCCGGCCGTTTTCCCAGCCCCCCTGGGCACACACCGGGGGGACGGGGGTGCCGCGCCGGGAGTCGGCTCCGGGGGTGACACGGCCCCGTGCCCCCGCGCTCGGGAGCGTTCTCCCCAATTCCCCGGGAAGGGGGATGAGCTCACACCTATTGCCCTGAGCTTCCCCGAGCCCTGGGCGACCAACTTCCAGCCCGCGCTAGCCTTCTTCAAAGGTGGCATTGCTTTGGGGGGGGGACACACACACACACAGCACCGGAGCCACGCGGGGCCGCGGGCGGTGGCAACCGGGAAGCCGGGGCGACACCGCTGCAGCCCGGGGAGGGGGACACCGAAACGGGAGAGGGACGCAACGTTCCAGGGGCTGCGCCCAGCCCGGTGCCCGTTTTCAGGCAGGTTTAGGGCAACGCCGGCAAAAATACACCCAAAAAACCGGCGTTTCGCTGCAGGGAGCGGGGGCGGCGGCCGCGGCCCGAGGGGAGCCCCGCCGCCCCCCCATCCCCCGGCCGCTCCTTTGTCACCGGCGGAGGCTCCGCGGCTCCCGGGCGCTGTCTCCGCGGCCGCGGCCCCGCCGCTCGGTCCCCGGGGATGCCCCGCGCCGCGGCAGCATCCCGCACCGAGGGGCGGAGGCGGCGGCATCCCTACGCGGGGGACCCCCCCCGTGTGTGTCCCGTGTCCCCCCTTCCCTCCCTCCCCACCCCCGGGATCCCCCCTCCCCATCCCGGCTCGGCGGTACTCACGGTGCAGGCGGGAACGCGCGTCCATGCGCGGCCGAGCCGCGGTCCGGGGCCGCCGCCGAGGGCTGCCCGCGCCCGCGGCTCGCCGGCCCCGCCGCGCAGGATCCGCCTCCCCGCGCGGGGCGGCGACCAGACACAAAGCCGGCGGTGGCGATGGTGGGGCGGGTCCCGCTGCGCTGCGCGCCCGCGCTGCGCTCCGCGGCGGCGCAGGGGCGGAGCGGCGGGAGGGGCGGAGGGGGCGTGCCGCGGGCGCGGAGCGGGGCGGAAAGCTGCGCGCAGGCGGTATAGCGCCCGGTGCCGCCCCGACGGGGCGCCCCCCCCCCCGGTCGGAGCATCATCACCGGCGGGGCCGAGGCATCCCCGCGCCGCGGGGGCGGGGGACACGCCAAAAAGCCATCGCTCCGTTGTGTGTGTCCCCCGCCTCGGCTGCCTCCCAGCGCCCGCCCGCCCGGCGGGTCCCTCCTGTCCCTAAGGCAGGAGCCATTTTCGTCACTTTTGATAAGTTGCGGGGGCCCGCGGGGAAAGGCTCGGTGCCCCCCTGGGAGCGGCGCGGGGAGATGGCTAGCGGATGGTGGGAGATGGCTCGGCATCCCAACCACAGGACTGGGATGTCACAGGCCACGGGCTAAACCAGCGTGGGCGATGGGGAAGACCTTGCAGGGGCATCCTGCCCGTGGGTGGAGGCTGGCCTCCATCGCCAGGATCGTCCGATGGAGGCTGGCCTCCATCACTGGGATCATCCAGTGGAGGCTGGCCTCCATCGACGGGAACATCCAGTGGAGGCTGGTGTCCATCGCCAGGATCACCCGGTGGAGGCTGGCTCGTCTCCATCGCCGGGATCATCCGGTGGAGGCTCGTCTCCATCGCCGGGAACATCCGGCAGAGGCTCGTCTCCATCGCCGGGATCACCCAGTGGAGGCTCGTCTCCATCGCCGGGATCATCTGGTGGAGGCTGGCCTCCATCACCAGGAACATCCGGTAGAGGCTGGTCTCCATCGCCGGGATCACCCGGTGGAGGCTGGCCTCCATTGCCGGGATCATCCGGTGGAGGCTGGCCTCCATCGCCGGGAACGTCCGGTGGAGGCTGGCCTCCGTCACCGGGAACGTCCGGTGGAGGCTGGCCTCCGTTGCCGGGATCACCCGGTGGAGGCTGGCCTCCATCGCCGGGATCATCCGGTGGAGGCTGGTCTCCATCGCCGGGATCATCCAGTGGAGGTTGGCCTCCGTTGCCGGGATCATCCCGTGGAGGCTGGTCTCCGTCGCCAGGAACATCCGGTGGAGGCTGGCCTCCGTCGCCGGGACCATCCAGGCAGGGTGGGAGGGAAAGGGGCAGGCGTGCGGGTGGCAGACCTCCGCCCCCCTTAGCTGACCGTCCCTTGTATTTGTGCGCTACCTGGGAGCGATGCCGAGGACCTGCAGGCTGTTGGGCTTTCTGCAGCTTCTCCTGGTGGTCTGCGGAGCGGTTGTTGCAGCTGGCAAGTTGCAGGTGCTGCTCGGCTTGTTTGGTTTCCCTCTTTCTTTCCAAATGCGGCAGAACTCGCAGCAGCAGCCGCGGTCCCCGCTGTGCCCCGGTGGCTGGCCACCTCTGCCGTTCCCCCGTGCATTGCTGCTGGGGCAGCCGCTGCCCAGCACGGCTCCTGGACGGGCCGTGACGATGGCACGTGATTTCCTTGGTGACAGGGTGGCTTTACAGCCTGCCTGCTCTGTGCCCTGTAAGGTCGTCACCTTGCTTTTCCCTCACCGCGGGATCTGCCCGGCATCAGAGAGGGAAAGCGTTCGGTAGGAGCTGGAAGAGGATCACGGAAGGGTTTATACCAGCAGCGAGTTCTCCATCCCTGTTCCACGTGGCTAATCCCTCGGTGCAGATAACCTCTCCCCATCGCTGGTGCAGGAACGCCTGCTCTGGGAACAGGCCAGCCCGGGCCGCTCCCAGACTCTCCCCCTCTCGCCGTCTGCAGAGCGGGAACTGAAATTTGGCCCAGAAAAGTGTTGCTCCACCGATATTTTTGTACTGCTTGAAGTGGGTATTCACTAGTTTGATTTCAGCAGTGAAATGAGGTGGGGTCCTCAATGTTAGCGTCTCCCCAGGGATGCCGGAGAGCACCCACAGCCTCCTCGGCTTCTGGCACGGCACCAGCCCGAGTCCTGCCCGCGGCACCCTTGGGGTTACCTGCCTCCAGCAAGGAATGACCGTGAAATAAAATATTCTTTCAGTAGGAACACATCAAAGCAGAGAAGAAGCCTTTGCTGTTACAACCAGTGGCACACAGAGCCGGTGCCAGCCGAAGGCAGGTACGCACCGGGTGCTGCGCGCACCGGAGGAGGCAAACTGCAGCCTGCACGGGAGCGATGGGTAGGGCAGGGACGGCTTCTGGTAGGCAGGTGGTGGAAATTTGTCTCCTAGGAGATCCACTGTAGCAGGAGATATGGGGGGGGTTGTTATAACGGGGAGTTCTCCCTTCCTGTATGTTCTTGATAAACATCTCCAAGATTTTGCAGGGCAAAGAGACTTGCAACTGGAAAAACCCTGGAAGAGTCTGTTCCTTACCTGCAAAATACAGACAGATCTTTCTCCCCAGTAAAGACACGTGTGGAGTGGGAGAAACGCAGGGCTGTGCCATGGGGGAGCCGCAGAAGGACAGGGGTAGGCGGGAACCTTTTCCAGAGGGCAAAATCTCCATGAGCCGGGGCCTGGGAAGGGGACGGCTGGGGCACGGCGTGGGAGGCAGGTTCAGCTCTGGACTGGGCTTTGGTTCCTGCTTAACGTTGCTGAGATTCCCACCTGTGCCACCAGCCTGTCCGCTTTCAGACACCGTGCCCAAATTCCTGTCTTTTTAGCAGCACATGTTGGAGATCTTCCTGCAACTCCTGCGCCAGTGGCCTTGGCAGTGGTGGAATTCGGAACACAGAGGGTTTTCCTTTCTTCTGGCTTCAACCTTGTCCGTGACTAACCATTGAAACGGGCTACCGGGTTGGTTTTGACGATGGAGAGGTGAGACCACTCGGGGGAGATGCCGTGGAGGTGGCAGCCAGCGTGGGATGCCGGGTGGGAGGTGGGAGGTGGGAGCCAGCCCACCCCTGCCTGCGGCAGCGCGGGGGCAGCAGCTCTGCTTCCTAAGCTGGGGGCTGCGGCGTGGGACCCCCTTATCCCTCCCCACAGCGAGATGGCCCAGGAGCAGCGAAGGAGCGACGGTTTCCGAACGGCAGCGGTACCTGGAACTCCAGCCATCCCGACGCCTTTCCCTGTGTGCTCCTCGTAGAGGGGAAAAAACAATAAATCTAAATGCAGACGCTTTCAAAGGCTGGGGACGGCTCGTGGTGCGGTTTGCTCTGCGAGACGATGGCAGCCTGATGCTGTTCTTAACCGGTTATTGGGGTGTGCGCGTTATTGCTCCTCTTTGTGGATAACATTGAAGCGGTTGAATATCCTACAAAGACCATCAGGGATCCTGAATCATTGCTCAACTTAAAACCCCGATTCCCCTAGTCTCACACGAGTTTCGTAGTGGTTTCACTTCCGCTGACCCCAGCGGAGACATGAAAACCAAGGCAAATAAAGAACAGGCCAAAATAGTCGCTTTCTGAAAAAATGTGGATCCCAGGGATATCCCGAAATGCTGCTTAATGCAAAACTGAAGTTGGTTAATTGAACAAGTCCGCAGCCTGGCCTTCGCCATGTGTACTTAAATGCATTGCCACTGACACGCACATATAAAAAAAACCCTCCACACTGATTTCTATTCATTTGTAGACCTGGCTGAGGAAAGTTTTAAAACCCTGAAATTCCTTCAGCAAATTTTATAGGAAAGCTGGATGCGTTGCTTAAGGGGGTTCCGCAGGTTTGGGCTCACTAGTGTCTGTTGGAGTCACACTGGCTGGGAAGACGGCGTGGTAAATCAGAGCACATCCTTAAGGCTGATAACCCTGAAATAAAGCTATTTTTTCTTCTCATTTTTAAAAAAGTCTGTAAAATACAGAGAAGGAAGTGTTATTAAGGACACAGTTCCTTATATTTAATAAATGGTGGTGCTACACAGCTTTGAAAATTTTCCCTGTAGAAGTCCCAATATATTTTTTTCCTTCTGGTGGTACTAAGTCCTCTCAAGTGCTACTTTATCTCTTCCCAGACAATGACAATCTCCATTTCTGGAAACTTTAATTCTGAGACTGAGAAGAGCAGATGAATCATGGGCTGTGGTGGTAGAGATGGATGCTGATTTTTAGGTCACCTTCTAAGTAGTCCAATGGTGGACGGTAACTAAAAGTCCAGCTGGGTGCTGCGAGACGGTAATGGTGGTTCCAGGTTGGGCGTCTAAGGGACCTGTCAGTGCCATGTCTGGCAAAAAATGTCAATAACTTTGGAAACAACATGAACTATCAATAATGGACCTTCTTCTTGGGGGAAAAAGCAAAACTTGAAGGGATGGGAAGTGATGGGATGGGATGGGAGCATCCCTGTGTGGGTCAAGAGTCAACACATCGCTGCCACTGTCACCACCACTGCCATTGTCACCGCCACCGTTGCTGCTACTGCCACCACCACCGCCACTGCCGCTCCTGGCCTTCCCGTGAAAGGGAAGGCAGACGTGGGTGGCTGGGAGGCAGCAGGCGCTCACCCGATTTCTGGCATTTTGAAGAAAAAGACTCTGAGATCTCTCTGTCCGTGGAAGAAACTGGGGGGCACAGTGATGGAGCTCTGATATGGGGGACAGTCAGGAGAAAGAGCAGGTGACAGGAACAGACTTCACCTGAACTCTTTGCACCCTCCTGAGTGTCACAGAATTTAGGAGACTGTGTGAAATAGCATGATTGAAAGGAAGAAAAAGTCTTAATGGAAACCCAAAAAACAGCCTACTGCCAGGCTCCGTGCCAAGTTTGCCTTGTCCTGTGCAGCTCCTCCTTCCGGAGAGCAGGCTGCCACCGGGTACCACCCTCACTCTTGATCGCCGGGACGCGGTTGGGTTTTGTCGTTATGAAGGAGGTATTGCAAAAGCTCTTGCATCAGGAGGACGCCAAGAGCTGTGTCAGCACTTTGTGAGCTTCCCTCTTGTGCAGCGAGCTCTAAGGGCGAGCTGTGGGTTTGAGAAGCTCGCGGGTGACATGAGACTTTGGCAAGGGCGGATGTTAAAAATGGGTTGCGAGCAGAGAGAAGGAGCGAGGGACCATCGGCGCTGAGGAACTCGCTAGAATAACTCGGGATATTTGCATCCCTGCGGCCTGTAGTAGGTCAAAAAATGCAAATTACGTTGGATCAGGTAACAGAAAAAGTTAACTTTTCTTAAGTGTATGACATCAGCAGGCTATAACGTCAGAAGTTATAACCCTTTTTCAAAATGGAACAACTCATTTCTTCTCCTTAATAGTGAAATTATTTAATCTGTATTATCGGAAAGTACTTTAGAAACCTGTTATAAAAGATGATGACCAGGCATCTTAAACCGCTCACTCTTCCCTACTGGGAGAGTTAGAACACCTCCGTGGGTGCTGGGAGGATCACGCTCCTGGCGTTTGCCGGCCGGGGCTGCAGCCTGGGCACCGCAGGGAAACCCAGCTGGTGCAGCCGGTGGCTGCTTCCCATGGGAATTCACAACTCCCCAGAGCCTGGCATCAATTCCCGGGTGATTTCCACCCTGAGCAGCTGAACCTCTACCCAACTTGATATTGGGTAGGAGAGTCCCGTCCCGTTCCTGCCACCCTGGACTGGGTCAGGCTAGAACAGTGCCGAGGTGAGCCCAGACACTAATTCATCTCCTGAGGTTGCAATTGCTTTCAGATTATGGGGTTTTTTAAATGTTAATATTGCAGGCAACGCACGGGAGCCGCCGGGATATTCAGTGCTGACCACAGGGGTCACAGGATCATAGAACGGTCAGAGTTGGAAGGGACCTTAAAGATCATTCGGGGCTGTGGTCAGAAGAATCACCGATTCTCTCCCTTCCATTTTCTCTTCCTCCGAGCCGTGTACCTGTCTCCCAAGGGCTGATGTTCAGGTGGTGCAGAAAAGCCTTCGCTGCTATTTAAATTCCGCCCTGGAGAAGGCTGAGCTCTCTAGGTCGATCTGGCAAAAAGTATTTAAATGTCTGCTTCAAACCTAATTACAGCTGTCTCTCAAATCCATAATTTCATCTAAATTTGCCACAATTCATGCATGACTTTCCCTGTCGGAGCCGCCTGTATGAAGAGCAGATGAAGGTCATTCTTAACTCCGCTGCGAACATGGGGAAATGAGAATTGCTTTGATGCAGAGGCTTCCCACTAGTGTTTTCTGTCAGTGCTGGCAAAGTTGTTGGCTATTACATTTTTGCTGTACCTCTCATCAAAGCACACACACGGCGCTTTCCGCCGAGCGCAGGAGGAGGAAAATTCGACTTCCCTCCCTTGCTGCAGTGGGCTGCACTCTGCAGCAAGCCTGTGTCGAAAATACATTGCAGATACTGCAGCAGCAACAAATACTCACCATGCGCTCCATTATATTTTCACAGAAACAGTCTGTGTTTATGCCCCGTTTCATAGCCTTCTGACCTTTAAGATACTTGAATTCTTTCTACTTCTAAAATTAAAATACATGTTGTGTAGGCGAGGGAGGGAGAGCTGCCGGCAGGTGCCCGCGCCAGACCCCCACCACGGATGGGCTTCCAGCCCCGAAACGCTGCGGATCCCAATGGGCAAGACAAAATTAGCCATAAATAAGAATCCCGTGCCAGATGCGGACTGGCACGGCCATAGGAGGGGAGGCGGTGCCAGTCGTCCGGAGGCTGCGGCGCAGAGCCCGCGGTGGGCTCTGCCTCGGGCTGGCGGGGTACGGCGAGTGCCTGGTGACGCACAGCCACGTGCTGGTGAGCAAAACCGCACGGGCGCACGCGTGTGTAAGGGGGACCCGTAAAAGCTGCACCGAAAGAAATGCCGCAAAGGAGGACTTGGTGGTAAGGCCACCGTGAATTGCAGGATGCATCCAAGAGCAATTATTTCTTCACAGCCATGAGCAACATAAACTGTCTACCGGGTGATCCAGCGTTACTCCTCCGTAAAGGTTCACTGTTGTGATGACTCTGGCTTTAAATGTCCCAGGAAACTGCAATTTGCACACTCAGGACTCTGTTCATAACATACTTTTCATCATTATTTTAAAAAATACATATTTTCCTGACATCTTCTTATTATTCATAGCTACGAAAAAAGCTCTGAATCATTTCTGGGATTCCGGGTATTTGGTAACTCACCCTACTTTTCTCTCTGCAGATGGTTTTTGCGTAGTTGCTGCGCACAGGTTGCCCTTCCCAGCGGGGCACCGGGCTTCCAGGGACCCTCCGCGGGCAGGGAGGAGAGGAGCCGGCAGCAGAAGGCAGCTGCAGCCTGGCAGGGCTCCCAAAACAGCGTCACTGGGATATCTCAAAAAATAAAGCAGCCACTTATGTTCTGGTTTATTACTTTCTTATTACGATCATCTTGCAGCAGGAATGGTATGCGCGGCAATCAAAGGTATGCACAGTAAATGGCTTTGCCGTTACCAAAACCCTGAGCCTTGTTTTGACATTTAATCAGCCACAAAACAATTGAGGTTTTGCACATATTTAATACCATATCCCTTATGTAAATATATGAAAAATACAACAATAGGTAATGGTGGCACGAGACTAGGAACAACCTGTTAGCAGAAATACCAACTCTTCGCTGGCACTGGGGTCTCCCTTGGCCAAGCACATTTATGTCCCCGAGGGATTTCAATGAGTTTATCTGCTGTATCCTCAAGAAAGGAAAAGAACTAATAAACACTAATCATTAGACCTGGATGGAGGAAAATACTCTGTCCGCTGCAAATGCCAGTGAAGTGAATTAACTCTCCATGAGCTTCAGTGGATTGGGCACAGGGCTTAGTCCGAAACAGCTCACCCCATTTGTCTCGATATTTCTAGCGAGGGAAGATCACGCGGGCAGGACGTGGCTGGGACCATCCCAGTACCACTGTGGGGCAGCGGGATGGATGGGCTGCGCTCCCGACTCCACGAGACTTGCAAGACCCATTTCCTAAATAAGTTGATCAGGACAGTATTTCAGGACATTTGGATACTCCTGGAAATACTCTTTAGCAGAAGCCGTAAGAGGTTTCTTTCCAAAGGGATGCTGCGCTGGAGAAGATGACCCAGGGAAGGAGGGCAGCCGAAGAGCCTCAACTCTTGCTTCCCAAGCTCAACTCCCTACATCCATGCTCTCCTTCCTCATCAGCCCACCTTCACCTGCACTAGGGAAGTCCCATCACTCATTTCGACAGGATTTACCGGGAGGTCACCATGAGCTAACAACGCTGAGGGCTGCACAGATTCTATTCATTTTTAAAAAAAAAACTCCAGTGGAAGAGTTGAAGGTTGGCGGGGGCAGCTCTTGGCACCGACAGCCCCCGGCCGGCCAGCACGGGGCTCCCCGTGTCCGCAGCCCACCCATGCTCAGGCCAGCTCCCCCCAGGCCAACGGCCACGTCCCCGCTGAGTTTAACGCCCGTTAGATCAGAGATTGAGTAAACTTTCTTTTTTTTTTTTTTTGGTCTAATACCCTCTTAGCATTTAAAAATAGAGCTGTTACTAAGCAATGGCAGTAAGTAGAAAGCAAAGCCTATTGAGGATCGTTTCTGTGAACAGGTATTTTTCCCAGCCTAAGTACTGTAAACATTGTGGGTTGACAAATTATGAATCAGAGCCCTCCCTCCCCAGCCCGTGCTGCCTCTCCCATTATCCCCAAGAACAATAGCAGCAACTGTCAGGAGCCGTTTATTTTCACTCTGGCTTTGAACATCTTCGTTTGCAGGTCAGATTTTCAAGCCTTTCCACACATTTTAACATCTTGTAAAAAAAAAGTTAAAAAAGTGGGGTGATATTACCAAGTAGTGGTGTAACCATGGGGGGGCAAGAGCTGGAGAAACATCCATGGACCTCAGGTTTGGACCTGAGCAGCCACCTTTGTGCGCCCACCATCTGCCACCCCAGGCAGGTCCGTGCATGCTGGCAGCCCCACCTCATCACCTGGGATGGGAACCCTCTTAGATGATGGCAGGTAGCAGCAGGGAGGTGACTCCAGCTTGCTGTCGGCATTGCTGCAGAAATTTGAGAGTCTACATTAAAGCTATGGGGTGAGGAGAAGAACGGGAATCTCAGTTTCCCAGGATGAGCTCACCAGGATACAGGCTGAGCATGCAGGCGCAGGAGGACACGGACTGATGTTAAACCCAGTGACCAGCAGTAGGACAGGGAGAGGAATCACATCACCAGATGCAGAGGAGAAGTCCATTATCGCCAGGAGTTTCACGGACTCAGCTGAGTGTTTCTCATTGTTATTCGATCTCTTTTTTTCAGCTGCCCTTTCTATACCCACTTTGAGAAGATGAGCTGGGTGGGGACATCCAGCCAGAAGACACACTGGGAGATGAGCAGCACTCAGGACGCACCTTTGCAGCACTTACTGTCCCATGTAGACCCCAAACTAACTTCAAAATGAAAACTGATTTTTTTTTTTCTCCTTAACATTACTTACCTCATTACCTTGTGGTTATTTGCTCAAGGGGTCATATTTGTTTCAGAACCTCCTTTTCGAGAAGTTCAGCGAGTCTGGGTCCACCTTCAACGCTGGCAGGTGGCTGCAGGCAGCTTCCGCCCCCAATAAGCAGCGTGCTGCATCCAAAAATGGTCACAGTGATGCTTTGCCTCCGATGGGACGTGGTTGGAGACGTGTTTCCTGGGGATAGAGTCTGCTCTCAGCTTTAATCATGGAGACCAAAATTATCTTTACTGATCTCAGCAGGGCTTCCTCAGTTGTAAGCTCTAATTCAGGGCAGTACTTACAGGCTTAACTTTCCCAACATGCCGGAGATTATTTGCCATGGGCAGATGTTTGTGTTGTGCTCAGACAGAGGGAAGCCCCATGTGCTGGTGGTCGAGGGCACTGCTGTGCCCACTCACCCACCCACCTCTCCCCGAGGGGTCCCCAGCATGGCACTGGCACCCACCCTCTGCCCAGCCCTACCAGGGCATTCGCTTGGACGCCTCCTCCCAATGGCAGCTCAGCTCGCAGGACCTTAAAAATGAGAGACGGTCGTTTGTCATCGGAAACCCCATCAAATCATGGGCATATACTTGAACAATAAAATGCATCCATGATGCTCTTTTGCTCACACACTCAGGAGTGAGCATCGGCCAAGGAGCAGCTCCGCTCTCTGTTATGGCTGTGTGCTGCTACGCAACCGGTGCCCGAAAGCCGGGAGCCCCGCTGCCACGTCTCAGGAGCTGCCACAGTCCCCATTGGAAGCAGGGAATTGAGAGGGCTCCGTGACCCTCAGCACCCAGCATGGATGCCCATGATGGGGCAGGTGACCCCGCGCTGCCAAACCCACCCTGCACCGTCCCTTTGCTATTCATAGAATCAGAATTTTAGAATGGTTTAAGTAGGAAGGAACCTTAAAGATCATCTATTCCCACCCCCCCTGCCATGGGCAGGGACACCTCCCACCAGACCAGGTTGCTCCGAGCCTCATCCAACCTGGCCTTGAACACCTCCAGGGATGGGGCAGCCACAGCTTCTCTGGGCAACCTGGGCCAGTGCCTCACCAATCAGAGTGAAAAATTTCTTCCCAATACCTAACCTAATCTCTCAGTTTAAAACTAACGGCCCCAAGTCCCTCTCCTCAGGGCACCTCTCCATCCATTCTCCACCCAGCCTGGATTTGTGCTTGGGATTGCCCTGACCCATGTGCAGGACCTTGCACTTGGCCTTGTTGAACTTCATGAGGCTGGCACAGGCCCACCTCTCCAGCCTGTCCAGATCCCTCTGGATGGCATCCCTTCCCTCCAGTGTGTTGACCGCTCCACAAAGCTTGGTGTCATCAGCAAACTTGCTGAGGGCGCACTCGATCCTACTGTCCATGTCTCCAACAGAGATGTTAAATAGTACCAGTCTCAGTACTGACCCCTGAGGAATGCCACTTGTCAGTGCTCACCACTTGGACATCAAGCCGTTGACCACAACTCTCTGAGTGCATCCATCCAGACAATTACTTATCTACCAAGCAGTCCATCCATCAAATCCATGTCTCTCCAATTTAGAGACCAGGATGTTGTGTGGGACAGTGTTGAATGCTTTGCACAAGTCCAGGTAGGTGATGTCAGTTGCTCTCCCCTTATCCGCCAAAACTGTGACGCCATCGTAGAAGGCCACCAAATTCGTCAGGCATGATTTGCCTGGATTGTACAATTCAGGAGAGCGCATACGGCATTTTCTCACTGCTGTTGCAGAATGGGCAAGGAAAAGGCAGCTTTTTCAGCCCATTTTTTTCCATGTATGAAATCAGTCTAAATTTCCATCATTCAGATGATGCCGTTGAATAAGAAAAATATGGACAAAAGGGAAAAAATTCATCATGAGACAAGGCACCGGTGCCAGCATCAGAGTGAACTGAACTCTTTTGCAGCCCCCCAGCTGCAGTGGGGATGGGGAGGAGAAACGGGACATGAGCCCCGGTGTCAGCACAGCTCTGGTTGAGCGCTGGCACCTTGGTGACCTTTCCCTTCTATGTAACATTGCAATCAACTGTATTTAATGACTAACCGTGATGGCTAAATAAAGCAGAAGCATTCAGGTAGCATCTAAATAGAAAAAACCCAACCCGACATACTGAAAGTGAAATTTTCAGTAAAATGTTTATAATTACTGTGGCCAGTAAAGAAGCGACTTGCTGTGAGAAGTAGGAAAATCCTTAACAGCATGCCTGGGAGCTATCTACACAGGACTGCTGCCCGCGGACTGGGATCTCCTTACAAGCAGGAGTTCCGAGTATTTCAGCATCGCACAACTTCCACCCCGGCGGGCTCCCCGCAGTGGTGCCCACGCTGCTGCCAGCGGTTCCAACCCCCGTTTAAAAATCCAATACGATTGGAACACTTTTCTCAAATACAGCTGTACCAGGATTTCTCCTGACACTAAAACTTCCTGCCTATTACAAATACCATTTTCGTGCAACGCGAACGGCTGTAAAAACGGCTTCGAAATGAAAACGCGTGAACTGGGGCGTTAAGGATGAACCGTGAGCAGAGCATCTGTCCTGCCCGGGGACTTTAAAGCCATTGCCCACAGACAGATGCTTCGAGAGCTCCCCAGCATCGCACCGACACGGGGAGCTGCAATTCCTTACGGCAGTGTCCCCGTGCTGGAATGGCGTTTGTGCTTTTACAGGCGTTGGAAGGTGGCGAGCAGTTTTATCCAGCTTTTGCACTTCTCATACCTATTTACTGTGAGGGGGTCTTTGAGGTGAATTCGTCAATACCTGCGCTCAAACTGGATGCAACAGCCCCCAATTTTCTCAAAAGGGGGATGGCAGATTAAACAAAGCAAAGACCACCCGAGCGCTTTCAATCCTATTTCAAGAACACCTTCATGGCACTGAACCACCTGCCCTGGGAGAGGGATTGCGAGCAAGAGGATGTCTGTGCCGTGGAACTGGGACAGGCTCGTTTGGCACCTGATGCCATGTGCTTGGTGTGTCCCTTCTCCCACGCGGGGCCACCGCCACTTGGCCGCTGGGGACGTGCCCCGTGTGCCGGCCGTGCCCACGTCGAGGACACGGCGCGACTTTCGGCAGCGCCTTTGGCTCTACGCCGGCTAGCAGCCCTGACCTTGGAGGCTGTTGCAAAGAAATAACCTCTTCCCTGTTCCCAGGGACTGGAAAAATCATCGATTTCAGACTGGCCGGTGCCACAGGCAGAGCAAACCACAGCGGGGACACGTGCGGCCAGCTGGGCACGCTGGCCGCGGGGAGGGCAGGGCAGCTCCCCGTGCGGGGCCGGGGACCTGTAGCTCCTCTGTGCCGGGTGGGATGAGCAGCAGGATGGGACAGAAGTTGATTTACTCATGTGCATTAAAAGCTTGGTGTGATGTCCAGGTTTTAACAAACTATTCACAGTTGTTTTATTTCTTACAGTGGGGAAAAACTGTAAGAATCATTATTGCATACACTAATTACTTTGGTTAAGTGTCAAACCTGCGCAATGCAATGCTGTGTTTTCATATATTAAAGACATTAATTGCCAAGAAACAGTGCGCCATGACTAATTCTTTTTTTTTTTTTTTTAAAAAGAAGAAGAAATCAATATTAAGTATTTTGACTATTAGGAGCTGAAGCAGCACAACATATCTGAAGTCAATGTTTCCCCACTGAGCTGTACTGGTTAAGGACTCAGGCTTAGCAATTGCATTATTGTTATCAAAAACTGTTATTGGCTCTGTGAATCACGTTACTGTCAGGTTACCACATACGAATTAATAGGATAATAATACCCAGAGCCCAGGAGAGCGCAGCCGGCGCCGCGGCGGGCTGGATGCAGGATGGGGCCGTGCCCGCAGCGGAGGGCTGAGCCCCGGGACGCCCGCCCAGGCTCCGGCGCTGCGGTTCGGGGCCGGGGGCAGAGGCAGCCACGGCAGCAGCGAGTGGAAGCGATGCCTTTGCTTCACCTTTGCTTTTCAACAAGTAGAAGTGTTGAAATGGGTAAGTGGCTGTTAAATGAAAAGCAAGAGGTGAGCCTGATTGCAATGACAGAGTAAGGCAAGGGGCAAAAGCCGTTATTTACTTTGTTCTTCCTTACGACCTGCAGGTTCCCCTAATTGTTGACTCCTCATACTTCTGGCAACACATTAAAATAAAGCTTTTGTGCTGGTACAGCAACCTGGTCACTTTGGGAATTTAATCGCATATTTCAAGTGTCTGTATGAATTTCTAAAGGACTCGAGTAAAATCTGGCAGAGACAAAACCAGCCTTTTCCTGGCAAAGCCAGGGGCTCAGCATGCCCAGCCCGACCCGGCCCCTCGGTCAGAGCCAAGGGGAAACCCCGCAGGAACGGAGTTTGCTGTAATAAAGGCGCTGCAAACTGGAGTGGTATCTCTCTGCTCCATGAGAATAAGTTATAATGTTTGTTACAAGAAAAGCAGCCCCCCCGGGTACAAAAAAAATGCATAATAAAATAAAGCTTCTCATTGGATCAAATCTCTTGCCAACATCGGATAGTCAAATTTGATGTAAAGATGTTTCTGTGCAAGCTCCATGAGCCCGGTGTCCCGGTGCCGCCCCGTCCCTGTCCCGGTGGGCAGTGGCATGGCTGCTCCCTGTCCGTGCCCACCGGGCAGCGCGAGCTCCCCTCGGCCCTCCCGGCTCCCCGCATGCCGCCATGGGAGCACGGCCACAGTTTTGCCCCTGCTTGTAATAAATACAGTATTTCTTCCCACGCGGTCAACCTGTGGCTGTGCAGACAAATCCCCCCCTGGTCCTGCCTCTGAGCCCAGCCCCTGCTGGATGCAGCCAGAATTTCCATTTCTTTCATGAAATACTTCGTTCTCAGCAAGAACCTGCCGTAAGCAGCGGCCAAGCCGTTTTGTTTTCTTCTCTCAAAGCCCCTCCTGGAACCTTTTTGCTGCTCCATCGTCAGAGGAGCTCTGTTGCCCCCGTACCCCGAGACCACCCGCCCTCCCCCTTACACTGGTCCCCATGCCGTCCTGCCTATCCCTTGCTGTCCCTTGTCCCTCTGACCATGCAGCCACTGGGCAGGACCCACCACGTCTGGTCTCACTGGAACAGCAGTTCAGGCAATGCAGGGCGGGTTTCTGGACACTGCCTGAACACATATATTGTTCACAATATTATCATAGAATCACAGAATGGTTGGAGTTGGAAGGGACCTCTAAAGACTACCTAGTCCCAACCCCCTGCCATGAGCAGGGACACCTCCCACCAGACCAGGTTGCTCCAAGCCCCGTCCAACCTGGCCTTGAACACCTCCAGGGATGGGGCAGCCACAGCTGCTCTGGGCAACCTGGGCCAGGGTCTCACCACCCTCACAGGCAACAATTTCTTCCCAATAGCTCATCTAAATCTCCCCCCTTTCAGTGTAAAACCATTCCCCCTCGTCCTATCACTTCACTCCCTGATCCAGAGTCCCTCCCCAGCTTTCCTGGAGCCCCTTTAGGGACTGGAAGGGGCTCTCAGGTCTCCCCGGAGCCTTCTCTTCTCCAGGCTGAACACCCCCAACTCTCCCAGCCTGGCCTCACAGCAGAGGGGCTCCAGCCTTCTCGCATCACCTTGGTGGCCTCCTCTGGCCCCACTCCAACAGGTCCATGTCCTTCTGCTGTTGGTGTCCCCAGAGCTGGACACAGTATTCCAGGTGGGGTCTCCCCAGAGCGCAGCAGAGGGGCAGAATCCCCTCCCTGGCCCTGCTGCCCACACTGCTGGGGATGCAGCCCATGCGGTTGTGTAGTGAACATAAGCACAGCGCATCTCCAAAGCCTGTGCAAATCTGCCAGAGGAGCCTGGGCAAACATGAGAATGCCTTTCCTCTCCAGTGACATGGAGGAGTGGGAACTCTTCGCTCCTAAGTGCTTTTTCAGAAGTTCCCTCTTTGCAGGTCTGGAGCCGGCCGGGTGCTGCCAGGGTGTCGAGGTTTGGGCCAGATTGGCCCAATCAGATGGAACGACAGATGCTCTCTATCTCTTGCTCCGCTTCCGAAGGGAGGCAGGAGAGAGAGAGGAAAAAGAGAGACTTAAGACTTTAGAAGGAACAAAACTACGTTAATGAAATATTAATAATAAAATAATAAAAAGAAAATAATGAAATGTATACAAAACCATAGCAAGCTCCCAGGATGACAATCACATCACCAGCAGGCACTGGGGAAGTCCCAGACTGGACTCAGTGACGGATGGGAACTGGATTCCAGATCTGGGTTCAGGAACGCACGGATCGGGATCAAAGGCAGACCAACAGAGTCCTCCTCGGACACTGGCCATTGAAGAAAGAGTGTTGACCCTTTGATCCCTCAGCTTTTATCCTGAGCATGAGGCAGATGGGATGGAATACCCTTGTTGGTCAGTTTTGGGTCACCTGTCCTGTCCCCTCCTCCCCGCAGGTGTCACCCCTCTACGCTTTTCCGCTTCCCACCCTCCAACGGGGCAAATACCAAAGTTGGCAGCCCTTGGGTTTCAGAGCAATAAGGATAAGCAGGAGCCTCTCTGCATACCATTCCTTGGCATCAACTATAACCATGGGTCTGATCACTCTGAGAGCCAACAGTTTTCTGCACAACTTGCTGTTAATTTCAGCAGTTAGAAGAGGCCTAGCTAAAAAGTAAAGTTACTGAACAAAATTGGTCCTGTTTTACCTCAAACCAGGACACAGGGGAACGAGCAGGTGCTGCCTGCTGGTGGCGCATCCCCAGACTGGGGGAAATAACCATACATCCAGCTTTCATCCAAGCTTCTTGTGCAAATAACTGCTTAATGATCATCTCCGTTGAAGGCTGCAGTATGTAAGTAGCATTTCATACCCCATAAAATCAAAGTCTCACTTCATTTAACAGTGTCATTTTTTATAAGCCATAACCCGCTGTACTTGCTGCAGGCTCCTGCCTCAGGAGCGTGCCATACAACCCACCCACGGCCGGCCCCGTGGTCACCCACACCAAGGGACGGGCAGCTCCGAACGGGAAAGTCCCAGTTCTGCAGTGAGTGGCCTTTTCCAAACACCGTAAGTACATAAATTTCCTGGGAAGTGGCTGAGCTTAAGTCACTGAAGTACTTTTGGAAATTCGTGGCTATAGACAGTAAAGAGGAGTATCAGCTAATGAAGGGGTGTCAGCTGAGAACGGATTTTAGAGAATATTAAATATCAAGGGTCAGCACCAAAAGGTGCTGAGACTCAAAGGATTCCCATTCCACAACCAAAGTGGATTAGGAGTTCCCGTCTGAGTGCAGAGCTGGTCTGCCCGTGCTCGTTTCCCCTCCTTGTTCATTTTTCTTTTCTATACCCATTCTTTGCTAGTCAGATGAAGGACAGGCAGATAAATGTAAGAAAAAGCGCGTATTTGAGGATAATCTTGTGCCTTGTCATCCTCTTTCATGATGATTAGGAAGGAGGTTCGGACGAGATGCAGAGTGAGTTATGTCTGCGGCTGGAGAATAAAAATGCTACCGTGGGTAGACTTTTCTTTCGATGCTGATGAGAGGGTCATTGTTCTTCCAGGAAAGAGTGCTTCACGGGCCCTTGCTCAAATTCAATTGCACATTTTCTTCTGCTTTAATTTTCTGGTACTGATTAAGCTGAACACTGCCTGAAAGTCTGGAATAGAAGAGAGTCTTACGCTTCCCGGTAACTCCCGCATCTTCCCAACGCAGCAGTGGAAGCGGCAATTTCAGGGTTTTCAGATCTCAAAGGAAGTAAGCCGCAACTGTCACTTTTTCTTTTTTCCTACAAACACTTTCTCCATGTAATCCCCCACATCAGACTTGCCAAGAGGATCAGATTTGCATTCTTAATCATAACAGCCTGGATAATTGACCCAGACAGCTCTTCAGTGGCTTCCCCCATTGCTACAGTCTGCTCCCAGTGCGCTGGTGCTTCCCAACCTTCCACTCGTTTTCCTAAACTTAGCCAGTAAATTGAAAAATCTGAGGTTTTTTTTTCGTCTTTGGCTTGTGTTTGGATTTTCTTAGGAAGCTGGGAAGGGACTCACCTCCTCGGACTTTAACCACCTAGAAGCCAACCATCTAACGGAGTACGCTCTACGACAGAGGAGCGAACATCTCCAGGGAATTCATCCTGACCTGGAACAAGGTCTCCTCGGGGCCCCATTCCTCCCTGTGGCACTGATGGCTCAGGCAACCTGCCTGGCTTCGACAGCTCCGTCGAGGGCAGCTGAATCTTCTCCCTGGGCGTTTCCGAGTGCGGAGCCGCAGCACTCCCTGCGTTAACGCTGCAAGCAGCACGTCTGCCCTTTCAACAGGCTGCTTTAATTTCATGGGTCTCTATCTCTGTGAGAAGCCAAGAGCAGCACTGGTAAGGATGCTGAATATATGAAACTAAAAACAAGACTAAGAGAAATTGGAAAAATATCTGTACTTTTCCTACAAAGGATTAGATACATGAGAACTGGGGTTTAAATCCCTGTTAGCTGAAGTACCTCTCCTGAATCCCTTATTGATTTATGGCGGCTCAGGCTTTTGCACTGCGTCTTTATGACTAGATTTAGGATAAAGTCTCTCCTCGCAACAATCACTGTCACAGCCAGAGTTAGAACAGGGGAGAAAATATCATCAAATACAATAACTGACATTTTCAATTAACCAAGAATTTGCAGAGGAAGAAAGCGGCTTAAAATTGATAGGTCTGCTAGAGAAAGTGGGAAAAAAAGTACAGCTCATGGTAATAAAAATTGTAAGATGCAGCTGGAGAAGCCCAGGTATTAAAAATAAAAGTCATACATTAAAATTGTCAAAAGGAATGATAGAATTGTCCATACTCCGTGGTCTTTTGTGTCAAAATAGTCATGCACAGAAGCAGAAAAGCAGATGCTTTCCCTAACACATATAGCTTCCTATAGAGAAACAGCCATGCACAGCCACAGCCTCGGTGGTATAAATTGGTGCAGCTCAGCCAATCTTAATGGCTCTTTAGAAGTGAATAACACCTCGCTTTCTTTTCATTTTTAGCAGCAGGATTTCTGGCACTCAGTTAAATTGAGGTATTCAGATTTGCGACCGTAATTAGGTAACTTCAGGAACCATATGGGCAAGGCTATACGCCAGCTAAATGTTATCGCTTTACTGTTCTGAAAGAGCAATACATGAGTTGTATTAGGTTAATAAATTATTAAATATAGTATACGGAGCCAGTTTAGTGCAGGTAAAGAAAAATGAAGGGATGAGCAAATGATTCACCTATCAGATTCTTCCATCTCCTTTCTTTGCAAACCAGACAGGGGGGGTTTTTTGGCATCTAAAAAGTCCCTGAGCTCAACTTATGGGCTGCAGAAGTTAGATGGGATGACCCTAATTCATTAACACTCTTAACCCCAGCTGCTTCGTTACAGTGAAGTTCATAATTTGAGGAGAGGGAACAGGCTGAAGGCATGGTGGGGGAACTGGGAGGTGACCTCTGTCAAAACCACGTTGCTTCCTGAGAAGTGGCTGCGGGGTGAGAACCAGAGCCATCGCCACCTCCAGCCCGAGGGTGGCATGGAGCACAGGAGTCACGGGGGGCTTCACGGCCGGCCACGCAGGGGAAGGTCTAGTGCCTCACAGGGACGGCTCCCATGGGCAGCCACCTGGAAAACCAGCTCTTGCCTGGAGACCGCAGAGTTGAAACAAGTGACGTCTTTAAAGAAGACCTATTTTTTTGAAAAGTTGCCCCGTGCTCTTCTCTCCTTGCGGTTCCCGTTTGATGAATTTCTCTTCAAGTAGAAAACCGAGCCATAAAAGAATTCAAAACTTCCATTAAAGTTTGCTGCCGGCTACATAATTTAGCAGGCCGGCTCGCAGGGTGCACACATGCCCACAGTGGATTTGACGTGCCACTACAAAGCAGACCTCCTTCCTCCCAAACTACCGTTTCCCCACGACAGGTTAAATTTATCACAAAGCTGGCCCCGAAGTGCTGAAATACTTGAAGACTGCAGTGTGTCCGTCTGTCCCCGGGACCACAAACATCCGCTGGCGGACCGCTCATCCTCCTTTAATCCCAGCGCCCGTGAGGAGTTCACACGTGTTGGGGATTCAGGTTGCTGCTCTGAGTTACGGCGTCGGTGTGAAGGAGCTGAAAGGCAGCAAGCCCAGCCCCGTGCGCATCCTCGGCTTTCCCAACCACAGTTTAAGGGCAGCCAGCCTTTATGCTGCCCGCGATAGGGAAGAGGATGATGAGGGTGACTTTGCTGCACTCAGCCCTGCTCCAGCAGTGCGTCAGGACTCCCTGATTTTCTGTGTTTAATTTTATATCCTGATATTCTGATTTTCTCCAAGGTCCTGGGCAGCCGGCTGCATGTGACCCTGCCTCGAGCACAGGCTTAGGCTGAACCGTTCGCAGCGGTCCCTGCCCCCTCAGCCATCCAGCGATGCTGTGATTGCTGCCACACAGCTCACAACATCACAAGAACAAAGCCATAGGAAGAGTAGGCAGGGGAGATCTCCCAAACAGACCTTTTCACTGAAAACCTTGCCACTTAAAGAGGAAAAAAAAAAAATCTTTAAAAAAAGTTGGATTTTTTCCCGGTGCTGTATGACACAAGGCTAAAAAGTCAACGGTGCAGGAGAAACCACATGCTGAAGAAATTAGCTGTTAGGAGGCAAACACGTTTTGGTCTTTCTTAAAGGAATAATAACGTTGTGATATAGCCATGAAGGACAACTCAGGGAAGTTAAATACCCTGGTAGCTGATGCTTTGTCAGGTAGAGATATCAAAAAGGTGTTAAGTTAAAAGTAAGCAGAGTGCAATGTGTGTCTTTTGTTGCAGAGCGTTGTGCATCATCACAATATCCAAACCGTCACCAACACATTGCTGTAGTGTTTCTCTGTACGGAAACCAACAGCCCAACACAGCCATCCTACAGTCCAAAAATTCCAAAAAGGTCCTTTACTTGGGAGCTAAACCCTCACCAAGCCGTGGTGCCCTGGCGGAAAGGAGGATATGGTGTGGGCATTGGAGGATTGAAGAGAGCTGAGCTTATGTGCGGAGCGAGATGGAAGAGCACAGGTATCTCAAGAAGCCCCTGCAAGGCCTTCTGCACTGGCTCCCAAGCATTAAACATGTGCAGCAAGGAAGTACTGCCATCTTCTTGCTGACCAAAGTGTCCTCTGATGAATTGTTGCTGCCTTTGACAAATTATTGAGGAGTTCCATGTTCATTTTCTGAGTAACTTCATGAACATCAGCATAACATTGTGCACTTGGGTCACAACAACCCCAGGAATGCTACAGGCTTGGGGAGGAGTGGCTGGAAAGCTGCCTGGCAGAAAAGGACCTGGGGATCCTGGTGGACAGCCATCTAAACATGAGCCAGCAGTGCGCCCAGGTAGCCAAGAAGGCCAATGGTATCTTGGCCTGTATCAAGAATAGTGTGGCCAGCAGGAGTAGGGCAGTGATGGTGCCCCTGTACTCAGCGCTGGTGAGGCCGCAGCTTGAGTCCTGTGTTCAGTTTGGGCGCCACAGTCTAGGAGGGACATTGAGGTGCTGGAGCGTGTCCAGAGAAGGGCAACAACGCTGGTGAGGGGTCTGGAGCACAAGTCTTATGAGGATCGGTTGAAGGAATTGGGATTGTTTAGTCTGGAGAAGAGAAGGTTGAGGGGAGACCTTATTGCTCTCTACAATTCCCTGAAAGGAGGTTGTAGTGAGATGGGCGCTGGTCTCTTCTCCCAAGTAACCAGCGATAGGACAAGAGGAAACGGGTTCAAGATGCACCAGGGTAGGTTTAGGCTGGACATTAGGAAAAAATTTTTCACGGAAAGAGTTATCAAACATTGGAAGGGGCTGCCCAGGGAGGTGGTTGAGTCACCATCCCTAGATGTGTTTAAAAGTCATGTAGATGTGGTGCTTAGAGACATGGTTTGGTGGCAGCCCTGGTAGAGTAGGGTCAAGGGTTGGACTAGATGATTGTAAAAGTCTTTTCCAACCTAAATGATTCTATGATTCTATGATAATAGTCAGTATATAGTTAACTGAACAACAGTTTCCATCATTGAAACAGTTGGTGCTGGATCCCAAATACGTGTATCGCATTTCAGCTTCCCACCCCAGGGCAGGTGGCATTCCTGACGAGCAGCCACTCTGTGCTGAGAGCCGGCAGCCCTGCACAACACCGGTCCCAATGGAGAGTGGCTTTCCAGGCTGCAATCACACTCGCTCCCAAAGCGGGAGGCAGGCACCGACCGGGCTGCTGAGCCACCACCGCTTCCGAATTTTCCACCTTACCCTGTTTCCCCACAGTCCTTTCAAAGCCTGGACTCGATGTGACCTCTGCAGCAGTTTTCTTCCTGCCCTGCACTCTTTTCCATGTGAAGCTCATCTCACAGCCCATCACCAAAAGCTTATTTTCTCCATTGGTGAGTTGTCGTCCCTTTCACGTTGCGTGAGGGGTGACCAACCTTCTGCACGGGGGGATGAAAGGACAAGACAAAGCAAGGAAACCTGGGCAGGGGTGGAGGGCTACAGCTTCAGGGCTTCTGTGCAGCTTGCACTGCTGGGGTGCCCAAGGATGAATTACCAAGTGCTCAGTGGTCCATTGTCCATCTCCCCAAAGTGAGGGCATTGCATTGCCGAGCTGTCCTGGCTCTCTGGAGGTGGGAGCGTGGTGGAGTAATGGCTCCTCCCCAGGCACAACTTTTCCCAGTGTGTTGATACAGGTGCTGATCCCAGTTTTCTGATGCAGAGTGACCACGCGGGCAGCATATGCATGCGGTGGGGACGTGGGGGTGATGCACCGTGCTGGCTGGGCAGCCGCTATGTCAGCCCTCTGCCACACAAAAAATTCGCTGAATTGATTAAAAAGCTGGGTGGAAAAGGACACCTTCCTCTTTGGACTCATGTTCCAGTACTTTCCAGAGCACAGCTCAATTAAGTGTTTCTGTGCTCAGATGCTGCTTTGATCCAACCGCCTTTGCTGCATTTTTCATTGCCCCGACAATCCTGCGGAGCTGCTGTCAGGGATGGGGTCGGCTTGTGCAGATGTGGCCAGAGGCTCACGGGCAGCTCTCCCCATGGGCAGGAGAAGGGCTTTGGTGGCCTGGTGGGTTCCCCATCTCCCTTGGCTCATCCCCATCCATCGATGTGCTGCTGTGTTTCTCTTTATGAGGCTCCCTGTATTTTTCTTCCCCTCAACAACGGATGCAGCTCTACATTATTTATAACTAACCTTTCTCGTCCATGCTCTAGGACAGACACAGTGAAAAACTTAACTTAAAAAATTTATTTTCTTTGGGAAAAAATGAGTGAATATGAAAAGAGATCGTCTCCTGCATTAGCTACTCCGTGTTCCAAACCCATCACAGGGGACACGCTACTCACGTATCCTAGCCGAGGCAGGGGATGTGGCTGGGGAGTACATCAAGTGTGAAGCCTCATTTTTCATCTCCTTTTACATTTATACAGTCCATTTTACATAGTTCCATCTTGGAGTACGGCAACTTCTGTAAGCAAGGGACAAAATCCTCCGGTGCTTCAGCAAACCTTTCCCCATCCTGCCTTTGGAATGAGGGACGCTTGAGCCCAGTCTCTTGGCATGATGCAAAGTAGTGTTTTTGGGAGGGTTGGTCCATTCTTACCTGTGGTGCCCATCCACAAGACTCAGGGTTCACGTAGAAGGTCCTGGTGGTTCACAAAGAAGGTCCTGGTGGCTCACAGCATGTCCAAATGAGAGGCTCAAGGTACACCCACCCATCAGGACACACAGGTGATTTCTGAAAACCAAGCGTCTGCCAGGAGATCACAAGTGCATAGCTGCCTATGCCTGCAGCGGATTTGGTGCTTGCTGCCAATAGTTTTCAGTTTGATGGCACCGAGTTTTCCATTTCCTTCCTGCCCCTCAGCTTCTCCCATGCCCTCCCGCCCTCCCGCTCCAACAGCTGGGGTGCTGCATAGAGCATAACCTTCACCAACAGTGAAAGTGGGCTCCTAAAATTTCATGTCCACCTAGCTGTGAAGGGTAGCTCCACTGCACACAGAGCTGACTACCGCAGGTAGTCATCACCTCGATGGCTTTCCCCAGTGCAACTCCATTTCACAAGGCAAAATGAGTACAAGCTTGTACCCCTGGGCCAGGCAGCTGACATGAGCTTTTCAGTGTATTTTGGCCCCTTGAGATCGTGACTCTTCGGTAGGGAACTGCTGGTGCAGTCAGACATGTGTCTTGCCTGGAGGACATTAGCAGTGTCTCCGCGGGAGGATGCGAGCAGATGTAAGATCCTGTGTCATCTGCAGGTGAGGGGCCACAAGTCCCACTAACGCAATGCATCCTGTTGAGCGGCCCTTCGTTGTCCTCTTCTCAGTGGAGGTGGGAATGGTGGCAGCTCTTTGGGGGTCCTGTGAACACCCCAACGTACCAACATCTTCCCCTCAGGTGGGAGAAATGGAGAGGGGTTTCTCTAGAACCTCTCCTGATTGCACTGGCTTTGGAGATCATGTTTCTGGTCAGCCTTGACAAGATAAACGTCATCTGTAGCTCCAGAACTGTTCCTGGATGCCTTCCAATTCAATTTATCATTTTTTTTGACACAAAACACTTGTTCTTCATTTCCAAACAATCAAGGTGGTTTCTCTCCCTCCTGGCCCATATGAGGACAGCCCAGGAAGGTGCCCTGTTGTAAATCTGAGCTTTCTAACAAGAGGTAACCTAACATCCTACTGCTGAGCAAAATAATGTAACCAGCACACATGTAAGGGAGTAATTCTAGCAGCTCAGTGCATTTACTTGTCATCCAGTTTCACATCCACAATGAGCATCTTTGGAAGAGCCCTGGTAACTCTTCTCTCCTCCTAGCTGTTTGCCCAGTGCTCCCCTGCACGGCTTCAGCAAGGCTGGGACAGGTTAAATCCCATCACAGGGGACGGTGGTGGAGGCCAGACCCTCCAAATGATACACCCATAGCTTCACAGTGAAAGTCTGAGAATCCCCTCCAAGCAAGGGTTCTCCTCAGTGAAGTTCTGGAGATCTATGGTGGACATGCTGTGAGCGTACCCTGTGAGGCCGGAGGAGATGCTCACAGCTGTCCACGGCAGCGTGGGCAGTGCTTGGGGCTGGCACAAGCAGTAGGAAGGAGAAACACTCACAAAAATTTCTAAGCAAAATACATTGCTCCTGGACCTGTCCCTTACTTCGACAACAAGCCCATGGAGAGGGAGATCACGTCCACTTGATGCTTTTGAATGCATACAATCCAAGATCCTACTCTTAGGACTTTTTGAGGTCTTACGTGCAATTAGGGTGAGCAGCAAGGTTTGGGTTAGAGCTAGGCTATATCTTCCAGAATGAAACCATGCACAGGACATCACCAATCCTACACTTTCATCGCATCAAAGCAGCATCCCCACGGATCTGCGGGAGAGAGAGCCTCCAGAACAGCCACAGCAGGGCTGTGCCATGGGAACAAGGCAATTACCTGCTCATCTGCTGCACGCTGTGATAACTTTGACTGAGCTAGATGGGAGCAACTAGTGAGGTATTTTGCTGCATTAAGTCTTACTTTTTCTTTATAATGTTGCTTCCAGTATCTGGAAAGCGAAACTTAAATCTACTACTTCAATCCTTTGGTAAATTACTAGGGACATCATTTTTATAATAAAGCGTAAGGTAAACCCAGAGAAGCAGCCAGGCTCTGAGCGTGGTGCTCACAGGAAGGTGGTCGGTAGATGCTTTCCGGCGGTCGGGGAGCTGACATGACTGCTGTGTGCGCTCGCGGGGCTGGGAGACCTGGGGACATCCCCGGGTCTGCAGGTGCCTGTGCCAGCACTCGCCCTGCTGCCTCATGGGGCATAAGGACCAAACACTCAACTATTTCCAACTTACGTTTGCTTTGGATTACTTAAGTACTTGGAGGGAAAAACCCATACTGGGTTTTGGAGCAGACACCCTCCCAGCCCCACAGCCCCAGGGAGCACCCAGGAGAGGGCAGGGTCCTTTTCTCCTGCCCTTTCTTCACAGAATCACAGAATGGTTTAGGTTGGAAGGGACCTTAAAGACCATCTAGTTCCAGCCCCTGCCATGGGCAAGGACACCTCCCACAAGACCAGGTTGCTCCAAGCCTCGTCCAACCTGGCCTTGAACACCTCCAGGGGTGGGGCAGCCACAGCTTCTCTGGGCAACCTGGGCCAGGGTCTCACCACCCTCACAGTCAACAATTTCTTCCCAATAGCTCATCTAAATCTCCCCTCCTTCATTTTGAAGCCATTACCCCTCGTCCTATCACTACATGCCCTTGTAAAAGGTCCCTCTCCAGATTTCTTGTAGGCCCCTTTCAGATACTGGAAGGATGCTCTAAGGTCTCCCCGAAGCCTTCTCTTCTCCAGGCTGAACAACCCCAACTCTCTCAGCCTGGCCTCACAGCTCTCGGAGCATCTTCGTGGCCTCCTCTGGCCCCGCTCCAATAGGTCCACATCCTTCTGATGTTGGGGCCTCCAGAGCTGGACACAGTATTCCAGGTGGGGTCTCCCACCTCTCCAGCCTGTCCAGGTCCCTCTGCATGATATCCCTTCCCTCCAGCGAGTTGACTGCTCCACACAGCTTGGTGTTATCAGCAAATTTGCTGAGGTTACACTCAATCCCAACATCCATGTCTCCAACAGAGATGTTAAATAGTACCGGTGTCAGTACTGACCCCTGAGGAACACCACTCATCACTGCTTGCCACTTGCACATTTCTTTTCCCAGAGAACAGCTTTTGGTGACCTGGCAAGGGTATTTTCATGTTTACCATAATCTTTGCAATGGCAGTGAATTAACCACGTGTCTTCTGATGCTCAGACTTGAAGCAGCAAATGAAACAGCTCTGCGAAGTCAAGCTCCTGTGAAGGCAAACATTGGTGTCAAGAGAGTAGGTGGGACTCCCTTGGAGAGGGGGACCGCTATAGGGGCTGGCGCTCACAACAACCGGGACAGAAACCCAAGCCTGGAAGGTCAGACGAAGAAAAGCACCACCCATTAACATGTAAAAATACGTTTTGCTTCTTGCTGAAGCACTACGGTGTTGGCTCCCCTCTCACACCAGCTGTGCAGGATTTCCTGGGCTCAAGTGGAGTTATCCCTGGTTTGCACATCAGCATCACCTCTCTGTAACCTCTTTGTACAAATAATGTGAAGCCACTGTTGACTCTGAAATAAAAAATCGTGTATTCTGTAGCAGGGCAGAAGCATTAAGGTTAGAATGTGAAAAATAAAATGAAAAATATAACCCATGTAGAATAACAGCAGCAAAATTGTACTGGATTATATAGGACTGTATTTATGGTATTTGGTATTTATATTGCAGAATAACCACGTTGTCAGTAACATACAACCGGCAGTGAAATAATAGCTGTGAAGGCAGCGAACGAGAGCACTAAGGTTTCGGCCACAGAGCCAGGCAAGCCCCAGTGCGCTCCGTAACTCTGTTTATTCACTTTTGAAACTCACTGTTTGCAAGCCGCAGGATGGTGCAGTTCGCCATGGAAAGAGGTGTGGAGCCGTGCTGGGTGCTGGAGCACACCCATGCCGGTGGCATGACCGGCCTCACGCTTCCCGGGAAGTTTGACGGCTCCTGGACTTCAGACAACCGAAGTCTGCGTATGGAGTTGCACTCCTGCTTCTCGCTGCATAGCACACAGGGTGTGAAAGTGTGCAAGTAACTAAAAAATACAAAGTACTGCCAGAGTACTTGGAAAGCCACGCTAGAGTCTTGTTTCACAGTGAAACAGCCTGAAGGCACTTCCACGCACACGCGACCAGTTACGCTCCGCTCTCCACCAAGGACACTCGGGGGCTTCTTCTCTCACTGACAACAAGTCTCCTGAAGCACCTTGTGTAATCTCTTTTTTTTTCCCACGCTAGGCTCGTACCTTCTTGTTATATTTCTGATCAAGGAAGGAAGATCTTGGAAGTACTCTGCTTGGACATATCAGGGGCCTCAATCTATTTGTTCCTGGCTCTGCTTTAGGGCCTGTGGGGAGCCGTATGCCTTTGCGAGCTTTAAGTCTTTAATCGGAAAGTAGAGCAGAGCCTGATTTCAGGGGGAGCGGATGCAATGCCTCTTTGCCCACCTCGGCACCTCGGTGTGCGACAGTACTGACATGCCGTTTCCAGGCTTCCTGGGCAGCTCCCAACAGCCTCACATCACATGAAAATCAAAATGCCCCAGCAAAGCAAGACGACCCCAAAACCCAGACCCAAAAACTTGCCGAGCAAAGGCCATACGTCGGTATCTGCCCCTTACAGCCCACATGTGAGGGCTGGTCCCGTCAGCAGAGCCGCATGGCACAGCATGCGCAGACCTGCCAGCACCTCTCATGACTTGCTGGCCCCTTTGGGACAATTTGGGGTGGACATAAAGGACCCAGCCCCTACTACGTACAGTATGAAACCAGGGCAAAGAGCTGCTCGTTCGCCCCTTCCCCCAGGGTTGGTGCCCACCGAACGCACCTCCATCCCCTCGCACGCCCTGGCAAAACCGGGGCTTCCCAGACCTCTTACACCCTTCAAGGCACCCGGCACCGGTGCCTGGCTTACCACCGGCAGAAAGTGCATCTCTTCCCTCCCAAGGAGAAGCCCCGTCCACCTCCTCTCTCTTAACGGCAGCTCCTTGACGCCGGGCAGCAGAGCATCCTTCAGGCAGCAGCTCCCCCAGTGCAGGGTCTGGCAGTGGCAAGCCGTCACGCCCCCGTTTCGGCGTGCAGCCTGGTTTTTGGGGAGCGGGGACGGCTGGGAGCGGGGTTTGCAAGGAGCCCCTGGGACAAGCAAAACTCCTCCGGCCACCCAGAAGCGAGAGTGGCTTCAAAAGCTGCCTGGAAACGATTGTGGTACACAAAACGTTTCAGTAAGGGCTGAGAGCCTGGCGCCGTATCTCCTGCCCTCCGCTGGGAATGCATGACAGATTTTAACATAAGCCAGCATACAAAAATAAGCAGACGACAACGCTCCAGAGATCTCTAGTCTCCCTTAATTACAGTTATAAAGGTAAAATCAAGTAGACATCGAGCTCATGCTTGATTTAAACAGAACATTAAAAGTGGAGAACAAAGGAAAATGCTCTCTTAGTTTACTGCATTTAGCCATTTATCGACAGCTTTAACACATTCCTGTGTTTGCTTTGCCTTTGTGCCAATGACGACGCGTTCCTGCTCCTCCAGGAGCCCTCTGGACATAACCACAAGATGCTCAAGGAGCGTTTTGCCCCTCTGCTGCCCCCCATCCAGGGGCTGTACCTACACCCATGCCCCATGTTGGGGTGCCCCCCGTTTGGGCTCACATCAGGGCACCCCACGGGGGTGCGTTCGCAAGGGCCCGAGGAGGCACATCCCAGGGGCTGGTGCTGCCGTGTCCCGGCGGGATGGCTGGGGTGGGGGGCGCGGGGGTGACCCCGGCCCTGCAGCAGGGCTGGGGGGTGGCTCCGCACCGCAGACTGGGATGCACTGGGCTGCGCTGCCCCGGTTGCTCTGGGGAACGCGGTAGCCATGGGAACGCGGCGGGTGAGGATGCTGGCTGGGCTTTGCTTTATTACCGCCCTGGTCCTCCGCTGCCGCACGAGGAGCTGCCTTTCCCTGCTTCAAGCAGCTCATCACAATCTCACCAAAATGTTGGGCAGGAGGATGCTGTAGCCCTGTGTGATGGGATGGACACACAGACTTAAAGGAATGGACAGGCAGACATGGTGGGATGGACATGAGAAGACCAAATCCTCTGTCTGCGCACCCATCACAGCCACTGCCTGGAGCCGCCTTCACCGACTCTTGGGATCCTACAGCCTCCCAGCCTTCGGCCGGCAGAGAGGCAATGTCCCTTGGTCCCCCAGCCCTGGCCAAGGGAGGGTCCCCGAGGGAACGGGAAGGACAGACAGAGAGGAAAGCAGACAGACGGGCACAGACCGAGGCTGAAAACACAGCACCCATCAGCACCTCCTAGCAGAGCCTGAACCACCGGGACGTGCTGCTTGACGCATGTGTGGCACTTTTATGGGGTCCAACAGCAGAAGTGTGGCTGGCATGAAGATCGGGGTGAGCGAAGAAAAAAGCCGGAGGAGGGGAAAGGGAAAGCACAGGGAAAGAAAAAAAGAGAAGTAGCTATGGAAACGCTGTGCAGCCGGGATGCCTGAGGGCACGCAGGAGTTGGTAACTAAGGTCCATATAGAAACTCTCGAGGGAGCTGGTTTGTGATTTCTGGGCAGTATCCATCACCATGAGATGTCCTGGAGCTTTACCACTCCTAAACTCAGCCAAGCACAGATGACCTCTGCTAAGGGATCCGTTCTGAGCGGCACCCGGTGCTGCATGGGCCCTTGACCCGAAGGGACGGGGCTTTCGTCTTCCCAGGGACACAGAAAAGCTCTTTTATAGGGTGAGTCCCTGCTAGGTCAAACAAAACTTTATGTCTCCTCATGAAAGGGCTTTTGGAGCTGCCCCCCAGCCCTGCAAAGGGGTGGGAGTGGGACAGAACGGAGCAGGCAGCTCTCCCCATCCCTGGGGGTCACCCTCCTCAGATGATGATCATTGCGAAAAAATTCCCTGCAAGGAAAGGAATATTTTCTTCACCTCTACCTAAACTTGGCTGCAAGTTTTAAAAGCACTAAGTGGCCCCAACAGGACCTTAATTTGTTATTTTGATGAGCTAGCTTGGTGCAGTTTCCCCCAAGCCTGCCTACCAGCTGGTAAAAGCTTGTGGTCGAGATTCAGAAAGCTCTAGGTGTAGGATTCATGTCCTATGGAGAGAAGTCTACTCACTCACAACAAATGTGGGTACTGCCTCAAAAAGCAGCTCTTTACCTTGGCGCTGCTGAAAAATGAGAGCCATGAGCTCAGATACAAGGTGTAGCAAACGTATTCCTTAGAAACCCCACAGCTGGAGAGATGACAGCATCCTTCAAAACTTGCTCCCTACCACGCTGCTGCCTCAGGAAACTGCGGGGACTGACATCTAATTGCGTTTGAACCCCTCCTTTTGGTTTTTTTTTTTTCTTTAAATCTTACTTGGTTCCCTCTGAGGCTGCAGGATGACAGCCACCGCCTTCCCGGAGCAGAGGCAGACCTTCAAGGTTCCCAAAGAACAAAAAAGTCCCAAAGTAAAGGGATCCAGGACACATTTGGATTGGAGGGGGAGTGTTTCCAAATGCACGAAAGTGCAAAATATGCCTTTTTTACCTCTTTTTTTACATTGAGAGAGCAGGAGTTGTCCACCCTGACCTGCAGATGACCTCTGTCAATAGCTGAAGACCAGGAGGTCCACTACAGCGGCAGCATCTTCTCCGTGAGACATGACTGCATGCAGCGGACTGTGATTTGTGTTCAGGCTGCTTCAAACCCTCCATTTATTTTTCGCCACTGATACTGAAGGAGCTGGCAGGAAAGCAGGTTTGTTAAAATTCAGCTCAGACCATCCTCCCTGACAACTGAGGGAGAAAAGTTAGGCTGGAAAACCTCCATGCCACTGAATCATTCGCCTCCCTGCGTCGCAGAAGGGGCTCTCCTGCAGGAGAAACATCTTTCCTTTAAATAAGCAGAGAGCAAGCAGAAAAAAATCACAGACATCCTCTGTATTAAATATCGTAACAACAGGACACAGGCATGAACTCCATACTTTTCCCTTTATAGGTCCCATTAAAGGCATGGGGCTGCACGGGTTTCCTCCCGTTCCGGAAGGTGCTCGGTGCTAGGAGAGGCCAAGTGGCTTGGCTCCAAACCCCACAGAATTAATTGCAACACTAATTTCCTTCAACAGACCATGGATGAGGTGCATGGGAAGGTCAGCAGTGGAGAGGACACGACGCACACTCAAGCAGGGATAAAAATGTACCCCTGCCCTTGGCTATGGGGGTCTGCTGTAGCGCAGGGGCCTCCGATTCCATATCCCACCATTGCGAGCTCGCCACCGGCAGGGACCAGCTTGGATGTCCTCCTGCTTGCCTCTCCCTGCATTCTGCTCCAGCTGCCTCGCAGGCTCTGTCTGCCCTCGCTAGGCTGCTCTTCTCACTTAAACTTTTTTAATTTTATATTATCATCATCATCATCATCATCATCATCATCATCATCATCATCATCATCATCATCATCATCATCATCATCACACTTTCACCCTAAGTCCTACGTTCAGTTTCTTACCACTCCCCAAAGTAATTATTTTGGGGGCTGGAACGTTTCACGTTTTCGGAGTTGAATATGTGAAGGGTTTATTAATTTGAGCTGGTTTTGTTTGTCTGTGAACATTTAGAGAAAAGCCATGGATTAGCAAGCAAACATATATAAAGAAGGTTTTGGAGAGGTTTTTCATGTTAGATTATATTTATTAGTTTTACTTTACAGCCTATCTGGTTTCATTACCAATTCAAAAGGATGCTGATGAAGCAGAAAGCTGTGAGAAAGCAGCAGTGGAAAGCAGACAAGCTCTTCTTGTTTCTTCCTATAATGAAGGAAGGACGAAGCCCCAGGGAGCGTGGTCCAGGATCCATCGATGACGATGGGCACCGGGGCTGCTTCGCAACCCAAAGCCATTAAGGGCTGGGAATAGCATGAAGTACCTGGCCCTGGGCTCCATCACAATGTTAACGGCTTGGTGTAAATCAATTATCTCATGCTGGCCTAAAAATAAGCATTCGAAATTATTCGGAGCGCTGAACAGGATTTTGCTTCCTCCTCACACTTAGTCATAAAACTCTTCAATCAATATTAATGTTACAAACCCAGGCACGTTTCTGCCTTGTGCCAAGAAGCAAAGCATGGACCTATAGGGCGAATGGGGCTCTTGGTGGGACCTGCTGTGGGGTGGAGGACACGCGGAGCTGTGCGCTGCGTTAGTTGCCATGGTAAGAGCTCCTTTTTTTTCTTCAGTTGCCGAGTAAGTGGTTTCTAAACCCCACATTAATTGTTGCCACGCACTGCAAGGCGCTGAGCCATCTGCTCGACCTGGAGCTGCTCTGGCCACCGGCCCCTGGACTCGGGAGAGAGGAGAGACGAGGCAGCGCCTTTGCTTCCAGGTTAGACCCAGTTGTGTAGAGTGTGTTTAGATCTCCGGCAAAGTTTGGGGCTCCTTTCTACAAAGCACAACGTGGCAGCTGTGTCTTGCTGTGCAGGTGTTAGGTCAGATTTTTAATGCATACACAATATGGGCAGCAACCAGCTTATATATATATATCTCTCATAGAATCATAGAATCATAGAATCGTTTAGGTTGGAAAAGACCTTTAAGATCATCTAGTCCAACCCTTGACCCTACTCTACCAGGTCTGCCACTAAACCATGTCTCTAAGCACCACATCTACACAACTTTTAAACACATCTAGGGATGGTGACTCCACCACCTCCCTGGGCAGCCTGTTCTTAATTTTCATTGTTTCCCAACTATAAATAAAAAATTGTTACCTGCTCTACAATACTGATACACTAGTAATAGTTGAATACCGCTACAAATCATTATTAATTATTCATTGAGTGGTTGTGCAATTAAGAAAAATAATGGCGCAGGACTGTCTGAGTGGTGGTGTTGGATTTACAGTGCGTTATCTGCCAATTAATTGGAGGATGCTTTCAGTGCAGAAAAGTAAAGACTGTATCACATTAATTTTTGATGGGGAAAAATTCCACAGATCAATTTAACATTAATATTAAACTTGCTGTGAACAAACATTTCATTAAAATGAAACTTGATTTTTTCATGCTAGCACATCTATTTACTTTTCTGCCAGCCTATTATAATAAATACATGGAAATCCATTCATCAGCGAGCAGCGCTTTGCTAAGGGCTTGCTATGGAGCTGCCCCCCTCGCGCCGGGCCAGCTCCTGTACTTCCCTCCTTCAGTGGGGCTGCAGGAACGCAGCGTATTCAGCAGGAACCCACCACGGACACGTAATATATGTTTTCGGACACGTTCAGCTTTGTGTGTGCTTGGCGATCCCCAGCATCCGACAGGCTTGTCACAACAGAAAACGCTACTCTCGTTGTTCAGTGCTGGATGCTGTGAGCACGTGGGGAGGGGCGTGGGGACTGCCCACCACCGCCAAGGGCTCAGCAGGGCTGAGGCTACACCAAAGGCTTGCTGCCCGTCTATTCGTCACCAAATGGGAAACCACTGCCGTCCTTCGGCTGCGGCGAAGTGAGGCTATTTGTGACACCAGCAGCACCTACGTCCAGTTCCAGAAGTGTCACACGTCTTCCCATTGCTCTTCCCTTGCCAACGCCATGGTCCAGCCAGTCCATCCTAGGGTGTGACACTCTGAAGACTCAAGCTGGTACGCGACATGTTTGCTCAGCTGCCAAGATGTTCTGAGCCGCCTTCAGATAGTGCTCATCCACGCGGATGCAGGGATGTATTCTCAAATCTTACCCATTATCCATCACCTCCCACATCCCAGAGCAGGCAGGGGTGGGCAGAAGAAGGGCTGGAGGTTCCAGCCTGGGCCGGGAAGGCTGCCAGCTGCAAAAATCCCTGCTGCACTCCAAAAATCCTTTGGTTTTCCAAAGGCAGCATCCACATGGCATTAACTTCTGCTGGGCAGGGCCCACAGGTGCTGAGCACTTGCTCCTGGGCTTCAGCTCATAGAACTTGTGGGTCCAGAGGAGGCCACCAAGACCATGCGAGGGCTGGAGCCCCTCTGCTGGGAGGACAGGATAAGAGAGTTGGGGGTGTTCAGCCTGGAGAAGAGAAGGCTCCAGGGAGACCTTAGAGCCCCTTCCAGTCCCTAAAGGGGCTCCAGGAAAGCTGGGGAGGGACTCTGGATCAAGGAGTGGAGCCATAGGAAAACGGGTGATGGTTTTAAACTGAGAGAGTGGAGATTTAGATGAGCTATTGGGAAGAAATTGTTGACTGGGAGGGTGGTGAGACCCTGGCCGGGGTTGCCCAGAGAGGCGGTAGATGCCCTATCCCTGGAAACATTCCAGGTTAGATTGGACGGGACTTGGAGCAACCTGGTCTAGTGGGAGGTGTCCCTGCCCATGGCAGGGGGGTTGGACTAGATGGTCTTTAAGGTCCCTTCCAACTCAAACCATTCTGTGAGTCTATGAACTTTTTATGGAAAACATTAATGGGAGAGAGAAAACCAACAAAAGACGGCACATTTAGAAGCGCAGGCTCAGCATCGGTGGGTTTCAACTGAGAAATGCAAAAAGAATCAGAAATACAACTTACTTATACGAGTGCAGCATTCAGCTGGAGAAAAATGAGGACGCTGAGGGTGTGTATGTATGTAGCAGATTTTCAGACAGACGTGCACCACCTTCCCTATACCTGCGTGTCCCCAGAGTGCCGTCCGCCCGTGCCCGCGCTGCTCCGCGCTGCCGGCACAGGAAATCCGGGGCTGGAAGTTTTGTCCCCCCCAGTGCCCGCAGAGATACTTTTAGGCATAAGCCACATAAAGGAAATATTCCTGCAGAAACTCGCTGCACTGTTCATAAAATTAGAAATATATTCTCAGTTTTACAACATCAAAGCTTCAGCCTTGTGCTTTCACCTCTAGTTTCTGTATAAATATAGAAGCTGTTTTCCTCCAATTTTTTTCAGCTTAATTTAACTTTTATTGAATTGAGTAAGGAACTAGCCTTATTCCCTCTAATAGGGAATGTAGATCATAAAATGAGTTCCAAGGAGCTTTCCAGATGGAGTGAGGAAAAAATATATCTATTATAAAAAATTCAAGTTATGAGGTTTCCACAGTTTTAAAAATAAAGCCTGGCAAATATATTTAGTGTAAAAAAAAAAAAAAAAAAGGGGAAAAAAGAGAAAAAT
>VFFE01009068.1:4667151-4732094 GCA_008921705.1 Burhinus oedicnemus | reverse complement strand
CTCCAGCTTCCCTTGCCCCTCTCTGCTCCCTTCTCCTTCAAGCCTCTCTGCATCATTTCTAAGGACTGAAACTTCTTGGATCGCGATGGCTTTCTGCAGTGATTCACTTCTTTTAAGAGCAAGTCCTTTCTTCCTAGAATTCAGCACCCCTGGGGTAACCCGGATGCCCCTGCGCCCACGTTTGCTGTGGTCTCCATGCCGCAGAAGCCAGCTAGCAGTTGAGGGGGGACGAGGGTGCAGCCGGCCATTGTGCCCCTGCTCGTAGGCTGCAGGACAGGCTGCTGGGTCTGCCATGCAAATCACAGTATCATAGCCCCCGTAGCAAGCTGGGCCCCCCATGCCATGCCCGGGAGGCTGCCCGCGCATGCTGGGGGTGCTTTAATTGGTATTTTTCTTCTGTCATTAGCAACTGTCTTGGGACCTACTTTCCTGTAAGCCAGTATCATATTCTCATCAAGGGGTATGATGCACTAAGCTCTGCATTGCTATTAAATTGTCAGACTAAATTAAGACAAAGTTCTAGCATATAACACTTACGTTCAGCTGTAGCAAAATAGCAGAACAATTTCTAACCCAGTTGTAAGATGTACTGACAACTGTGCAACCCAGCTTATTAATCGGCAAAGGCAATTGTTTTAAATGTTTCACATGGACAATGAATTTCAGAAATGAAGACAACAGACAGAACTTGAGTAGTTTCTTCATTTTCGTTGTCCAGATAGTATACTACTTTAATGTCGGCTGCTGATAGTGGGTTTTTCCACTTAACTACATTGAGAAATAATCGAGTTAATTAAACTATCGGGTTTTATTCATGAACCACTGCTATTTGAAGTTCTAGAGGCATGAAGCTCTCAAGTCATCACAGGGTAAGATGAGATTTCCTTGACTCCCTGGAGACCTCTTGACTGGTTGCCTTTAGCAGAAGGCACAAGACAATGATCACCTGGAAAAATATTGCTCTATATGGTGGTATTCCATGCACCCACTCTTGTAGCTTGGTGAGATAACTCCTCTGTCCTGTCATTCTCTTATTGTCTTAGATAGCAAGCAGCCAAAGTAATTTTCCTCAAAACTCATGTTTCTCCAGAAACAGCTAATGTAAATGATATGTACTCTGCTCGTCAGGTTACCCCAGGTAATTTGACACTGGGCAAGCTTAAGGCTACGTTTATTCTAGGAAACAAGGGACTGACTTCTTGATCACAACTTGGAAACATTACAAAAGTGCCTCAAAGTTCTTTTTCACTTTGGGGAAACCTAAATATATAGCCAACATTAATCTCTAGCTCCAGCTATCATTTCCATTTGAGACATCCCTCAGCCATAGAAACAAAAGACCAAGTCAACTGCAGTCTGTCTTCAGAGGACTACTTTTAGAATGGGACCCCAGCTCCAGTTTTATAGCTCCTATTTGCCTGGGAGCATAGGTTTTCATTGCTATGGAAGCAAACAAATTTTTAAACGCTGCTTGGCATTTGTTAGTATGCCAATGAAATACTCTTAAAAGTTTGTCAGAGATTGATTCCTCTTTCGTATACAGAGGGATGCTTGGCATGCTGCTACTTCTTCCCACATTTACCTTCTTTTAGGAAGACAGCTGACGCTACAACATTGTGACAGTATAACATTGCAGCTATAATTAACAATTTGCAAGTTGCATGGTACGTTTCTTATCGTACAGCAGATTCGGTTCCTTTGTCTACTAATTTGCACAGAAACCAAACATAGCAGTGTAAAGATGAATAATTAACACTTAATGCCAAAGATTATTGCATCACAGATCTCATCTTATTTTTGCATTTCTTTTTCTGGCTCCTCTATTTTTCTTAAAATTTCACTTCTTAACTGCATGTTCTTATGGTCTTAGAAATTTTTCTCATTTACGTCTAAGTTATAGTTGCCTGAAACCTAATAACTTATTACCTCTCTGAAACCTTGCCCCCTTAATTTATTTCTCATCCACCTGAAAGAAAGGCTCAGAGCTCAGGGAAGGTGCTGTTCAATTAGCTCGTGTCTGAGACAACAAGGGCCAAAGGCAGTGTGCTTAACTAGTTTTGCAACTGCTTCCTCCATGCCCACAGCTTAACCTGACCTACCTTAGACTTTTTGCAGTTCCTATCTGGTTATAAATCAGTGTACTCATATCTAAAAGGAGGTTTTGACTGAAAATCTCCCTTTTTGGTGGGTGACTGAATTACATTAAACCTCCCCAGATTCTGTTTAGATCTTTTAACTAGTAATGATGAGTTAATTTTTTACAATAAAATTGAAGTAATGCTTTATTAATGGCATACTTGGGATTGCGTCATTGTTCTTTCAGTTGATTACATCTATTATAGCTCTGTGGTTTATCGGTACTCTATTTTAGGTGATTTTAATATATTAATAAATGGCATTGAAAATCTTGGTACTCCTATAACATTTAGCACAAGTAGATCAGTTACATTTTTAAGGTAGCAAGCAAAAGTTTATTTTATTTGACTGAAAAATAGCAGTTTGTAGGACACACTATATAAATAATCAGATAGCTTTTAAGGCATTTGAATTAACAATAAAGTGTTTCAGTACTACAGAATCACAGAATCACAGGGTTTGGAAGGCACCTCTGGAGATCATCTAGTCCAACTCCCCTGCCAGAGCAGGGTCACCTACAGCAGGTTGCACAGGACGGTGTCCAGGCGGGTTTTGAATGTCTCCAGAGTCAGAGACTCCACCACCTCTCTGGGCAGCCTGTTCCAGTGCTCTGTCACCCTCAAAGGAAAGAAGTTCCTCCTCATGTTTAGATGGAACTTCCTACATTCCTCTTGTCCTATCACTGGGCACCACTGCAAAAACACTGGTGCCATCCTCCTGGCACCCTCCCTTTAAGTATTTATAAACATTGATGAGATCCCCTCTGAGCCTTCTCTTCTCCAGACTAAAAAGACCCACGTCCCTCAGCCTTTCCTCATAAGAAAGATGTTCCAGTCCCCTAATCATCTTTGTAGCCCTCTGCTGTACCCTCTCCAGCAGTTCCCTGTCCTGGAGCTGGGGAGCCCAGAACTGGACACAGTACTCCAGGTGCAGCCTCACCAGAGCAGAGTAGAGGGGGAGGATAACCTCCCGCGACCTGCTTACTTATTATTATCAAAGATCTTAAACTAAAATAGAAGCTGTGACCAGTTTATAAAAGGCATTAACCTGCATGTGTTTTTTACTATCTGAAAGCTTGAAGTGGTCTCCAAATAGATTTTCTCTTCCTTTCTGGACAGGCTATTAACCACTATTTTCACTGCCTGATTTTTCTGCATTTGTCAGTTAGGAAAAGGTGTATTTATTCAGTGGTAATCTTTTCAGACATTTGGTTCAGCAGGCTGATTTGCCAATCTTAAACAATAAATGGATAGGTATAGCAATAGACAGTGTACATACTATGGATCAGCTATCAGCAGCTGGCTTTCACTGTGTCCAGTCTCATCAAATATTGCAGGTATACCAAATTAATGAATATCCGTGAATTAATAATAGATATTAGTGAACTTAGACCTTCACAGCTTTAAATCTAGCAAGCTCATCTCAAAAATATTGCTGTAGTAATGCAACTACTTGAGTGGAAAATAGTCATAAAGGTACCCTCACAGCTATGGTAGAATATATTCTAGCTTTATTCCAAGTTGTTCATACAGCCACAAAGAGAATTCAGTACCAGTTCAGATTACATTAGGCATTTATGCTATTCGGTTGGTTCGGCTCTTGACAGATTTTCACGTACCAAGAGCACTACTGCTCTCCAAGATGAGGGGCCTCTGTAAGTGCAAAACAGTACATCTGGCATGTTACGCTGTCAGCGTTTAATGAAATGAAGGCTAGGTACTTCGTGCAAGTCTAGCTGCCTCAGGAAGTTCCTAAGGCACATAGGTAAGGGCCGTTGATAAGCAATGGCTGATTCTAACCATCCAGCCTTCATCCTAAAACCTACAGTTTTTTAAATAAAATCTTCAACAACTAGCAGATAAAATGTATGCACATATGTTTGTGTTGTGAGAGGAGGAGGGAAAGTCAATATTATAAAGAAGCAAAATGAATAATTAGAAGCAACAGTAGGAAAACAAGGTGGGGGGTTTTTTTATATCCTTGCCTATAGCACCTCCTTGGTGCTAAAGCACCACTATAATCCTTCATCATAGGCCAAAGTTAACATAATACAAGGCTTTTCTGAAAGTTTACTAGCTTTCTAAAGGGTCACCTTCTTAAAATCATTCCGTGACTCTCTCAAGCGTGAAAAGTACAGAACATAAAGGCTGTAACGTGAAGGTAATACTATAGAGGGAAAAGTACAGAATGGTCTTTTAAAGTACTCTGGTTACACTAGAATCACTGAACTAAAGGAAGGCTTTTATTCAAGAATAGGCTAATATGAAGATTCTTAACTAAAATTTTGCTATACTGTGCTCTGAGAGGAATTTTCTGTTGCTTATTCTCTAGGAGTTTGAATATCAGGATTTCATTAACTAGCTTTTGTAAGCAGGCACTGCCTTCAGATGTTAGTAAAATTAAGCTAGTTTGCGAAGAAGCACAAATATGAAATTCAAATGGATTTTACAGTCCTTACTTATTAAATACTCCTAAATGAGGTAGTGCACATACCTTAATAAGAAAAAGATAAGATACATTTAGAAAGAGCTACCTATTTGTATTGAAATCAACATACCTTTAATTTCTACCTTCCTGAAAGAATTCATTTGTATGGAGAACACAACGAAAATTAATGCAATAATAATCTGCTAATGCATTCAGAAGGAAAGATAAAAGAAGAATAATCCAGTGAAACTCTGGGTCTCCAAAGATGAGAGCTGTTTCTTCGAAGTGGGAGTAATACGGCAGCGAACCCAAAACATTCTTGTCTTCAGATTGCAAAGGAATCACACATCTACTGATAGATGTTGGCAATGAAATAAGTATACATGCATAGCACTGAGAATTCAAGTTGCAAAAGAGAATTTAACAGAGTAAAGATCTGCCAAGTCGAACCAACCTGAAGGGACGTCCACTTGAATAAAGCTGGGTAAAGAGTTTTTACTTGGGAATTGAGGCAAAAGTTAAAGGGAAATGCAAAGGCAGTGGAATAAGATAACTATACTTTCAAGTCCTGGTTAGCAAATGGCAAACACTTGCTTATTGAAAAGAAAAGGAGAGCTGGCAGAACCATGAAAGCAATAGACGTGAGCAGAGAGTTCACCTAAAGGTTCTTTGGGAAGGAGTTAGGAAAGCAACACAAGATTCTGAATAGGCACACAGGTTGTCTGATTTTAACAGTGTAATGTTTCAATTTTTTACTAAGATGAATGCATTGGGTGGTCTCGAGGTGGAATGCTAATGGAAATGTTCAGAAAAAAGTTAATAAACCTAAGCGCTAATTCTTCATAAAGCCCATGTAATCCTCAAAATGCAGATTTGAAAATTCAGCCCTTGTAGTCTTGTGACAATTTATGTGCATTGATTAGGATTTTGGCTAGTGATTGCAATTAAAGGAGAGACAAAGCACCTGAAATGGGATTTTCCTTTCAGCTTTTTAAGATGTCCTTTCTACTTCATTCTTAAATTGATTCCAGTGCCTCCATTTGGCATCTGTCCTCCAAATCAAAACATGCAGGAGTGAAGGTTCAACACCTTATTTTAAAATGGGATAAAAAATTATGTCCTCAAATGACTCAAAAATGCAATGGAAAATTAGTGGCCTCCATTTCATTCTGTGGATTGCTGGGCAATGTAACTAATTTCTGAGCCTATGAAAAAGGCAGTGATACTGCTTTTTGAGATTGAGTAGCAAAGAATTTGATTTCTTAGCAGAGGCAAAGAAATACTTAGCAGAATCTGTTAAATTTTCCTAACTGGGACAAAGTATTCTTGTTTCCAGTGTCTAAGCAACAGATTATGATAAAAGTGTCTGAAAAGCATGGTGGAGGATGAAGGAAAGAACTCTTCATTTAATTCAAATGAATATGTTCATGTATTAATGAAAAAGACAAGTTAAAGTAGCAGCTGAATTTGTGTATCAGGTTCCCGATTTACAAGCAATTATACATGGAGATATAAGGCACTTCTTCCTCTCCCATCTTGGAAATCTTAGTCAAACCTCTTTAGTTCTGCCATCACAAAACTTGAAGTGACTATTGTTTAGAACTACGCACTTTTAAATTGTTCTGGAATGGAAAATGTGTATTAGATTTTACCTTTAAGAAAACAAAATAAATTACAAAAGTCAGGAGCAAAATATAGGGAAAATCTAATGCAGAAATGAGGTTAATTCTGTGATTTTGAGATTACATGGGAGCATAGACATTTTTGGAATCTATTTGAATAAAAATTGAGGTTTTTAGTGCAAATTTTTTGCATTTGGGAAAGGAAGAAAACCCTAGAAATAATTAGAGTGCACTAGGTCTGCTCAATCTGTCAGCACAGTGAGATCATGCAAATCCTTCCCCAATGGTGATAAAGATGTGCTATTGCAGGGGATGTACTGATACAGAATTTAAAAAAAAAAAAAAAAAAGAAAGAAAAAAAAGAATACAGTAGAAATTCTAGGATAAAATTACTCTAACATGACATGTCAATTTAAAACTTCCTTTCTAATGGCAAAATACTTCTTGTAACTGGGCATGGGAGGAGCTTTCAGTCTTTGCCTAGCGAGGTTCTGATTGTCAGATCATTTACGGTTTGGAAGAAAGTATGGGAACATCTTCTGCCTTTTCAACACTTAAAGTGTCTTTTCACACAGCCTGAAGTTATGCATATAGCCTTAGAAAGCAAAGTATGCTTTACCTCCTCACTCTTTTTCTCTTACGCATGCTTTCAACTATGGGGAGGGATCAGGAAAACTGACCAAATTGGTTGTTTAGTTAATGGAACTAACACACTTCTAATTTGGGCAACAGGGCCAAGTCACGGCTCACATAACTGATTAGCTCTATTTCTCTCTTTGTTACTTACAATTCAGGAAAAAGAAGCCCATGTGATGTTATTTCAAATAATGCTGATACTGAAGATCAGACACCTGATCACTTGGGCCCCAGCAGCGGAAATATCTTTTGTTGGAAAATTAAGCTAAGAGATTATAGCTGTCATTGAAATAGGCTCATAATAGTATTCTTATTAAATCTCTCCACAAGACTGAGGAACTAATAGGTTAGTTAGCTCTATAAATGAAAACTGCTAAGTATCAAACCCAAGAATGAATCTTCCCTAATTATGAATTGTTTCTTCCCGTCCAACAAAAAGCAAAGATCCCGAATATTTACTTACCTGTCTATTCCTAATTGTGTGTCAATTATAGAATAAAATTTGAGTATGAAAATGTTAGTCTAAGGCTTGCTCAGCCTCAGGCAAGCTATTTGATGTGCCACTGCACATGCAGTGACAGTGTATTAAAGACAGGGTAAGTGTGTGGAGCTGGAGGACTGCAATATGCTGTCAGGTGATGCCCAGAAATGCCTCCTAGTGTTTTGTTTCAGAATAACAATGCAATGAAATATAAATAAGTCAGAGCGAACCGGTTTGTTGCAGAGTTTACCCAGAAAATGTGTCTCAAATCAGTTTCACAACTATGCTCTAGATTTGCAGAGCTGCGCAAAAGCTCCTGAGGTTAGGAGACTGCTCAGACAGCTGAAAAGAAGCAGTGTCAAGTTATTACACATAGAATCATAGAATCACAGAATCACCTAGGTTGGAAGGGACCTTTAAGATCATCAAGTCCAACCACGAACCTAACACTGCCAAAACCACCACTAAACCATGTCCCTCAGCACCACATCTACCTGTCTTTTAAATACCTCCAGGGTTGGTGATCCCACCACTTCCCTGGGCAGCCCGTTCCAGTGCTTGATAACCCTTTCTGTGAAGAAAATTTCTCTCTCTCTCCATTTCTTCTCTGAATTTGTAAATGCAGGGACCAAAAAAATGAAACAACATAGTATGAAAGAGTTCTGGATGTGAAAGATTCCTTTTAGGAAGGTAATGAGCCAGTCAGGGAAAGACTGCATCTAGCTGGTGAGATGTGTGGGAAAAAATACATCAGGCAGTGGATAAGTGTCAAGTTGTCTGCTTTTAAAGTCTTTCACGGTTTTCACTGTTGGTGCCATTTTTAATGAGAGTCTCTTGTATTGTGTCAGGAGAAGAAAGGAGAAGAGCCCTCGTGCTGTTCAGGATGAGCTATAAATGAATCAGTATTACAAATAAAGCTATGCGGCTTAAAGGTTTTGGTACAGGTGCCGCATGCATCGTACAGGAGGTAGCAGATGGGAAGGGACTCGACTATACGCAGGCTCCTGACAGTATCAAACAAGCCATGGCAAGGCTGCTATTAGTTGTACTGCAGTGCAGCACATAGCTGGCTTCACTTCGGGCTTCTGGGACTGAAGCACTGCGGGTACGGTCAGCAGAACAACTGCACATGCAGAATAACCGCTGTAGAGAAGAGCAAGCATCCCTGTGTGCTGTTATTTGTTGTTTTCCAACTTAGGCTAACATTTACAGAACTCTAGCATTTTATAGTACTAGCTGGTATTAAAAGCATTACTAAAGGTCCTCTTGCAATCTTTTAAATGTTAGGAGTAAAAGAAGAGGAAAAGTTTAAAAGTGACCTTAAAAAGAGAATCTCCTGTTCACATGCTAGAGGTCAATGACTTGTGTGAGTGATTACTCTTCAGTTTCTCCACAGAAAAGTGCCTTGGTGTGCACATCACAGGGAGCCTTTGTGGACAGCTGGGTGACATGCCCTTGATTACGGAGGTTATCCATCCATTACTTACTCACACCCAATGGATACTGTTAGCAGCCCCCTACCATTCAAACCAGGCACATGTTATCAAAATGGTCCAAATACAGTGGGGGTATAGAGGCGCCTAAATCAATCGCTGCGGGTATGCTGCGATGCACTGTGGACCATTATACAAGGATTGGTGGGAACGTGTAAGGTAGTCAACACCAAATTAGCTGACTACTCCTCCAAAGACCATTGCACAGAGTGAAATGGAGTGCTAAATAAAACAATTGAGATACAGACTTGTCATGCATGCAAAGCATGTGGTCACAGAGACCAGAAGTCAGTCAGGTGTGCCTAAATCCCAGGATTCTGCTCAGAAGTCCTGGACGCTGTTCTGACACATGGATTAGCAAACAAAAGGCGTCAGAGAAGTCAAAAGTTCAAAAGCGCATTTCCACAGAGCTCTGTGTTGTGCTTGTCTGTACTTTTAATTTTTTTTCCTTTCATTACTCCAGCTTTTTTCCAAAGAAATTATAAATTAATAGTGAAGGTCATAGAAACTATTTTGATCCAAGATATCCTTTGCTTCACTTGTATTCTACAAAGATTACTAACTCCTTTGTTCTCCGTATTGCTTATTCTAACATGGATGAAAACAGTTCTATTTTGTTTTTATTCAGACTGGGCCAGATTATCACAGCATTGTTAAAACGAAAAATACTTTAAACAACAAATGACCTTTAGTTCCACCATCCCTATAGCAAAAAAATCATAGTAATATAGCTCATCTTAAAAACAATTCATCATTAAAATGCTTATTCAGGACATGGTCTTTCCCACATGCATGGTTTTGCACATAGATTTGATATTTTTCCTTCAACACTTGGAAGTATTTTATTTATGGGATTTCTTAAAACTCCACTATTAAGACAGTTAAAACATTTGAATGAAGAACTGTGAGATGATAAGATGGTTGCTTTTCTCTAAGTTACTCTGCCTCCTTTTTTCTTTAGCCCACCGGCAAATGCTGCAGATTGAGGATACTGTAAGGAGGGAGAGACTGAAGTTAACAAAAATTATAACTAGCAGTAGACAATGGCAAGCCTAAACAGAAATTGATTTTAAGGAGATTTTCATTAAAAATTTAAGTTGAGTCAAGCCTGCTTGTAGTCCTGTAAAAGCATAAACAGAGTTGTTGTCAACTCTTAGTTTCAATTCTGTGCCTGATTGCTTGGTCTAGAGTTATTTATATGTTATAATTCACAGACTGAAGCCTCTTTTTCAGTTCTTTACATGTATTTTATTTGCTTGCTTCCAGTACTTTAACATTTTTATTGGTACATTTAATAGTAACATGTTTTTAAATGAAAGCTATCAAAATGTCTATTATAAGCATTCTCATTTTATCCGATGAGCACAGTATGAGGGGAGTTCATGTTTCCACAGACTTTTGAAGGTGATCAGGATCAACAGGAAATTCTGTGTTAGTTTCTTCTGCTCTTCTTCTGTATGAACATATTTTACTGTAGGATGTTTCTGGCAGTTGGTGCTGTCTGTACTACTAGCACAAGTGAATTTGATCTTGCCCTTGGCTTTCTTATATGAAGGCTATTCAGGCTTTTCCAAATCCAGTCTAGTTGCCTTGTTTGTATAACAAGATGGATTTAAAGCTTCTTTATTTAACAAGAAGTTACCTATTTATCTTTATTCAACAACATGGACATAAAGTGAAAGCAGAAGGAGCTTATTTCAAACATGTCCAATATCCAGATTGCTTTCAACTGCCAAAGTGAGTTTTATGAAAGCCCAGAGAGGTTATGAACTATCATGAGAGGCTGCCTAGGCTAAAGGTACAAGTGGCCAAGCATCTGTGACAGCAGTGCAAAATCATAGCTTTCCAAGTTTTCCCCAATTTGTTAGACAAGTGCTTCATTTTGTATGACCTGCAGTGCTTTCTACAAAAAGTACAGATTATAGGCCTAGTTTAAGCTTTTAAGCTTTTAATTGCCAATAAACAACTCTTGGCTCATTTGACTTTCTGCCACATTAGCAGACTTTGCTTTACTTCCAAGTTTCACGTGAGCTTACCACTGATTCACAACTGCTGTCAGCAGGGTCGGTTTTGATACAGTGGCTCCAGGGAAATAACTTCGGGGATTTACAAGCAACACTTCTGAAGAGCTGCACCAGGTTAACTATCCAAAAGCATTATAGGGTCACTGAGGTCTGAAGACCTGAACAGGTTGAGGAGGGGACTTCATGTCCACAGGCGGAAGGATGCTCATCTTTAGATTTGTTGCAGGATGCCAGCAGAGAATCCTGGTGACATCACTGAAATTGAGGCAAGGTGAAAAGTTTTGTGTAAATTTTATATTGCAGAAAAATAGCCATGGAAAAATACCAGTGTCCATCAGGCCAGCAAGCAGGGAAAAGGTCAGAAAATGATTCATTTGTTCACCAAACCCAAGGGCGAGCCTCAGGTGATGATTTTACTCACAATAACAGAAGGACAATATTTTCTAATCTGTGTAATCAAGAATCTAATCCTTTCTCTTTGCTAGTATAAAATGTGAGGTTTTTCACTGTAAGCTTGTGCAAATGTATAAAACAGACTAAAATAAAACTGACAGGCAGTAAGCATTCTCTGTTTTCCCAACACTACAAAATGCAAACCCTCAAGGACTGGCAACTCAAAACAAATTAGAGGCTCACAAAGGTTGGTCTGTCTCTCCAGAAAGGGACAAGAATCATTTTGAGATAAAAGTTCATGAATAATTCTGATCTCCAGCTCAACTACTTACTTATCACTTGGGCAAAATCTCAAAAAGTAAGCACTACAATTCCTTCAGAAGAAACATATCCTGCTCTTTCATTAACTTTTAGAATATTATTAAAATATTAATTGTTAAAACATTAAATTTTAAATTTTGCAGCTCATTTAGGTACCACCTAAAGGACTGTCCATTGTTGCTCACACTGAACATGCTTGCTACGTAACCAGGAGCATAGCTAAAAACACTTAAGGTACTCCTTTTCCTAGGTATCAGGACCATATTTGTGCACCTCATCTGATGTAGCCCAGTGCTCAAAACCCATTCAGGAAGGCTGTATTTTAGGATTCAGATTCCACATTTCAGAGCTTCCTGGACAGTTGTGTAACCCCTGATCTTTTTGTTTAGTTGATTATTCATTAAAAGCTTGGGATTCCCGCTGAACAAGTAGGATAGAAAGGGTTACTGAGGCCTGTTAGCATAGCTGCAGGCAGTATTTTCTTCCAAAATGTGGGAGCAGAGGAGCAGATGTGTTGAGGAGAGGTGTGTTCTTATGAACTGCACCATATTCATGGAGGACTTGTTTGGTGGCTCCATCTTAGAGTGTCAGAAGCTATTTCTGGTAACATACCTCCCTTCAGCTCTATGCTAATAAGCCTTTCTAGTCCAAGAGTGTTTTTGTTAGGGTTAGTGTATCAGCTCTCGTAACTTCTGCCAGCACAGCAGAAGCTTGAAACTAGTGAGACAGCGAGGAAGGATTTTCCGGCTATTAGGCTTCTGGGCCACATATTTATTTCATCTGTAGAGTCCAACCTAAGATACACCTTCAGCATCTTAGACTGTGCTGGGGTGGGTGAAGATGAAGAAGGACAGCGTTTAGAATCTGGTTTTTGTCGTTTTGTTTTTTCTTTAACTGAAAGAGGCACCTGATGCTCAAGGACAGAAAAACACTAGTCAGGACTGACTGCTATTTATGATTTTAGGGAGCTGAGGTGCTAATTTGTGCTATAGTCACTGCCTGTAAATTTGCTTTCTGTTCATATACATGGCTATGAAAGTCCTTCTTGTGTACCCTTCCTACACCAAATTATGGAGACTAGCTGTCCTTTTCCTAAAATCCAGTCTCCCATTGGATCACCTTCCCCAGCTAAATGCTACTCATACACCTACCAACAAGGTCTGCTTTGCGCACTCAGCCTGTCTCTCTCTTCATCACCCCCTGTAACCATGCACCATAAAGGGATCCCTGGAGAGGCACAGGGAGCCACTCACCTTCCCAGGTCCCTAAAACACCTCCTCATCTTTACCACCAAATTGAAAAGACTGATCATGAATTTGAATGCTTATGCCAGAAAGTCTCCAGGCAGCCTCTGCTGTGGCAAAATCCAAAGACGTCCCTCCTCCTCCCCGCTCTGAGTAGACAGAACACAAGCAAAGAGAGGTGGGCTGCTCCTGACAGATCTGCCCCTGCCCTTCACCAGCCTGCTTCACAGGGGTTATGGAGTCGATCCTTGGAGTAATCTCATACAGTGGGGTTGGGAAGTAACATGGATGCATTCCTAACATGGAGGCAGTAAGTAACATCAGTTTTGCAGACTTCATCAGTTTGTATTACATATTTACAGTAAAAGTCCTAAAGAATATCTGAGAAGCTACCTGCCTTTCTGGCAAGTTGTATTTCAGCAATAAGCATAGATCTTTCTTCAACTCAGCATGCTTGTGGGAAGCAGAGTTACGCCTGAGGCCATTAGCAAGCATCCTGCAGTCTTAATCCGTGTTTGCAGTGGGGCACTTGGAAATAAAGACCATAATAATTCCTATGCCTTTAAAAGAGTTATAACTTCTGCATCATCTTAAGTCATGCGCATTTCAGCTCAGAAATCCTAAGTCTGGTTAGTTCTTATCTGGATTTCCCACTAGGTTTTGCAGTATTTGTCCAGCCCTCATGTTTCAAGCTGAGTTTTGTTCTGAGGCTTAAGTATCACCTGCCATAAGAAGGCTGGAGTCGCAGCCCTGGTTCTACTGAACATGAACAGAAGTGCTGTAGTATTACTCGAGATACTTTTATCACTTTCATAGTTTTACAAAAAGCAGATGTTCTTTTCGTTATGCTTTTCGGTTGCAGAAAGAAAATAACAACAGCAGAAATTTCTTTTGCCTGGGACAAATGCTAGGCAGTGACATCAACTTACTCCTAAGCCAGAAAGTCAGATGGCTGCACCCTTGGAGATCCGTACAGAATCTCTTTACCATTACATTTCAAGTAGTCAATTTTTTTAAATATAGTGACTTTCTAATGAGAAACAGCATGTAGCACTGTTAAGCTTGATTAGGCAAATTTAATTGGCTATAGTTAATGTATTTGTGCAAAAGACAAATACTCAGCTTAAGCATGGTTCTTAATCTTTCAGTAATTTAGAGTAATTTAACTAACCATGAAGTGTTCAACTTTTAATGGGCTGTAGTTCAGGTAACTTCCTCTTTTGTCTCTTCAGCTGTCTCTTTAACATTGTAAGCTTCCATTTCTGACAACTGTGATCCCCAGTTTTCATGTCTCAGCTACGGCTATACCCCTCTCCCAGCCTTGATGGTTTGGGTTCCTTTCCTATATACTCCAGTATGAAGCACATCTTTTATGACTATCCAGCATTCTCCAGTTTAGAGTTTTACCATTCTGGATTACAGCCCCCCCAGATGTAATTACTTTCTCAGCACACCAGCAGTGCTTGCCCTGATACTTATCTCCTTCCTCTCCCTGTTCATTAAGCTGCTGCATTCACATAGCTACTTCCACCATAGGGGTCTGCAAGAACACGGTAATCAGAACAATTGAACCCTATATCATAGAGCTACGTCAGTAGAACAGATTTGTTTGAGAAGTATTTTAACCTTTCTAATCATCACTTTCCCTCCAGGAACTTATCTTCCTTTTTCCTGAATTGACTCTGCTTCATTCCCAGTTTGGCAGTCCTCAGCAGAGAGGTGGCAATTCAGCAGCAAACTCAATATTTAAATAGTCAGCTACAAGCATCTACCAAAGAACAATCCTCCCTAAAAGCAATTGCTTTCTTGCTTATTATTTCATACTTCCATCCTAGCTGTTATGGCACACCTCAATACGTGTCTACTCTGGCTACTCAATTCTAGTTATTATTTCCTCTCAACAAATACCAATTACTCTTGTTCTGTTCATGGGTCTCCTATTTTTATCTTATAGGCTTGTGTTAATTATCACCTAATGGTTAAAGGTGCCTAAATGCCTTCTGATGCCTGTAATTTCATTTTCTATTGTATTTTATCAAATGAACGCTTCAATCAATCAACTTAAACCTCATATTGTTTGAAGTGTGCAGTGTTGATTCTAAAGAACAAACAGCTGCCTGAAAAATGGGACTCTGCTTCACCTTTTTCTGTATATTTCAGCCTAATCACATCTGAATTGAAACCAAACTTAAACCAACAGAATTTTGCTTCATTGCTATTGAATGTTATGTCTATGCCTATGGCTTTTGAAAGTGCATCTCTAGCATTTGTAACTAAACAAGCCAAAGTTTACTGTTGTAAGGGGCTGAAGGCTTCAGTTAGCTAGATCTGCCCCCTGCCCTCAACATGGAGCACAAGCATGACTTTGGTAAAGAGTAAAAGCCCTCTAAATTTCCAGTGTTAAAAACAACACAATTTTAGTACTGATCATGGCTTTTTTGTTTGGGTTTTTTTTTGTGTGTGTGGTTTTTTATTTTGCAATTAAATAAGGAATAATAAACATTTACTGATCGGAGTGGCACCCAGGATACTAGATGATCTATCATTACTGACATGTTTTCTGTGTTCCCATAATTTTTAACCTGCTTCTTGTAAACCATGGGAAAAATTATGTTTTGCAGCATGTTCATCATAAAAAAACCCCAGGCATCAAATTCAGCTTATGGTCTCATATGCACCAGACAGAAAAAGTTCCTATTCTCTTTTCTCATCTCTATTCTCTCTTGTGATATATTTTTAAATGTACCTGTGCATTAGAGACATATAATCCTATTATTTCTGCAAGGTTTCATTAGTATACAAAATACAACTCCCAAGTATTATGCTGGTCATCCCTATCCTTGTGTAAATGAGCAACCTTTTGAAGCAACAGCGCATAAGTTTCTCTAAATGAGGTTGAAGAAGTCTCCCAACTGCAATATACAGTGCCATTATTGCTTCATTCTCTACAAGGGGCACCTTTGGCAAATTCTAGAATTGTCTATAATAACCTTTGCTACAGCCAGGCTTTTCTACTTTGATGCCATAATAGACTCAGACTACCAGCTTACAATATTGTCTATCATGCAAGTACAAGGCCTTGCCTTTTGTAATGTGAATTTTATTCCATTTTTGCTGTATCAATTTTGTGCAAAATATTCCGCTTCTGTTTTCTATTAAAGATGCCTCCAAGATTTGTCTTAGTGCATTTCATCACCACGCTCCTAGCTGTTTTGCCAAATGTATTCAATATACCTAGTTACTGAAGGTTCTGTGACTGATCTTTGCAGAACCTAATTACTTAACTCCCTCTGACATTTCTAACACTTTTGGGGTTTTTTCTCATCAGTAAGGATTACCTATTTCATATTTCTTCTACTAATTCCTATCTTTGCCTGCCCTGCACCTTTTTGATTTCATTGATTTGCCTTCTTGCACACTGACAACTGCCCTGTACTAGCAAAAACCCATGGTCACTCCTTTGTTAACGCAGCACAAAAATGGCTCCAAAAAAATTTCCTGTCAAGTGTCCAGCTTCATCATCCAATTTCTTACCCAGCTTGGAAAGACAATGGGTTATTTGGCAAGATTTAGGTTTTTAACTTTTACTGTTTCTTTAGAAAGAATTGCAGACTTTTCTCTTGATAACAGCGCTCAAATTTATGGTAGAAGTACTTTCTAAAAAAAAAAAAGATTTGTATATTATATTCCTTTCATACAACACTTCACAAAAAAGTGCTTCATTAATGGTCTTTGATGCCTGTGAAGGAAAATCTCTATGCAACTCAGCAACATCAAGGTGCTATAAAAAAGCAAACCCTCTAAGTGAGCTACATGTTTCCCAAGAGAAATAATGAACATCTAATGATTCCTTTTCAAATAGATCAAGAAACTGGTTTGTGTCCTGTTTAGAGAGTTAATAGGAACTCGTTAGGTCAATTTAAAACTTCTGATGTGAATCACTGTTTCAGTCTTTAAAGAAAAGTATCCAGAGGGAAAACTTACTTCATATTCCTGTGCAGTTTCATTGCATGGCCTATTGCCTGACACTTTAATGTTTTCCATAGTCCAAGGCTATATGAAGGTTACTGCCAGGCTATTCTTCCATTTGCCTTCTTTGTATCTTTAGTTAAGCACTAACATACAAACCCTTATTTTAAGCTACAAAATTTAAGCTATATCATGAAGCTGCTGCTTTTTAAAGAACTATTCATTCTGTCAATCTATTACACTTCACACCTTGTCAAAAGCAAGTGATGCTTAGTCAATCAAAGTATGCAAGTGTATATGTTAGTGTATAGTTTCAAATTCTGCATTTTCTTAAAAGACCGATACCAGTTGCTTTTCTGGTATCAAATAGTTGGCTATTATCAAGCATTTTTTCCTTATTTGAGTTTCCTATTTAATCCAAATCTGCAGCATGAGTTACCTTGCCTCTTTCCACTAACTGAGGTAAAGTTGTGTGTATAACTGATGTTTATTATAACATCAGTTCTAGGTATCCCTTATACAAATAGACCTCACCCTCATGATGTAGACACTTGTTAAGTGAAACAGTATCCTGAACAAGTTAACTACTGAAGTGTCACACAGAAATTAAATGGGTGATTCCCATTAAATGAGAATTGTCACATTTTCCTTAAAATAAAGGGAAAAAGAGAAAAGATTCACATAAAAGTTTATTGGGACTCCACAAATTCAGATGCCATTTTAGAAGCTCATGCTGTGGTTTATAACCTCCTTTTCAAACTTTTCCTACTTGTCCCTTTGTGGTCTCCAAAGTTCATGGAAAATAGCCTGCCTTTGAGCAACAAGTTTGTTGTTCTTGACAGGAAACATACCATGTTTGCCTTTGAACTCATTCAATAGAAGTGGTTTTTCCATAAATCTATCAGGATTATATATTCAACATTTTGTATGAAGGATGAATGTGGAGCCATACAATTCCAACAGAAAGCATGAAACAAAATAAGCAGTTTTCCCCCTGTTAGTAGTACCTTTTCAATTTTTGCTGAATTTCCAAACACTGTATAGCAGAACTGACCAAGTGGCCTTCATCCAGCAGCCCTGCCACCTTTTCTGTAGGCTTCAACTCCTTCATCCAGGGATGACGGCAGGCTCAGGACCCTGAAGGGTATATAAACTCTTTTTCACTCTTCCAGACCACTAGAACTTGGACTCTGATGCGTTTTGTCATTCTTCCTGGCACAGTTTGCAAGTGGGGCTCCCTTCTTGTAACTCCAGCTACCACACTAGGAAAACATCACTGATGCTCTCTGCCAGGTTCCTCCCCCCTGTCTGGCATGCCATATTCATCTATCTACTTTGTGTACAAATATTATAGTTTATGGGTTAAATACCTTACTGCATATCACGCAGTCTCTGTGCGTGACAAAAACACTGAAGGTTTGCATTTCCAGTTCTTTTGTCCTTCTGGCTCCCAGGACGGCCTTTCTATTCATTCTTACTTTTCTTGGTTTACAATGTGCCCTAGAAAACCTGTTCAGCTAGTTTTTCAGTTTCTTCAATTGATTAACTTTTCTGTTACTAAGCCAGGATCAAGCCTGCTTTCCAGCAGTGCTATTCTTGCTCACTAAACTTTGCAATAGGATCAATTAAAGTTGAATAAACCAGAGAATAATGGTGGGACGTGTTTTGTTTGGTGGTCTGACACCTGACCATGACTTCTTTTTGCATCAAGCTCCCCACAATCATGTATGCTTTTCTAGAACAATGAATTTAGTATTCAAATTGGAATAAATGGCTATATCCCTTTGCAGAACATAGATCTGTAGCTTTTAGTGGAAATCTTGATGTATCATCTTGGAACTTGTCTAATTTTCTGTTTTGCCCAGGCCCACAGCTTTCATGCCAAGCATTAAATGACAATAATTGGCATATTCTGGCAACCTGAACAATACAGGATCATTCCACAGGCAGCCTGACTCCTTACATTTTCCTTTTTTCTGAGCAGGTTTCTAGCCAGGCCATGTTGCTATCCAAGCGAGAGGGGACAGGCTGGGATGGACCTGGGTCCGTGCCATAGCACAGGGGTTCTGCCTGAGCAGCCAACACATGGCTAAACCTAGGATGCTGGCACTGCACAAAGGTGCTCCTATTATGCTCAAAGCATGAAGACAAGCAACGTGGTGAGCTCTCTGAGCTCCTTTGCCTCCAGATCCTGGCAGTCATGTCTTCCCAGAAACCTGGGCTAGCACGTACACAAGAGGACCCACAATTTAAATTCCCTCATCTCTTCCATTCCAATGCTTCTAGACATTAACGTTCCCAAAGATGGTCAGCTACCTATCCCCATCAGTAGTCAACCCTCATTAATTTTCCTTACAGATTTCTTATCACCCTCTGAGCCACGTTAAAGAAGTTGTTATTCATATGCATCAAAGATTTTACTGAAGGTTTTAGTTTTAGTTTTGCTTAATGGCAAAAAAGCTAGAAACATTTCTTTTTTCCCTGTAGAGCTTTTAGGGCTGTCAGAATTAGCAGCTTTTAAGTGTGCATTGCTCCAGGTATGTCACTTTCAAGAGTTAAAATTTGGCAATTGAACTTTGACAAAAATTCCTCTTTTGTCACCTAAGTCTAAAATGTTTGCCCTCTCCTGCTCTACCCTGGTCTTTAAAATATGGCCAATTTGTTTCACTTTTGTCTTAGTTACATGCACAAAGCTCTATTTTTAACCTTTCACAGAATTTGCCGACACAAAAAGTCACATTTAAGTTCCAGAGCTCCATGGAATGGGAGGGCAATGTATGTTAATCTTTCAGTTTAACCTCTTTTACAGCATTATGACACATTTTTCATGACATTTTGTTGAGCATTAAAGCATACAATTTTTTTACCTCATTGCAGCAGCAGCAGCAGCAGTCATTTTTTTGCTCTTATTAAATAAGAGAAAAGCTAAACCATATGCTTCTTCTATTACTTCTAGAGATAAAAGAACACAGAAAAAAATCTCGAGTTTTTCATGGCATTTTGGGGAGGGAAAGACTAATTTTTTCTGATATTTATTTTGTGGTGAAATTGTTATTTGTAATTGGAATATTCGCTCAAAGTATATTGGAAATATTAAGTTGCAAAAATCTTCAAGTAAAAAAAATCGTAATAAACACAATAATTTCAAGTTTTACTTTGTTCAGACATGCTCTGATTGGAGAAGTTAACAAAGAAAACATGAGGTATGCTAGCGCTACCAAAACAGGAACAGAAAACTTTGTTTATGAAAAGTCTGCTATTCCAGCACTGATCATTCATTTCAGCACAGCACCAGAATTTTTAATAAAGTTTGAATATATACTGATACATTTGGTTAATCTTTAATATAGTGCTGTGCTAACTAGATCACAATATGCTTAACATGTCATGTTCATTTCACAAGCTTTATCTCTGAAAAGAAATTTTTTTTCTTTGTCTGTGTGCCCATTCTGCTGCTACTTACATACTAAGCCCTACAAAAATGACACCTCTTTGTCTATAAGCCAAAAATATTGGTACCTTCCCCCCCACCATTACTTTTCCATTTTTTTAAAGATGAAAGTCACTCAAAACCATCGAAACCTGTGTTAAGCATCTTGGCATTCAGTATTGCTCCATCTTTGGTATCCACATAATGACCCACTATATGACACTATGACAATGCAAAAAAGGGTACTTATTTCAGAAATCTGTTTTGTGCATGTGAAATATAACTAATTAGTTTTAGTGTTTAGTTTTGTTAAGTCATTATTGCACAAGTTTTCCCCAAGACCTTCCTCCCTTTTCCAGTAAAATTCTTTCAGTCCTCTCCGGCTTCTGGAAGCCTTCTGGAGTTCAAGCAATGGTTCCACCATGATCCAGCTAAAACACTACAATAGGCACACTGAAGCTTTCCTAGTCACAGGCTTGCCACCTACCATATTTACACAATAAGGTAGGACATTTGCATAAGCCTTCTGCAACTCTAGATCACATTTTAGGTCCTAGTAACTCAGAGACTATTTCTACATTTTAGCTTTGCTCGAGGCAAGTCAGCTTCAATGACTGCAATGATACATTCATTTTGTTGCTTCTTTGCTCCTGTATTGGCAATTCAGGAGCCATCTTCCTATGTTGCCTTGTCACCATCCGCATCCTATAAGCTGCTTTGCTTACTTGTAGAGATTTTTCATGTCTGGGAAGAGATTGGATGTCACGTGCTATTTAAGGGCTAGTGTACGTAGACCACTAATTTCTGGCTCTTGGCTTGTGCCCCAAGGGTACTTCTTAGGTATCTAGGATGGTGCGGCCAAATTTTTCTAGTGCACGTTTTTCAAACTTACAGTGCAATGTGAATGCGGAGCTTGGCCTGCTCCCTGCCTCTAAGGAGAGGAGGATGGGACCAATCTCTCACAGAAAACAGACATCACGTACTGTGTCATGAATGCAATGACTGCATAAAGTCACCAGCAGGATGACATGCCCCAAAAGTACAGACAACCTGTCCTAAGATGAGACTAAAAACCCAAGAAGGACACATCATACAGTATACCACCTGACACTGACAAGTAGAAAACATCAAGGGAAAGAATATAATAAGAGGCCAAGTATAGCACAATACTGCCTCTGGTTGCAGCCTCCTAGATTCAGTCCCTAACCAGAAAGCTGCAATCAGCAATGGTCCCCCAATGCCCAGTTGCACAAGTTGTTCACCTCAAGGCCTGACCGGTCCAGCAGTTCTCCTCCATGACTCTGGCTATCCTTCTGAGCTCATTTAGATTTTTTTTTTTAAATTTATTTACAGTATGCTGTGCAAATGACTTACATACATTGGTTGTATAGTGCCACAAAGCTCTTCCTTCGGATTGCTTTTTAAACACACTGCCTGACGATTTACTTGGATGACCTGTAGTTCTGGTATTTAACAAATAAATAAGCATCAGTTCCCTATTCTTTTTCTCTATTATATCTGTAACATTACAGTTCTGAACTTCCGTAGAGAAAGGACAGAGACAACTGGTGGAGAACTGCAGAGGAAACCCTGCTTGCCAAGGCTAGATGTGTTAGAATATCATGGTAGTTCTAAAGTTACATTGATTATGTCCTGCAGCATCAAATTTAACACAGAAATGTAAAATATTTCGGATGGCAGTCACTTACAAAAGGATTTTTTTCCACAGTACAGCTACTGCAAAGATTTAATTGTCCTTTTCTTGTACTGCATATTCTAGACCACTAACCTGATAGCCATAGTGTGAAAACCAGCTTTTGACACATACCAGAGGGTAAAATATCCTCAAAAGAAAGACCATGTAATTATCTATTTTTCCAAGACAAAAGTAATAGTTACACTGCTAGGTGACACACACACACACACATACAAAGAAAAAAAAAAAGAAGACAATTTCATTCGAGCTTCCCAGAGGAAAAAAGTTGTAATAATTGTCTTTAAGGTCATTTTTGAAGATGAACTACTGCACTTACTAGCATTTGCTTTTCCTCACAATGGTATTATCTATTTACAGTCAGACATTTTTTCTTTTTCAAAGTTGCTGATATGGTAGTTATCAAAATGAAGAGTCACTCATCTCTTGAAGACATCGGTTTGGGTTTTTACTGGCTCAGGTATTTGCTACGCAGTGCATTCCTCAATTTTTAACTTGCTTCACTACTAACAGATAATAGTGCACTATTTCTGAGTTTTCACGTCTCAAGGACAAGCTGGCATTTGAGGGCTGGTGACTCCTTTGCACGCTTCTTTGTGCCAGCCCTAGAAAGGCCTGTGAGCAAAGGAAAGCTAAGCTACCTAACCGATGATCCTTTAACTTATGGCGAAAGTGACTTTCATCACATCCAGGAGAGTTGTAACTCGTCATAATTCAGCAGGGCTTGCATTTTAATCTGAATATATGAAAATAACTTGAGACTCTGTTTTATGTTAAGATGCAGTGTAACACACATTTTCTATGCTTGTTTTATTGTGTGGACTTGAACAGATCTTAGGCAGCCACTATCTCTGTCCCCTTTGTGCCTCAGGGTTTATTAATTGTGAACAATGGGTCACTGTCTCTGAGAATGAAGAGAGGCTAATGCTTCCTAAGTATATTATTGCCTATTCATTTGCCCCTAAAATCATTTGGCTGAATTTCATCTGTTCTTCCATCTGTGAAATCATCATTTAGCTGAATGGTGATTATGCAGAGTTGCTTTTCAGTCTTCATTACTGTTTAATAGCTGTGCTGTCTTTAAAAGATTGCCTTATTTATACTATAGCTCAAATACTTGAATCAACTGTGGCTTTATTTATGATGAACCCTCCTCTTTTCCCATCACTGGGTTGCACTGGTGGGAGCTCTAGAGTAGATGTAGTACTGGAAAGCACTGGAGGGGTTTTTTGTCTCCCTGTATTCAGACCTGAAATGAGCAAGTTTAAGCTTGTCTCTCTACACCAAAGCCACCACTGGGGCATTGAACTATAAGTGAATCTGAACTCGGGTTGAGCAAGGTTGTAAGTGACAACAATTAAATTTTACATCATTTCCATGTAATTTATCCATCATCCAACTTCTTCTTAATCACAGTGACCTTCTCTGGCCATCAAAAGCCTTAGATAAAGTGAAATTAACTTCTATCTAGTAGCATGTTTTAATGATTGCAGAAGTACCAAGACCACACTTTCATGTTTATTTCTTTACTACTTATATAAAAATCTCATCTGCACAGAATATTTTATTGTGTTCATACTTGGGATGTATCATCATATTACCATGCTTTTGTCTTCTGTTGAAGCTAGTTTAAATATATAATATCTTTTTTTGCTGAAGCTAGCCTTTTGGCAAAAAATTACACTCCTCTATTAATAAAACTAATTTATCTTGCAGCCGATTTCCTAGCAAGAATAAGATTTAAAAAGCAAATGAAGGCTGTACTGTCCTGCTAGTCCTAGAACAGGCAGTGTCAGGTTATTAAGCTGTTAACCGTGACCAGCTTGTAACAGGTACATCACCCTCCTAACACACAGCCCAACCTGAGCCAACAATCCCTCCCTTATATCTGATAATCACTTGTCTCGTGGCTCATTTCCATCAGTAGCTTCAGGGTACCCTTTCTACACAGACAAAGACAAGTACTGTCTTCTAAAGCTCTTTGGCCACTGGCAGGCAGATCTCTATTTTCCAGATGTATGCTATTAATAATTAACAAAAAAGTCAGAAAAATTTTACTTAAAATTGTATATATTTTACATTTTACCTCATCACAACTTACGCTCATATTTGAGAAGCATGATAAGAAACCAATTGCTTTCAACATCTTTCAAACAAATGAGCCACAGTTCTCAACCACGGGGGGAAAAAAAACACAACAAAAAACTCATCTCCATTCAGGAAGGAAGAAAGAGTCACTTTGTTCCCTGCCACAGGCTTTCCTACCCAAATGGAATTTAGGTATACACAGCAAAATCAAACAAAATCTAATTGCAGGAACTTTAGGCACATCTTATGCAGCATCGATAGACGTCTTATGTCAGGCTTGTAACTCACCGAGGATCCTGGGAACCTGCTCTGGGAACAGGCTCTGGTTCCTGCATTTCACAGTGAAATTACCGCAGAGCTGGCATAGCCGGGTATATATATGACCACAGTCCCTCTTTCTGCTCTTTAGGGAGATCATTAGGGGTTTTCTTCAAGACGGTACAAATACAAGCATTAACTTAACTGAAGTTTTGCTCAGAGTGGGTATAGTCTTAGAATAAAAAAAATAATTTAAATTCTTCTTAAACTTTATACTTGGAAGATTATTAAGCTTTTGGTAGAGAATAATGAGACCTTCTCCTGTCTGTAACTGTATGCTTGCAGGCAGATTTCAGAAATGGAAGTCTCAGTGCTGTATTGCCAGCCTAAAGCATTAAAAAAGCAGAGTTGGTCTTCAGGTGTAATTTGAAATTATCTTTAAAATCATTAATTTAAAGGCAAATATATATCTACAGTCCATTGTAGGCCTGCACAAAGTTGTTTCTTTTTAAAATGGAAACAGCCATATTGGTGGAAATGATGCCTGACTAGTGATATATGAGACTGAATTAATTTTAGGGAGATTATTAAGGCATATTACAAGCTTACTAATGAAAGCTCATTTGTGTTGTTTGCTGATCATACTCCTAGGATGCATACAGATAAATGCAATGCGCCCTGTAGCTTATAGTAATATGAGCTTATATTTTCTCGTGCACAGAAATTATGATGCTGACCTCCATTTGGCTCTGACCAAGCCAGGTCTCTCAGAAATCTGTCTTGGCAATTCAACAGCAAGAGGCTAAACAGGTTAAGTATACATTTGATCTACATTTGACCTTGATCAGCTGCTAGGAAAATTAACCTCCAGTTTTACTTTATGGGATCAAAACTTCTGCCCATAATGAAGGTAGGGAAAAGCTGAATGTGGTAAAACTGCGTATCTCTTACTCAGTCACAGTAAGAATCAGTCAGCACCAGTGAGACCACAGGATTCCTTTTTGTATTTCCAGTGCTAACTGGGTGTAATCAAAGTGTAATCTTAACTGTTTCACTCTGTAACACATCCTTCCCTTTCCCTCCCTCCAATAAATGAAATGATAAAGCTTTTCTTGGTGATATAACTCCATTTGTCTTCACAGAGGTAAATTTATATGTTGTCAGGCTTCCTTAAATTAGCAGGCAAAGGCTCCTGTCTTTTATTAAGGCTTGTTCCCTTCATAGAAACAGTGGCTTTATGAACAATCCTACAGGTTCAGTTTCGTGTTTCCGTTCAGCTTGGCTTCATCTTTACTACTCTTGACTAACATCCAGCTGTTTCTGCTAACCATGCTTTAATCAAACCTAGCTATCAACATTATAGAATCATAGAATCATAGAATAGTTTGGGTTGGAAGGGACCTTTAAAGGTCACCTAGTCCAACCCCCCTGCAATGAGCAGTGACATCTTCAACTTGATCAGGTTGCTCCATCCAACCTGACCTTAAGTTTTCCCAGATAATTCCCCGTCAAAGCCAGAAAAAAAACAAACACACAAAATACATGCCTGCCTTCCTTTTTCTTTTTCCTTTTTCTTCCTGTTTCTCTTGGAAGCCCACTTTTTGTTCTTATCCCCTCACCACTGCAGAAAATATACAGCTAACTCTGTCGGTCTGGCTTGGTACATCTCAACCTTTTTAATAGGATGGCAGGATATGACGCCAACTGTTGAAGTATAATATACAAACTTGCATTTTGCAGGGAAAATGGGCATAATTTTCCCTTTAGCCAAATGAAGCTGTATTACTAGCAAAGTATTGCATTGTACAGCCAATGTCAGCATGTGTGAGTTATTAGATGAACTCAAGCTGTAAGCTCGTTCATGCGGAACTGCTTGAAGACTTTAGGAAGCTGATAGGACTGGAGCTGCAATGTTCCTTCTGTCACCTCAGCTGAGTTCGGAGGAGCACTAGGTAGGTCTACACATCAGACTCACGTTAAGCGCTTAATCCCTCATCCCAAAAGAACAACTGCAGGGTTTTATATTTTATTAGCACTTGCTTACATGCAGCAATAAAAATTAACAGATAAACTATTTCTTCATTTTCTAATAGGAATGTTTTCACTTCATTCTTTGCACTATAACATTGGTATATGAATAAGAATCTTTGGCTTGCACGTCACCCCTGATAAAGAGAAAATGGAAGAAAAGCATTTGCCACGAGAGTAAAATAAATCAAAATCTTTTCATTAGAGAGGCGTGCCGCCATGGTCTAGCTTTGTAAAATTTACAAGGGTGAAAAACTAAGATTTTGGTGGCCAGGTTGCCAAACCTAATGCATCTCATTTTTCTGGAGGGAGAATGAAAAGTAAATGAGCAGTCTTAAATCTTAATCTCTAGAGAAAGAAAAAAAAAAAAATATGCAAACCCTGCCAGAAATAAATAATCCTATCCCAAATCTCTTCACCACACCTTTAGTTTCAACACTGAGGCTTTGAAACTTCTAGACAAGGGGAAACAAATAAACAAGTTTCTTATATTAATTTTAAGGAAAAAAGTCATTGGTGTATTTCTGTCCTCCTATATCCAAATAAGCTTTTAGCACCCGACCTCATTGCAAAAGAGGTGCTCTTTTTGTGTCTGATTTTTAGTGATACAGGTAAAGCTTCCCAGAGCACATCCTGGGGGCCACTTTGTAACTCTAAAGTCAGCTGACTTCTAATGAGAATCAAGCAATATTTTCAGAATGAAGTATGCACATATGTTTTTGCTTTCTGATTCCAGTGGAGGATAATGTTGGTTTTTTGTTTGGGTTTTTTTTGGTAACTTCTACATTTGAGCAAACAGCTATCTCACCAGAAGCTTTGTTGCTCTTACAGGAAAATTTACAGAGCATAAGAAAAAGTTTTAAATATATTAGAAGGAAATCAATTATAAAGTCTTTGTGACAGTCTTTGAAATATACACACACACACACACCCAAACACATGCTTAACTTGGGGCAAAAACCTACATATGTTTCTGATTCTGGTAACATTACTGTCTGTTTGAAGGATATATTTCCCAAACTAGCACATACCTTCCAAACAAACTCGGACTGCGAACATAGGTTCTCACCACAAAATTTCAAAATATTTACTTCTTGGAAGCTAAACTATGGAGCCAACTAATTCACCTCCAGTTTATATTACATGACTGTATAACTAATAAATGAAGTCAGAAAACTGAGTTGCATTCCTGATTAATGCAGCAATTAAAAATAATTCTGCAAATATAGCATCACTGAATCCTCTGCCAGTCATTTACGTTTTAGCTGATCTGGTTTTCTAGGGAAAGCAGTGATTTCATGTCTGCTGTCTCCACCAGCTGCCTCAGGTGTGTCAATCATCTGCGTGTGCTCAGCCTGGCGGGGTACCCTGCACCGGGTGCTGTGCCACAGCACCTCAGGGAGCATCCCAGCATGGGATGCCAGTGGGGATGGCGGTCAGCCCACCCCAGCCATGGATGTGTGTGTTTGTCAGCCCTGCCCGCGCCGTTAGCTAGCCAGCCCGGCCCCAAACTCCGGGGGTCTCGATGACATACAAGAAAGTACTTCGCACTTCTGATAGCCTGAATTTTCTGTTTGCTTGTAAAAATGAAATGGTGACTTAAACTTTAATGGAAATATATCATAAAGGCATTTTTTATAAAGAAAACAGAAATTTATTTAAAATTTTTATAAGCCAACATGTTAATGATGTACTTTTTTGTACAAATAGCTCAAAGTGATTCCCTGGAGAAAATAAGCTTCTTTATCCCCGATTACAGGTCGGAAAATCATACATCAAAACCAACATGGGATTCTGTGTTTCAGATAGTAGGCCAGTAGCACTATGCCAGTGATCTTCAGCTGTGGAAGAAAGGGTCATACACAGTTACCTCTCAAAAGGTAGTATATCAAATATTGACTAGTAAAATACCTGCCAAATGTGCCAATTGCTTTAATTTTGTTGGACTTAAAGATGTGCAGCTAGAGGAGAAAGTCATCTGAGCACAAGTTTAATAGGCAATATGTCCTTTCATAGGAAAGAAACACATCCTTTCAAACAGTGCGCACACTACATTTGTTGACAGGTCTGAAGGAAAAAATACAAAAATTAAGAAATGGAAAGAGGACTATTCCATCACAAAACAATTCAGAAATGAAGGAGGATGCCTCATTCAAACAAAAATTATAACTTACTTGGAGAAAGAGATGAAGGGATAGTTTAATACAAAATCTAGAACAGTATAAACTTTAGTATCTAAAAATTGACCTTGTATGTTGGACATTATTTGCAAGCAAGAAAAGCCTTCTGTCTCCCTTTTTAATACCTGGGACCATAGCAATGTTGTATTGTGCTGGCAGAAAGGACTTCGCCCTGCCCTCATGCAAAGCACATGCAAGTTTGCTTTCCTGTGTAGTGACATACGGCAAGTCCACGTTGCGCTACTGAACCCAGTCGTACGGTGCCTTCCAGCAGGGCTTAGCTCAAACCACTGGAGAGACTGGGAGAGTGCTCATGCCTGGCTGCCCAGATTATGAGCAGAAGCAGGTTGAATATATAGTTCTGCGTGGAAATACTCACAGATTACTTGCACACATATTCAGAGACATAGATGTGTATCAAAATCTCCTGTGTTACATCTGTGGAAAATCTTTGACTCTACAGTGAAATTATTCGACACATCTAAAAAGTTTTCTTTGCTGAAGCGTGGACAGTTTTCCTTTATGTGTACACTATTTTTCACCCGCGTGATCCAAAATTACACATGCTTGTGCAGAGTAATATTCTTTCCGGGTACAAGGCAGTCCTTGGGAAGGAGGAGCTGCACGACGCTGGGGGCAGTGGGCAGAGTGGCAATGGAGACCTGGGATTTGGGCTGAGAGGCTGGGCGGCTGCTCCAGGCACAGCCACAGCAGGCAGGGCAGGAGGCAGTGGAGAGGGAGGCTTTTCCAGGAGTGCAGTGCTGCAGCCCTGGAAGCTACCCAAATGTAGCTGGATGAAGAGCCAGCCTGGGCAGGCGGACCCGCTCCTCAGTAACGTGGTGGGCACAGGATGTCCACCTCTTTCATTTCTTTCCATTGTCTTGCCTACTCATTTTGTGGTTTCTCTGTTTTTTAAATGAAATCCATTTTTTTCATTCCTGTTCTTTTCTGAGTTCACAAGCTGTTCTGGCTCTTCTGTGGTGCTAGGAGGAGAGGGATGAGGGAGATCCCCATCAAAACTTTGGCCAACTTGGCATCCCGCCACAGGCCGGAGCTGGAATTGAGAATCATTGGAAATAACAGGCTTCAGCATGGCTAACTTTGGCAGCCGCCACTGTCAGTGCTGCTGGTCTGTTTTCCCCTGGAGAAATTCACATTCACTTTCTTGAACTGTGTAGGGCTCACGTGTAGAGTGACGAGAGTTTACAAACCCTTCTTTTCAGATTTCTATTGGAATTAGTCTGAATGAGGAAGAATGTTATTCAACTCCACCCAGAACCGGCTGCAAGTTTTCATCTACACACAGATTGTATCATGTTCCTTGTCTAAATACATGCCATGTAGAAATCTCCCAGGCAGATTAACAACCATGTTTTAATGTCCCAGATTAATATGAAAAGCACGTTACACAAATATCACCCCCAAATCAGCAGAAGCAGAGCTCCCCAAATTCACCAGACTTACATAGACCAAGTAAGCAACACAAACCAGAAAAAAGTTTTAATGACATTTGTGCCATGAGCAATGTCCAAATACATTCTGAAAATATATTGACATATTAAATGGTTTTGTCAGAATGCATAGACAAGTGAAAATCTCATTTAATTGAATATCTCCGTTTAGACTGGAGCTCTGTTTGCTCTTATCAGGACTGATTTATCAGTTCACATCAGAGAAGTCTCCAGTACTCTTGGGATAATGTGTTGTCTTTTATTATCTGTGTGAGCACATATGGTATCTCAAAAAACTCAAGACGAGAAAAGTATTTTGCTACTGCACATCATCGATGATTCACCTGTTTGCAGCAAGAGTGTAGCAAAGAGATTACTCAACAAAACCAACTCTTCTAAGTAGATTTCACTTGAAATTTTTTTTAATGAAAAGCATAACCAAACAACTTGTAGAATAGGAAAATGTGGTCAGCAGCATTTCCTGCTACTCAGTGATGAGGTGTATGACAAACATGATACTTTTCTCTAAAGGGGGTAACGATGAGAACTGCTTCTGGGATTACTCACAAGCTCTAGGAGGAGGGTTTTTTTTCTGAGGGACCATGAAAAAAAAAAGTCTGTGCAGGCAGAATCTCCATTACTGTTTGCTTCCTTCTTCAGATCTCCTTGAGGTGATCCCCAGAGCCAGTGTGGATCTTTATGATATTTTGGTCTTTTTTTGTCTTCCCTTTTATGAATATTTAGAGCCACTTTATTTACTGATGACTGTGAGAACTTTGGAAAGTTTAACATCACCAGCTTGAGAGCCCTTCAAATATGCACAGGTTGAAACTTCAAGGAGACCAAAGAACTGCTGAAGGATGGAAAGAAAAGCTTCAAATAATAGGAAGTAAAAATTAAGCTAAAAAAACAGGAACAAATTCCTGGTCCTTCAGCCAAGTGCAGTTGTGAAACAGATAGCCAAGGGAAACAATGGAAACTCCATTGAGTACAAAAACCTAAAAACAGGCCAAAGAGAACACGAGTCAATTAAATCCATTCTATGATTTGGTTCATACCCTACATGCATATCTCCTACAGTAATTTAGGTCAGGCTCGATCTACATTCAGAAAGTTCTGCTGATGCCCTCAAGTCAATGTGGAAACCAGACATCTTCTGGTAGATGTCATGATGCCAGCAAAGTCATTACTGTGGGCAGTTGTTCCAAAAGAAAAGGTCTTTGTATAATTCAGGGAGCTGCCAGAGAAATTTGGCCAACAGTAAGCATCTCCTATCTGCCTGATCCGGGTCTACCTACGTGAGAGGTCCTGTAGGTGGAGATACATGAGCACCCGTAGACAAGGCTTCAGTAGTCAGCTCTTTGGTGCAGCTGAGCTCACAGGCAGTAATGTTGACCCATGAATAAAACTCATAAGACTATAGATTGATTTACCAGCATGGTACATTTATTCGTGCACTAAGTTTCACTTTATCTGTTAACATATTGAAAAAAGTAAGCACTGTTTTATGCAGTCCTGTAATTCATCTTCAGTACAACTACAGCTTTGTTTTTGCACATGAACAAATGCCAAGCCCTGGCATTTTAACATAATAATTTCTATCTATCTAGTTGTGATTCAAGCAAGACTGGTAAATGTGCACACATTTAACACATAAGCAATGAAACACTGGCGAGAGCTTATGAATGCAGTGATGAATTTATAATCTAAAGCCAAGCTATGGTGCACTAGTGTAACAAGAGTTCATAATTCTCTCTGCAGGCTAAGGAATGTCAATAGGCTGCTTCATAAAATAATGAATGTTTGTAGTAATAATTTCATGGGTTGACTGCAATTTAATAGCCTTTATTTCCAATATAAGTTCATGAAGGATATCAGTAGTAAACAGGTTCTTATGAAATATGTTCTGTCAGAACTACTATTAAGCTGTCATTGGTGTGTTTGTTGCAGTTTTTACATGCTGTTACTGTTTCTGTGATGATCCGATTTCATAAAACTTTATGCGCCAATTAAAAGCTGGACATTTGCAATGGCTTTATCAAATATTCTTATTGATCGGTTAAGAGCTGGCATGACTCTGGGTTGCATCAGTTTTATGCTTGTCCAATACAAATTACTTCTGAGTGGCTTTTGATTTACACAGTGCGAATCTATAGACACTTTGCATTCTTCCCCTCCATCCGCCTGTGTGAATTTGTGGTGTCGGAAGGTGTCACATTCACTACCCAGGGGATTAATTTCCTAGTTATTCAACAGGGACAAAGCAAGCAACAGCATCCTACACACAGACCTGCCAATGTGCTCAGCCTTGACCCGCCTCTAGGGCAGAGCGGGTAATGCATTCCCTCTGCTGTTGCCTCTTTAATAAGAGCACTGAGAAGAGTGAAAATCAGTGCTATTAGCACTCTTCCACAAAGAAATGGACTTCAGATCTTTTACTTGTGATTTGAACTGGTGACCTAAAGATAAAGTCTTTGTACACTTTTATTGAACCTTTGAGATATCCGGGTTCAGCATTTAAAATACTTGCTTATTTTATATTCAGTATGCCCAGGACACAGTGAATTCAGTGATATATTCATGAATTACTTTTCAGCAGCGAAGCTGGCCAGGGCAGTTCTCATTGCCCGTTGCCACTCCTTCCCTACATCCCACTCTCGACATTGTGTATCAATCACTGTTTGTGCAGTGAACCAGATTTAAAAATGGAGCGTGGTGAAAAAATTGTACAGGAGAACAAAGTGACAGCTACGTAAGCCAGTGCTGATGCCGAAAGAGAAATATGTGCTATCATGTTTTTTGTTCATCCTCTACTAGTTCTGATGAAGCTGGCCCTAAGTATTTATAAATTAACTATACTGGATAGCACAGAAATTATTTTTGCATTCCAAAGCTTGCAGGATAAATCTATATAATGAAGTAACAAATCATTCTGCAACTGCCATAAACTTATCCTCTGTATGCAAACAACAAAATCCAAACAATAAACTATTAAATTGGTAGTGAGGAGGATGCAGCAACATACAACAATGACAGCAGGAGACTGACCTGAGTTCTGACTCAAGTCTGTGCAAGTCATTTACAAGTGCTTCAATTTTTCCTTTAAAATGTAAGTAAAGAAAAAAATCACCTTTCAGTGTTAAGAAGCTCTGAGCTCTGGAGGAGATGAAAGGAGTTATATAAGTGCAAATTACTGTGCTTACTCATTTATATTAAGAAAACGTCAGTTTTTCATTAAATGTTTTGCTTTGTTCAGAAGAATGAGATCCATATCTTGATGTAACAAACCTTATTCAGCCCACTCAAATGACCAGAATGTGTGATTCATTCGCTGTGTGCAGCAGCATTAAGCTTTGCAATAGCTTTGTCTGTGCCCCATAGTGAGCTGGGCTATGATCTCAAAGTCTGGCAGCTTAGAGCATGATTTGAGCTTGGATGGGAGATCTTTATGAATGCACATTATATAGTCTTTTTGCTTCAGCAGGTGTCACATTTCCTTGAGTCAGTATTGAATTAAGACCTAAATTTGGCATTAGGAAGCAGTGTGCTTTTGGAGGTGTCCTTTACCCAATAATAAAGTAATACCAGGAACCCAGCAGCATGGGCGGACTTCATTTTCTGTGGTGGTGTTTTATCAGGGATGCATGTAGGGCTCATAAACCTTATTAGATGCAAAGCAACATCACGTACTTGTTTTCTTTTAGAGAAACACCAAATATTACAAGGTCTTATCTTAGCTACTTTATCTTCTCTTAATCCCCTTGGAAAAAATATACAGGATTTCTACACTTCCTGGCTGTAAGACTAGCCAGCCTGCTAATTCTTACACAGTGTGCCTGGCCAGCCTGTTGCTCAGTGTTTCAGAGGTTGATATCCATTCTCTCTTGGTCTATTCCATTTTTATTGCTGTCTCTCATCTCCATCCCTATCAGCAAACCTTAGATTTGTTCCTCCCTAATCCACTTTGATGTAACATCGTCCACTAACTGACTCATCAGTTAGCAACCACTGTCAGATAAGGTCCTGGTTTTGAGGCAGCTGTTTCCAGCTCTCTGAAGTAGGATTATCTGCCGGGCCAGTCCAGGAACATTTATGGACTGTGCATTCCAAGTAGTTGCGTGTTGCCTACACATACATATTTCAATTTATTATATTATTCAGCATCCTCCAACAGGACGAATAGTAATATTGCCAACAGTAAAAATGAGCTGTACTTCGTAGAACGGGGACAAGAGGTTGAAAAATTGGGCAGAGAACTCCTTCACACCAGTTACAAAGTGCTAAAGATGGAACAGCAGGAAGGGGAAAATAGTCTCAATCTGCTTGAAGTAGGTTTGAACCTACTTTGTGACCTGCCCCATCCAGATGCTGATCTCTACCGTAGTGCATCAGAACAGCCTCAGAGCTGCTAACATCAGCCACTCACAGCTGAGAGGAGTGAATCTACCCTCCCTGGTGACATCCTGCTAACTTAAGATGTGCCCACTGGGCTGGCGACAGAAAAACAAGTCTAGAAGCAAGGTGGTAGCTCTGGATCACCTAGAAATGCAGCAGTGAAGGGAGATGCTCTGAGGGGACAGACAGGCCACACAGGAGAGTCATGAGCAGAAGGTTGTAAAGCAGTCTGTATCTGGCCTGTAAAGCTCTAATGCAACAAGTGTTTCAAAAAAAAATATATAAATGTAATGTATTGACAGGTTTAATCCAGTGTTACTTAATTTCTCATTTTTCTGTTGTTTATGTTGTAAAAGGTAGTAGATGTGCTCAGTATGCTACCAAGACTAATTAATGCCTACTTGTCATTTCCAGCGACTTGCTTTTGGCATCCAAAAGCACATCCTGTTCCACGAGTTCTAGCAAGTGTATACATTACGAGACTTCCCTATAGAAAGCTTGTTTATTGGAGCAAATAACACTTAGCTGCTTAAAACTTGCTGTGCAAGTTGTTGAGCTTGCTAATTCTTTCATACCAAGCTCAAGAGAGATCTAAAATCCAACCTAACAGAGGCCAAACACCTGCAAAATGTTCAGTGTCTGTTAAACCAGTGGTATTGATGTAGCCTCCTCTGGATCCACTGGTGAGGCTTTTGCAAAGACATCAGAAAGATGGCACTCCTCACTTTTCCTTCCTTAGGCTTGTGAAGTGTTTACGTGCTTATGGCTGATGGCTTCCTTGAGATGCTCAGATGAAAATTAACAAAACCATGCATGACAGGATTTTCTAAATTTTGTGTGACTGTACATCTCACTTCTGAGGTTGGAAAGGGGATTTATATTTGAGCTTTGAACCCAAGTATGGGAAATCATGTTTGGCTGTGTCCGTGATGATGTATGTCATCAAAAAGGATTTTGAACATAAATTACATCAGTGGTGAATGTAAACAAATTTTCAAAAGGATAAATGGAGATAAATATACAAAGGAATATTGCCATGCACCTTAGTTGCATGGAGATCCAGGTCTGGAGTTATAAATGATGTTCTGTATCAGTTGCCATCTGAAGTGGATTCTGAACTGAATCCAAATCTGAGAGGAGGTTTCATCTTGTGCTTCCCCATGTCTGCTTTCGTGTCTGAAATTCTGTGAAGTCAAAAAGTAGGTCTCAGCATCATTGAACCCAAGGCTATGTCCTGAATAGGTTTCAGACTCAGACTCCTTACCCCAGCACAGCAGACCTATGCATGCTGACTCCGTGTGCCAGAAATACCACCAGGGTTGGAAGCAAAGTGGGATTGCTTCTATCAGAATCAGAATTAGCATTTATGGCAGTTTAAACTGATCGTGAAATTACAGCATTTTTCAAAATTTAGTCTTCAGTAGCTGTAAAGTGAAATAATTGTATTGCATGAGTCAGGTAAATGGTTTCTAGATAGCTGAGCTTTGCATCAAGGCTATAAGTTTAGTTAAGGAATTAACAAGTTTCAGTTCAGCAGGGCAATGCAGGTATGAGTGAAAACACCTAAACGAGTCCTAGAAATGGTCCTGCCCCAGGGCAGGATCTGTAAGTCTTCATAGGCCAAGTGACCCACCAAGCAAGAATTCTGAGGATCTCCTCATGACTTAGGAGTCCACGACTGAAATTGCTGAATACATTGACAGTTGTTAAGCACAGTTGCAAGTTGTGACGCTATTGATTCCCTCTGCCAAACCTTTTGGACACATTTTGGGCTAAAAAATAGTTATCCTTAGAAGAGAAGCCTGAGGCCATCTGACGTGGTTAAAAAATGGTTTGTAAGCACAAGCACATGCCACTTCACTGACTTCACTTTCATTCTTACTGCCAGCAGGAACTTGTCAAATCAATATGATTCAAATGTGTCAGCCCACAGACTTGTGGGGTTTGTATTTTTATTAGGAATACATATGTGTGCTCCTTTGTCCTCTCCTTAGCTCATTTTTTTCACAGTAGGAATTCTCTCAGCATACTTGGCGTGGAGGCACATCAGCACAGCAACACCTCCAGTGAGTACCAAGAGGCTTTCCAACATGAAGCTGATGAATCCACAGGACTGGAAAAAATAAATGCGAGAGGGAAAGTGTGGTTGTTTCATCATGCCGCTCGCTTCGGAGATCATTTCCCAGGCAGCTGTTTCCAAGAGGCTGCTTGGCCCATCTCCCCCACTGCCGGAGCGCCCATGCCAAGCTGGCTCTGCAGCTCCCACAGCACCAGCCTCCTGCCGGGGCATCACGGCACGCTCTGACAGGGGGCTGGGGCGGTCAGGGCAAGAGGGGTAACTCCTCATTAGCAGTAAGGGAAATGTCCACGGAGAGACCACTTTGCAGCAATTCTTTGCCTTGGGGATGTCCTGTAGCAGTCGCTGCACTGGAGGCCTAATTTATTGCTGCCCTTAGGGTAAGTATTTCTGCCACGGGAATGATGTTTGCTCCCAAGAGAAAATAGAGAAGATGGGCACCGGCTTCATCTTTAGTCAGTTCTTTCATGTGTCAGCACACTCAACGTGTGTTTCTCTGCCGAAGCAGTCCTTGGGCACTTCTGAAAATTTCAGTCAGTCACTTCCTCATGCTTTGCTGGGTCTTTTTGTTTGCGTTCTGGTATTGCCACTTCATTCTTTGTATTGTTTCTGCACTGAGTGGAAAAGGCATGTTGCCCTGCAAGCTAAAGGTGACGCAGGCTGTTCTCAACAACATCAATTTAACATAAACCTATACAGATAGACGGTTTGTTATTTTATTTTGAGCTGCAGGGAACTTTCCTAGTTTTGGTGCTGCTGCTATGAAGCGTGCAGCTCTCTGAAATGGCTGTCTGCCTGCTAGAAGCTTGCTTTCAGGGGACGGGAACTGGCACTTAGCATTCATTCCGGTACAAGACTTTAAAGGAAAAGGTGCCTTTTATTTTCATTTTCACATATAGCTTTTTGTTTGTCCTCCCAGACTGAAAAAAAGGTTAAAATTAGACAACTGCAAGGCAAACATGCCAATTCACTTGCAGGAATGCTGTATTACACTTCTGTCACTTACAATAGACATTTTTCTGTTGACCACCTCACATGAAGACCTCCTAGAAAAAAAAATGACTGGCTTATTTTGATTGAAATTGTTTTGTTGGTTTTTTTTGCTTGTGTCTCTTTGTAGGGAAAGAAGGATAGAAAGAAGGAAATAAATATGAGTCAGAAAATGATAAATGACATCTAAATGAGTTGCATGGGAAAGTTAGAAAGTTCCAAAAATAAGGGCACTGAATTAGGATCACATGTGTTAAGAAGTAAGTGTAATAGAATTAAAGCAAGATGTAGATTAGAAGTTCACATTTCTGGGGTATAACAAAGGAAATTATAAGTGAAACAAAGATTAGAGGAGGCAGCAGTGTATGTTAAAGTTAATATTAGTTGAAGAGAGAGAAAATGAACAGCTAGGCTGAGTTTGTTTGGACTGAGGGAAAGAAAAAAAGAAAGTGATTTCTGATTGTGGTATGCCTTCCACAGGAATGCAGACAATTGAGGATCTGAAAAAGCTGCTGCACTGATCACAAGGCAGGAGGATTAAAAAAAATTTGCCGCATTCTACTTGCCTGTCTTTGCCACTGAGTGCATAAGCCCTGGCTGATCCCTTGACGGCACAGGTTCAACGCAGCTGTGAAAGGTGCAGCAGGAAAACAAGCTGGGCTCCAGTAACACTTGAACGGCTCAGGGCCACATGCAAAAGAATGGATCAGATCTTTCTTAAGTGAGAAAAAACAACATTGGTCAGGGTAGGGAATGACTTTCATTTATATCGCTGCTGGCTGACAGTTCTGTTTAATCTGTGGTTAATGTAAAACCTTTAGACAATATTTTCAATCTTAGGTGCTTAAATGAAGGCGTTTAAGTCCATTTTCAGCACAGAAATGAAGGAGGCCTGGTTTTCAAAGGCAATGACTTCAGTGAGGTTTATTGGTGCTCTGTCAGTTCCCAGCTGGCTGCCAAAATATGGATTTAGAAGTCCAGCCATAGTCAGCCAAGTACAGAAAGCCTGGCCACAAAATCTGCTGTTGGAGTCTGGGTGGGTGCCTTAAGAGTTTAGAGAAAAGCTTTGAACAAAAACAAGATACAACGACTTCTCATTTTTTGATGAACTAGCTGGGCTGACTTTGATGGTCATTTTGTGCATATATAACACCACTGTATGTGTATGTGAGTGTGCAGCAAAACTCTGATCGTTCAGTTCCTCTGAACAGTTGGGTTTTCTCTCACCCCCTGCTAAGACAACTTAAAACTTTGGCTTGTTAAAAACCTAGGATGCATTTATTTGTGAGAAAAATTGGTCGGTACCATGCCATGGTCCAACCCCATCAGCTTGTCTCAGGGCAGTGGGGGCAATGCAGGTCACTGAGCAATGCCGGGTGAAGGCAAGCCTTGGACCAGTCTTCCCCAGTTCAGGGCTCCATCCCCAACCCAGGCTGCTTCTCACACAGCTCTCATTTCCCTCTCATGTAAAGCCTGTTGAGGTGCGTCAGCAGGAAAGAGAGAAGCTTGCCCATAAAATGCAATGCGCTTTCTCCCCTGAGAGGTGGTCAAAATGACTGACTTATTCACCGCCCTTGCTCTGTGTGGTGTCTAGCATAGGCAGATGTGTTGGGGGGGAGGGCAGGAGAAGGCAGAGGGGTGAAGCAAAGGGATCTGTGAAGTGTTCACCTGTTTGAAGTTTGTGCCCCTGGGAACATAATGCGTGACAAATCCTAGTATCGCCTACATTGCTTCTTTTTAATATATTCCCTTAAATATTCCTTTGTTTGTCTATACCTAGGCAAGGTACAAACAGCTCAGGGAGTAAATTAAATAGTTATTTTGTTTCCTGAATTTAAGTTTATTTCCACTGCTCTCCAGAGAATAAAAATTCCTGTAGGCTTCCCTTCTAATCAGAAGGCAGGAGTCTTTTACAATATTGAACCATTGACAAATTAAGTGAAAATATTAAAGAAAAACAACAAACAGAACACAGGAAGTATCATCTAGTTCTTCTGAGACAACTGTCATTAATTTATTCTGCCCCATTAAACTTTGCCTAGGTTAAAAACCTAGGATGCATCTATTTGTGAGAAAAATTAGATTATCAATCCTTGTTGACTCCTGACTTTTTCACATCATAGGCACAAACCCTCAGTTGAAAAAAAATTTATGAAGCTTTTTTTAGTTTTTTCTAAGGTTTATCTGAAAGCAGTGTCCAGTTCAACACTTTTTAATATTAATCAGTCTGAAAATCATTGAAGAACATTCAGCCAGTTAAAGTCAATAGTAGGTATGCTGAGGGACCAAAGCAAAAAAAAAAGTTTGGTCCTTGGTAGACAAGCAGCATTGTACACACTGTTATTCTCTGGCAAATTCTGAGATGATACCTTACTTACAGGTTCCTAGCAACACTATAAATGACCTCATGGGAGTTATGATGCCACCTGCAGAACTGCCTTATTGAGCATGATGTATTTGCTCAATGAAAAGCTGGCAGCCTTCATACTATGGATTACACTGGCGTTGCTGCATCTAGGCACATCTTCCGCTATCCTTTAAAGGTCCAGATTAACATATTGCTTTTACATATCAGCACTTGAACATCTCTTCATGAAAGGGGCTGGAGAAAGTGAAGAGCACCAGAAAAAGAGAATAAAGACGTCCAAAGAGCAGATATAATTGTCCTCTAAATAGCTGATAGAGGCTTTTGATAGAGACTTTGTCTACATAAGTGCATGAAAAGCCATGCTGAATATCCTTCAGTGTAATCAGGTGCAGGATGAATTTAAGTGCCAGTTGAATAGACGGTTAGCCAGGATGTGATGTCCATGTTCGAATCCCTGGATTAGTCCTGTAGTTTACACGAGGGAGTCCCTGTGGTCCACTTTGTAACCGTTTCTCATCATCCAAGGATTTCCTTTGGATTAATTAAAAGATTAATGTCTGGAAATCCTTTGAATTTCCTTTCAGCAGTATAGGGAAGCAGTGAAGTTATTTGCCAAATTAAACATCTCCGTTTGACTTTCCATACTTATTTTAAAAGTCATGATTTGGCAACACAGATAAATTAGTATTAATGAAAGTTGTCCACCATTCCTTGGCATATATGTGTTTCATTGTCAGCTACTGCTGTTATGATGATTTGGGATTTTAGTTGGATTTAAACTTATGTAAATGGAGGTGCAAATTGGACATGGTGTTGCAGTTCCTGACATGCAGCCTATAAAACCCTCATTCCAGAGAGGCTTCTTGTTACACGAACAAATGTGAACAACTTACTTTTCACAAAGTCCTCCCTGCTCTCCTTCACAAATTTCTATCAGAGGACCTTTCAAACAGCTGACTGCTTTAAAATCCTACTATTGTCCCTACCTGCTACAAATAGCTTAGGAACTTTGAACGAAACCCAGAGTCTTTTCACTGGATTATGCATTGCAAAAGGCTTTGGATTATTTTGTATGACTGGACCCCTTATTTATAACAAGAAGATTATGGTATTAAACAATAAAGAATTTTTGGACTCATGAGGGTTCAGATCTTTTAATTAATTTGCTAAAAACTTCAGGATAGAAGGCTCTTGATAATCTTCTAGTGCAATTGATACCGTAGTAATTGGTACATTTCTGAACACTTTAAAAATACTACGCGCAGCTCCTCTGTTACTCTAGGTGGCAAAACAAGTCCCACTCACTTATGCCGTGTAGATACTGACTGCATCACTGAGGCTTATTAACTTGGTTACTAGTTTAAAAAAACACTTGAGAACTGATAAATTTTAGCACTAGTTATTATTCTGTTGCTATCAGCATTTACATACAGCTGGCTGTCTCACAATCTTTCCATTTATTCATGGTTATTTACCCGTGGGATGGGAAAATCAGATGAAATTCACAGTGGTAGAAGAGGGTCCCCAGTGAGAAATCCATCACACAGGAGCTTCCAAAGCACCAGACTGATGAAGCTTCATTTTCTGTGAAGTGTTGTCTCATGGTTGACTGTTTTTGCCTTTTTCATTCTGAGCTCAGGGTGCAATTTATGCCATGGACAGATATTTATCACACCCTCTGATGTGTGCATTCCCATATTCATAATAAGATAGGAGCTTAAATGGTGGCATTTACCATCAAAAGGCACCAAAAGGGTCTTGTTCACCCCCGTGACCACTTATTTTCTTAAAATTTGTTGGAACTGAACTATCTTTCAAATCTGTATCTCTCTTTTAAAGATTACTGAAATCTGCCAACTAGTTCAAATCTACTTAATGGAGGGAAAAATGCAGTGGGATTATATTATCCCGTTTCCATAGGAAACAGAGCTAAAATTTAAGTGGCTTGTTTTATACCAGTGATGCAGATGAAGTACGTCCCAGGACCATGACCCTTATGAGGTGAGGAATAGAAAGTGCTGGAGTCAGACCTGGTGAGAATGGAGGGAGAGGAGGAAAGCTGCAAACCCTGATGATGGCTTGCATAGCCAGGCTTGTATCCACCCACGTGCCTAAGGGGACACGTACAGGTCTCCGAGGCTCAGGTGGTCTTTGAGCGCCAAAGTTTCTCTCTCTCTTTTCCCCAGCACGAAGTATCAGAAGAGACATTAGAGGAAGAATTAACGGAGATCAAACAGGCAAATGAGGAACTGGTTGGAAGTGAATACAGTCAAGCACAAGCTCTGCTTATTCAAAATGTGATTAAATTGGTACCCACAAAGGGATAAGTACTTGAGTAGTGGCAGGAAAGGATTTTTTCACCAGGGATGAGACAGAATAAGTGCGGATGCCCTCCAAGAAATCCGACTACTTTCTTTATACCACCATTGAACTTAGCTCATGACCCCTTGCCCCACAGGAGTTTTGGTCTAGCCTTCACTTTAATGAATTTGGCCCACACAGGCCAATAACCTGGAGAAATTTCTGTTTACTTGTAGCAACTTGCTGCTATGCCATGCAATCTGCATTGCCTCACAATGTCTTCTCCTGCTGTAACAGCCAGTGACCTTGGAGTGATTTGAACTGTAAATAACTTCTGGGGCTTATCAGACAAAGAACAGTGTAGAGAATAATAAAACTGTTGCTGTACTTGATACTCTGAGAACTCCAGGTTAGCCTCACCTCCGGCAAGGCACCTAACTACCTTCTCACAAAAAACAACAGCAGCTCCCTTCCCTGAGACAAGAATCCATGCTTTGAGAGCAGATGGTGCTACTTTTTATGCCAAGTGTTCTGCACTTCACTATTTATTAAATTGGCCAGAGCAGACTGTAAGACCAGCTCGCAAACAATACACACGAGCCGTGATGTGTGCACTGTTCACGCTGAAACCCCCTTTATTCTGAGGATCTTTGATGCTGTTAAGGAGTGTAACATGCACGTGACTGGAAATCAGGTGCTCTGTGATTTTTCCTCCACCTGACTTTTTTTAAAACTCTGTTTCTTTTTTATTCCTTGATTTCCTTTTATTTAAATTATTGCTGGGAGATGACGACAATTGCTTTATTATGCCCCCAGTACAGATGGTGTGGGTGTCTAAAGCTGGTGGAGAGGAAGCACTACTGCTTTGACTTCATGTCTTTCTGGCGTCCCCTTTGAATCCCTCCTGTGACTTAGGAACATAGTTCTTCATGATTGCTCTACTTCTTCTTAAGATAAGTGCCAAAACTCCTATGCCTTCAACACTAGCATGCCCGTAGTTTCCAGCAGAGCAGAACGCAAACCTTTAGCTTTCCCTTGACTCATCTCCTCAGCAGTGATCCAATACACTGAAGTCCGGGACGCCCCCCGTGGGTTACAGATATTTGCTGTTCTAGAAGGAGAAATTGAGATGTTTAGATGCTCTGTATTTCTTAGGATTCAGCCTAGTTGCCACCATATTAATCTTCTCAATTTCAGTTGCCTTGTCAGCACTGTAATATACCACAGTATTATGATCCTCACAAAAAAAGAGGCCAAGCTGAGCTAATCTCTGTGAAGCCGCAGTTTCTGGAAAGAACCGTTCCTGTTATTGATTTTGGCTATTTGATATTTTTGTGTTTTAGAGATTGTTCTGAAAGAAAAGTATGACCCTGAAATAGAAGTTTAAAGTACTTCACAACAGCCTCAAGTACTTGACAAATGCAGTTATGCATAACCTGTAATCACTGTCTATGGGGGGGCCTACTCTGCCCTCAGCTGTGAAAAATCACACACCGTGTTTCTGTAGGAATGCCTGCAATCGCAGGGGCAAGGCTCCTGAGAGAGGCAATACGAGCCACAGGCGCTGGAGCTCCGGCCTGTGCGTGCTGACTGCAAAAGATGAAAGTTGTTTAAGAGAGCCTGTGCCCTCTGACCGCTTTTGTATGCACTGCCTAGGCTTCACTTCTTTTTCCTTTTTTTCTTTAAATAAAAAACAATTCCACCTTGTGTTGCATTAAATGCCATGTTTGTGTTTTCAGTGTGAAGCCTGAAAACGGATCTCTTTACAAATAGACATACATTGCTGGACAACCTCGCTCCTTAAAATAAAGGGATCCGAAGCCTACAGAGATCAAAGTGGCTAAGAAACTGTTAAGTTGGGGAAGTTGTTTAGTGGTCAAAGTCCCAGATTTACAAGCCAGCGGATCCTGCATAATCAAATCAGGTGTCTTTCAGTTGGTTCCAAAGTCACATTGGCCGGTGGGTTTGAGGACCTGCAGGACGGGTTTATTGAGACTCCAGGGTCTCTGGAAACAGCAGGCAGCAGTGGGAGGGCAGAGAGAATGGAACCAGGTGAGCTAGCAGGGAAGCAGTAGAGTTGCTCAGACCTAAGATCACCCATTTTGCTTTCCATGCAGCTGGAAGACATGCTTATATCAGCTTTGTTAGTCCTCACTAGCAAGAAGACTTCAGGAAATCAGCTCTTTTCTTTAGTCAGACACTGACTAATGCACAGACAGAGCATTGGACAGTGTGCTTGTTAAAAGCAAAAATTTTGTACTGGGATGTTGGCATAAGGTTGGGCTTGCATGGGGAATCAAATCTTCCAAACAGGACAATCAGTTGCTGCTCAGTGGCGATGGGGGTGTCTGTTGCAAGGGTCCTTGCAGTGGCATCTTCAGCTGGATCAGGAGGAGCTCCTCAAATCATGGTTTTGCTCAGTTTTTATAATCTAGCAGGCCGTGGTCCTACGTGGCCAGCACAGCACATGCATAAGTCATGGCTACTCATACATCTTAACTACATAAAAAACATCTGTTAAATATCCTAGCTACAGACATAAGACTGTCCCACACGACCATTTCTGGTGGAATCGTTTCTATTGTCTATTGACAAATGTTTTCTCTACATACAGCCAATCACTTCTGCAGCAGGGACACTTTGGGACACTCCGTCCAGGATGTTAATAAACACATTTAGGAATAGAAATTAGAGTAGACACTAGCAGAAGTTTTCTCAGGGGCAATTTCTAGAACTGTCAAAAATTCCCACCTGGTGGCGTCTTGTAACAATCAGTCAGCTACTGTATTACGAAGACCCAGTCAATCACCTAGTTTCAGGATGGTCCACTGTCTCAAGCCAGTCCATTAAACCATCTATGATGAGATGGTTGGGATATTCCTGAACCACCCAAGGAATTAACGATTTGAGAGTACTCCGTGTGCACACAGGTGTAGCCCTGCTACCCACCTACACCACAATTATAACTAAAGAACAAGCTTGATTTTCCTATTTATAACTTACAACTTGAGTCTTACAGCTCGTGCCACACCTAGCTGTCTTGGATGTGGGATGGAGAAGACGTGGAATGTGTTTTCCTGCTCTGATGATAAATCCCTTTTCTGAATTAGAATGTCTCTTTTCCAAGGAACTTTTTCAGCCAAAGCTGAGGGCGATCACTCAGATATTTGTCTGCCCTCCTTCTAGGTAGTGGTGGGGAACTGAACTCTGAGCTGCAAGTTGGTATATGGTTTCTGACGTCTGTATTTTGAAGGGAAGACAGCAGTTCCAGCATACCTGTTATTTCCTCTACTTTGAGAAAAGAAAGAATTGAGACCATGTTCTGGACTTCCATTAAGCTGCTTTAATTAAAAACATATTGAATCTTTCAATTCTCAGCAAGGCTGAAAGAAAACTCAAATTCAGTCTGATCAGTTTTCTACTGGAGATACGATTTATTAGTATGAAGTTAGTTTCTTCATATTTGAGAATTACAGTATCCTATGAAGCCTATTACTCTTGATACTCATATTTCATAATGACTACATTTCTAAAAAGAGCCATCCAGAAAATGGTCTGAGGAGAAGAGGAGAGTGCGGAGGAGAGGGAAGGGAAGGGAAGGGAAGGGAAGGGAAGGGAAGGGAAGGGAAGGGAAGAACTGGGGGGGGAGGAAGAAAGGAGGGGAGAGGAGTGTAAGGGAGGGGAGAAGACGTTTTCTATATATTTCAATGTATTATCACTTATTCCAGCAAAACAATACTGTTTTACACTGAATGAGAATCTAAACTGACGTGACTAAATTGGTACATAAACCCCTGACTCACCTAAAAACTGAAAAAGCTGAGTACCTGCTGATCCTGGGACTTTTTGGTTTTATATCCATTTATGTAAAACAATCGTTAAAGGTTTTTATGGTAGTGCGTTTATTTCTTCCTCTCCAAATAATGACATTCCTATGGTAATCTTTCTTATCTTCAAAGCTTTTATCCTAGCTTTACAGGATTTCTACTGTACAATAGCAGTGTTCACCAAAAGCTATCAGCAATGATATAACTCATCTGTAGATAGTCCAGTAAATGTTCTTTGATACAGTCACCTTCTAACATGAGAGGAAAGATGTACTGAGTGGGAAAATAATATGAACCTCTTCCCTTGGATCTGGATTCTGCAAACTCTTGAGCACCCTCAATATTAACTGATCGACACGGGAACGTACAATACTCCTTTCCCCGGTGGAAATGATCTGCAGCTTACAGAATCAGATACTTTGTTTTAATGTTAAAGGGGCCCACGTAATGCACATGTAGCCAAATAACATTCCCTATTTCCAAATTATATGACTGATTGGTATCAAAACAACATAAAATGCTTACTTACAGGTCTTAACCATAGGTATTCAGACAGCTTTGTCTTTTTATATGAATGTTCATCAGAATGTCCAATAGCTTTCCTGGAAGATTAGTGATATTTTACTCTGTGGTTAGCTAATGAAGTATTAAAATAAATTGCTGAACTCAAAAGCAAGAATAATTGTCTACGGGAACATACTTCAGTGATAAGCACGTCGTTTGACTGGATGAAAAGATTCCTGATACAGTTCTTGGGGAATAACTCCACTTCATTTCTCGTTCCTCCAGCAATCACCCGAACAGTAAACCATTCTATGTGCAGTGTTATGTGTGATTTCACAGACCATGACATCAGCTTCTTGTTTTTACTTATTGCCAACACCATATGATGGAATCCATGCATTCACTTAAAATACAAACCTATTGGAAGTAATTCTTATCTCACCTTAATCATTGGCAACATAGTCATACAAGAAGAAATCAATTAAAGCTGTATACCTCACTTTCTAAACCTGTGTTTGTCCATCTATGAAGAAATTATATTCAGCTATTTATTAAATCACTTCAGGTAACCAGATGAGGTTTGCTGGAATGAACAAACATGGTATCAGTAAAACACAGCAAACCTTAACGTGTATATGAAAAGATGCTTTCATTATTTTAATGATTGCATTCTATGAATAAACTGGTTTTCTTATTATATGTTGTATACTCACAATTAGTATAAGTGAAGGAGGTCAGAGTCCTGGCTAACTAGTTGTCTTAACTAAAATTCTTTCACCAAGCTTTTGGTTTCTGCTTTTCTGTCCTTGTTATAACAAACATCTTCACGTTTGAAGTAGTAAAATACCGTGCATTCCCATGGACATAACCAGAGCTTAAAAAAAGCTCAGAAAAGATTTTGCACAGTTCACATGTCAGACAAACTTGTACAGGCTCAAATTGCAACAGAAGACAAAGATCAGAAATTCCTATCGGTCCGTACATATGCATTCACTAAAGTTGCCTGTAATTGTTGAGTAATATTGGTACAATGTTGTACAGGCACAGAGGAAACAATGAGCAGTTTATAAAAATCTCCTTTACTAGGAGTCTGAGAAGACAAAAGCAAGCAAAGACAATGAAAAGCCTGCATGCAGATTCCAAAGCTATTTCAGTCATGGGAATGCAAACATGGGTCAGTCTTGTTTTTCAGTAAGATGTAATGAAGTGACTCATAATACAGAGACCAAGTACAAATTAGCATGGTATTACAATGACATAGACACTGAAAATGTGAGAATTATATACAAATGTTACTAGGAGAAAGAGAAATCTCAAATTACGTCAATATTATCTGCATGAGTATGTGCATATGTCCATCATGTGCAGCCTCTCTCCCCCTGACTTCTAGCACAGTAAAGCTTAAACATAATTTTTTTTTTCTCATACTCTTTTACTTATACTTTTTCTTATGCTGGGTCACTTTGTGCTTCCCCCTCAGATTCCCACAGAAAGGTGGAAAAGGAGGTTCCATTAAGAAAATCCAGTCACATTAAACTGAATGATGAACAGAAGTGATTATCATCTAGCAAAAAAAGTTACCTAAAAGAGGTTTACTTTCCATAGGTACCAGTTCTGCAACAAACATCATTCAAATGATAACCTGTAGTGTGTGTGGGGGGCACTGTCTTTTCTATGACTATATGAAGTTGTAGAGTGCTTGAAAAATATGGTCCATTGTAGGGCTGAGGTCCTAGGTCTCTCCGCTTTGCTTGGTTCACAAATCTATGGCTCCTAGGAGAGTTTCAAAGGATAGAGTCTTAAGCTTTGTCTCTGCTCTGGCCCTTGGGTGTCGGGCACCCCCTCCTCTCCGCCAGCACTGCTGGGTGAGGTGACCTGCCACGAACTCCCATGCTTCCATGCTGCAGGAAATATTGCAAATATTATTGCTGCTGCGCACTGCGTAAGCTGTTTTGTACGTCTCCTGGGCCTCAGTGAATGGCAAGATAATAAAGTGTTTTTCTATGGAGTGCTTGAGTGTGCACTTATGTTTCCTATGGTTATTCTGAAGTCCTGGACACAACTGTGACATAATTGATGGTGATGGCAATGTAAATTACAGTCTGGATAGAACTTAAAATATCCAAGATAGAGATTATGTTTATTACTGATGTGGCTTCAAAATTATATCAGTATGGTTTCAGAGGTATGATAAATATCAAGACTAACTCTAACATGAAACTAATGCCTGCAATGGCTCTTTGGGTCTGGCTTTTTAGTACAAGGATTGCAAAAGAAACGTAAACTGAATTCTTGAACTGCACTTTTTTTTCTCATACATATGGGCATTAAGCAGTAGTAGACACTGAATTTCATTTTCAAACTGGTAATTTTGTAATTTGGCCACATACTACTTCACCGTGAGAAACATAAATTAGACTCACAGTTTTTACACAGGTATTCACCATAATATTTATGATTAAAACACTTTCTTCTTTTCACTTACCATCGCTATGTGGAAGTTTGCTATTCTGTACAGTCAGTACTTTGAACAGTAATAAACCATTTAAAAAATATATTTTTAAAAATTAATATCACTTAAATAATAAAGATTTTAGCTGCTGTGTATGAGAAGTAATGACCCAAATTGTAATAGCAAAAATAAACATCTGGAGTGATGCACATAACAATGATTTTAATGTACTGTGTCAAGATAATGATTTAGCATGAATTCTGAGGGGAATATGGCATCTATTTAAACATCAGTATTCTCTATTTATTTTTTTCCAGGTCTGTCTTTTAGGTTCCTGAGTAAGTAGTGATCATAAATAGTAACAGGATAAAAGATTTTAGAGCATACTTAAGTAGCTATAAGATATTCAACCAAGACATCTTTTTGAGCCAATATTTAATTAATTCTTTATCATGGTAACAGGAGATCTCTTCTGCTTAAGTTGCCATGCTTTCCGGACAAGCTTGTCCAAAGAACTCAAGCTTCTGGTCACCAATGATCATAAAAGCACCTAATGAATTAATTATAAGCATAAATTTCAATATTCTGGTCAAACCCTATTTTAGAAAAATGCATTTCCAGTAAGTCCTCTCAAATTTTCTCTTGGGTTTTTATTTTTCACTACTGCTTTTAAAATATCTCAAGCACGCCACCCCTTCCAAACACCCTAACCTTAAGTCTGCAAAGTTGATCTCATGACTTAGAGAATACTGCTGAGTCCCTAGACACCTGTGAAACATCATCATGTTTGATTGTGGTTTGGTACATTTTTATTATTTTTCTTTCTGTTGATTTCTTTGGTAGTTAGTTTTTCTTCTTCAATGGAAAATGTCTGCACTCTATCAGTATGTGAAGACATTTCATTGTTCACCTCAATAAAAATCTTAATTGTGGTAAAAAGCGGAAAATGATCCCTTTTTGCAAATCCAGAAAAGATGTTAAAACAGTCAGTGAAGTCAGTTGATACTGAATCACTACTGTTTGATATGGGTATGAAATTTTCATAATAACCTGACAAGTGTTACATGGCTCGGGTTCAGGAACTACAACTCAGTGTCATGCCAGAAGTTTTTGTGTATAGCACTAAGTTGGAAAAGAAATCAGTAGGAGGTCAATAAAAAAAATACTGTGATTGTATGTCAATGTGCATAGGTCTCCAAAATGTTAATCTCTCATAAACTTCATCTTGCAGTGGAACTAAAGGGTTTGTCACATGGATTAAAAAAGTAGGGGTATGTTTTGTAAATTACTTCCCTAGTCGGGTGCCAGAAAACAAAGAAAACACCATCCAGGTTTCACATTTGAGATGGATGCCTCTGAAGGGAGAAGTCTCAGAGTGGAAAATGGGTTTGTAGCTCCATTCTTATATTTAGTGAAGAGCAAAACTCAGGAAAGAGTGATTTTAGACATGAACTTACGTGCACGTGTATGCTTATGTCCTCGTACATGTGAAGAGAACAGTACCAGCACACACCATTATACCAACACCCAAACAAGCCTGTGTGTGCTCTAGAGCTTGACACCCCTGAAGGTGTGTCATTTTAAAAGATGCGTATACAAAAGCTGGATATACATAGTTATGTTTGGGATTTGTGTCGGAGAAAACCTCCACATGGAAAGATGACTGAGGGTTATTAGACCCTCCAAGGTTTCAACACCAGGCTGTTAGTCGCTTCTTGCGTAGTCCATGAAATTTTTGGTCTCAGTTGTTGGTCCCTTGGTGCTAATGGTGTTTTTGCTCTAGTGGGACAGCAAAATAAGAAAAAAATCTGACTGGAATCTAAGTTCAGTTAAGTGGAAATAAGTAAGCAAATTCAGAGCTTCCAAAAGGTAGAGCTACTACATCGCTTGTGCATCTGAGAAAACAGGAGTCACTTCTGGCAATTAGTGGAGTTGGTACTCCACTATGTAGTGCTCAAAGATTCAGCGCTGGGAATCTGATAGAATGAAATCCTGCAGTTTCCCTTCTGCAGCTGTTATAAGTCTGGGTTTGCTACCCCCATGGTGCCTACAACTGGCATTACTGCACAGCCAGCAACGCATGTACCTAGTAGTGACCAAAGAGGGTTGTCATATAGTTAGTCAAAGAGTGTGCAATATCTCTTCCCTTTGTCTTGTAAGCTATCGTTCTAGTTTTCAGTTAAAGTATGCTCAAACACTTTTCAATTTCCTTTTCACACCTGTGCAGAGGGCACTAAGCTTGTCTCCAGTCACATAAAGTCTGCTCAGGTGCATACGTTGTTTGTTAGAAAAAGATATAATCTTCATATGTAAATGACTTGCATAAACTATGATGAGTCAGCCCAAAATATATTCATAAGAACTGGACTTCTCTTTCCCTAATTTATATGCTTATAATGCAAATGCCTACACCTGAGCTAGTTAGCTTAGGCTTTCTAATTATACCAAATGAGAAGCAGACACTCTTAAGGGTATGTTCATCTACCCTGTTTTAGATGTCCAATTCAGGAGGAGATGAACTGCACCAAACAAATGCCTTTTCCTTTCCACTGCCTATGAAGGAAATCCAGACTGGTGACGATAAATTTACTTTTCATCAGATGAATTCCCCTATGATTTTTAAGTCCAAGAACACCTTGTCTATGAAATAAGACACTTCCTCTAGGTGCCCATGCTGTCATTCTGAACCCTGGGGTCTTTACGTAGAATCCACGTGAGAATTTAGTGGACTTGGTTGGGTTTTTCTTATCCTGTTGTGAATTTTTTTCCTGGTGGGTTATGTTTTGGTGGGGGAACTCCTTGTTAAATTACTGAATTTTAAACAAAGTTATCACCTGTTACATGACTTCCCTGGAGCCACATAATAGTCTACGATGGGAGGTTGTCATAAACTTCCGAGAGGAGGCTAGCCATAAGCTGCGTCCGCCTTGTCAAGCACCTTTGCGAGGTTTCCTAGCGGCAGCTGGCTATGCCGTAGGGATGCAGCCCATAGGTGGGAAAGTGCAGTTTCTCTAGCTCTGTGCTTTGCTTCGCCCCAGGAGGAGGAAGCTGCCTCAGCTACTCAGAGGCTGAAACCGGATCTGTTGTGTTGCTGGGGCTCCATCCATTAATTACCCCAAGGATTATGTCTAAGGCCTTCAGCTGACTTTGGAAGTGGTCTGGAGCCAAAGGAAAGAAACAGGCATGAACCTCTTTCATTTGCAAAAATCTGAAACTAGTCAGTGCAAGGTGCTACATTTTACAATGAATTCATCATCCACACATACAGCCGTGAATTCTGTGAATTTTAGTAACCCTACATGGAGGTGAACAGTGCAAAAATCATTGTTGTATATTTTTTAATTAGTCCAGTGAATTTTACTCTTATAAAGTATCAGACAGTTACACATTTGCACTGATATGGGTATTTTAATATCATTAGTTATCTAGTCTGAATGAATCGGATTAATTACCAGCTGAACTTTAGATGGAGAGCAACAAAGTAGTTCTTTTTGCTAGCAGGAGACCTGGTTTTGAATGTTCACATTCTTGTTTGGAGTGATCTATGGGTAGTCTGGAATCCTGTAACAGGAAGGATTTTGCAGAAAATAGCTGGCTGCCTGATAGAGTCAAAAAGTAGCTGCTGCAGCAGTAAATCTCTGCCATAGTTTTGCATAAAGGCATGTCTAAATGGGGAAACTGAGCATTATATTTTAGAAACACATATGAGAAATGAAAGTGTCACAAATGACAAAAAATGGCTATTTCACCTGGGAAGGGATACATATAAAATCAAAGCATGCCATGAAATTGGATTCTATGATACATTTCAAAATGGGCAAAACCCCAGCAGATTAATGTTGTTTGTATATTTTCAGCAGTCCTGCAGTCACCTTGTACTTAGCATTGGCCGTGAACTGATGGCAGAATCAAACTTGGTAAATATTTATTTAGCTCTAAGGTATTAAGACTAATCCCCTCAGTTTTCCCCTCTGTTTTCCTTTCACACAAATGTGAAAAAGTTGGCACACGCAAACTTTAATTCACTACTGAGAACCCAAGGGGATATAGAGCCATTTCAACTTATAGAGGTGCTTGCATAAGCAGTTACAAAATAACTAGATTTTTGCTGTAATAGAAGAGAAAAAGTTTAAATTTTGCAATGTGGTGGCTCTTAACTGACTGGTGGAACAGAGGTCTTCTGTACAAAGGCCTGACACAACCTCCCTGAACCCCATCATCTCACAAGGAGAATTTTGTGCTGAGGATTTCTGTGCTGCAACCAGGAGCCAATAGATGCTTGGTGCAGTTTTACTGGATCAGCTTTACATTAGTTCAGAAAGAAATAAGTGAAAGAACATGGTCCAAATCTTTTTTTTTCTGTTGCAGCAGCACAGCTTCTTTAATAGTTAACACTTGTACACCCTGGAATCATGCCATGCATCTTAACTCTTCTTTGCCCAATTTATGAGATATGCATGTCACACTTCCATGCCAAAGCTCTGAAGTGGGGCTCTGGTGTGTTTCAAACACGTCTTCCAGATATTCGCTTCTGAGCACAACAAGCCTTCTGCTCCTGTAGCTGTCCCATTCTGCTTCTTCAGCAGATCTCCAAGACTTGAGGAAATAAAGCAAGCCCATGCCTTCCCTTACATCTATATAAACAGGATGGCCTTAAGCCAGTTTTTCAATGAACTCTGTGGGCTCTTGATGAGGTCCTTACTGTGACGTTTTTTTCCTGCAAAGCTGACTTATCATACCATGTACATCCATCAAAGGATGGAGTGAAATAAGCCAGGCCTCTTCAGAGCCCCGGCCTAATCTCTTGCTCTAGTATACTTCAGTTGTCAGGACCTGTTTAGGCTAGCCACGTATTCACACATGGTGTGGCCAACTTGACTTCATTGCACTACCTGTGAGCACTGAAAAACCATATTAATTGCATTGTCACACAGTTATGGGTGGGGTTTTTTCCTTCCAAAATGTAACTGGATCTAAATTGCTATGCATACACTGGGTTATTGGCACCTATAGTCATTACTGAAACTGCAGAGCAAATTATGACTCTTTTTAGCTAAATAATTACAACAAAAACTAAGGGGGAAAAAATCTTCCACTACACTGAAATCAAAATGGACTTTTTCTCTGTGTTTTTCATTGAAATGTTGCATTTTGTTCTCAGACTATGTACCTCTAATTATTTTGTCTTTAAAAAATATAGACCACTCGCCAATGAAAAATGTTGTTTGAAAGGAAAAGCCAAAATGATTCATTAAAAAAATGTCAAAATAAGCAGTTGGTGTTTCTGAAATGAAACATTTCAGGTCTTTTTATACTGCTTCCATATTTTTTCAGTCGTAATTATTTGCCAAATTACACTCATTGGTGTGAACAATTTCGGTCACTTTAGAACTGTACTTTCAGCGACTTTTCCAGTAATTGAAAAAAAAATTATCTATCCCTGCTGTTATAACAATAAAGGATGTAAAAATATTCACTGTAAAATGGAACAGGAACAATAGACACAGTCATAACAGCTGAACAAGAAAGAGTATTTCTGTTTCATGAAAGTAATCCAGTAGGCATTTTCCAAGCTGTCTACACTTAACAGTTGTGAGTGGTCTATAGCTATATCTAAAAGAAAGCCTTCTAGCACCTCACATAAAACATTCCTTCATTTCCCAGGCTGAGATTCGTCTCTTCCCTGAGTTAGATTCTGCATTTGGGTCTCCAACAGCACATCCCCGCATCAGTACTTTAGTGACTTCTTTCTTTATCAGTGCTTATGTCATCTTCTCTGTCTACTGAAGATGTATAATGTAGTAAACATGAGGCAGTAAATAGGGTTTTACAGGTTTCAGCTAACTTTTAGTCTTGGAGATTCTCACTTGCACCAGAAACTCCAGCCTTTTCGAAAATGGTGTATACCCTCTTGTGAGAAAGTTTGATTTAAATTCACCTACATTTTCTGATTTAAAAAAAAAAAAAAAAAAGAAATAAAAATTGGTGAAATTTCCCAACTCACTGTAATCAAGGCAGATCAGGGCTTCTATATTGCTATGGTTAACATATAGACTGACCTATACATGTGTCAGTGACATTGTTTTGGTCACACCAGCCATACAAAATAAAGTGTGTGCGTAAGTCTTTGCAAGATCAGGTCACTCATAAGACAAGTTGCATCTAATATACCCATTTAGATAAATATATCCATGTAGATAAATGCTACTTATTAGAAAGATGTCTGGGTTGCAACCATAATTCTATTTTGCTTAGAACAGAAGAAATGTTCCTCTAGTAACATATAACTAGAAAACCATAAATTACTGTCTGTCTTCTACCTCTGTGCCCTTAACTCTTAAAAGACATACTTATGTATTACTGGTGAGGGACATATTAATATTTAATGTCATAAGTCTCCGCTCATAATACACCAAAGTTAAGAACTATAGCATTTCTCCTCCTGGAAAGGAGTTGCACAGTATGGAATTTATACTATTTTCCACATAGATGAGAGAGAATGCACCATGTCTTCTGTTTATCGACCAAACTGGCAGACACAGCACCAAAATCACCTTCTCTTCTCATACAACCTGCCAGAATGCCAACACCCCAGTTCTCACACAGTGTTTATACCCTTACAAGTGAAATTGTTTATCATCGATTTAGGAAGTCAGTCTCCTTCCTCATTTCTAAGATTACTAATAAGAATATTATCAATAAGAATACAAGTCATTCTGATTTTGGACAAGCTTTTTTATTCGTCTGTCTTTCCAAGAGCTTATGACCTTGATGAAGGCTTCTCATGATACAACCAACAAACGATGCAGCTAAAAATGGCCGTCAGGGTTTGGACTGAGTATTTTAGATAAGTCTCAGACAAGGATCCCTGGAAAATTTGATTACAATTGGTTATACATTTTGTGCTATGGAAGTGTCAATATTTTCTGTCCTGGTGAAAACGTGCTTGCTTTATCATTGAAATTCTACATGGTTTTGGGGACTAATTTTATGTTGGCGTTTATTCTTGAACACCCCCTCTCCTCAACAAGTTCTGTTAGAATCACTATGCTACTCATATAACCACAACTATTTATGCAGTTTATTTAAACCCTGTGCTAGTAAAACCTTTCTAAAGCATTGCACCATTATTCAGTTCATGGAAAACCATCAGTTTCTGAAATGCTCAAAAAAGTCAGACTTGAGGTGGCAGGGGTTAAGGATGATCAGGACTATCTGTTACTTCTCCATATTTCCTATTTTATTTATTGTGAGTTCCATTCAATTGATTGCAAGCAAAGGAAGAACATAATTGTTAAAATTAAAGAAGCTGTAAAACTAACATTAAATGGCCATTTCAGCTTGAAACGGTTAAGTTAAATATCCAGCCCACTCTAGCTAATGGCAGAAGTCTATAGCGGGAACATGAAGTCTTCCTTGAAAATGCAGCTCATGAGCTGGGTGCTGCCCTTCCTGAACCACGTGAGGTCATTTACAACACCAAATTGTAAATATCAACAAATTTTTGTGTTCATATAACTATAAACAGGTAACAAATGAAGTGACTGATAGAAAAATCACGCAGTTCCACACACTTGCTTCTGGCCCTGCAGAACCATGAGATAATGGGGCTGTCGGCTCTCACTGCCCCAGAAGTGAATACAGCCGCTGTCGTGGTGCTTCACAACAGGGTAGCTCCGGGAGAAAAATCCGAAAAACAGGATTTGTCAGGTTGGCATCGTTCTTCATGCTCATCAAATTGTTTAGAGAGCTTAGCTGAAGCAAAAAGTAAAACAGGATAGCAGCTGGTGCAAAAAGATCCTTAAACAACATTTGATAGACTAGGTACGTGAGAGAAACCATGGCTCTTGGGCTGAGGGAGGGAGAATTGCAACAAAGACCTCAATTTATTTTTGCTATTCTACCTATTATACCTAGGATTACCGCAGAAAACAAAGAAATAATGCTGTTGTTCCTTTCAAGTGCAAAGCATGACTGATTGCGTTTCATTCTGCTCTATTCCTTCCGCAGATTAAAGCCCAAGAGTTACGACTATGTTTTCATACCAAAATATAGATACATGAATAAATCAGTAAATAAAAATTATCATCTGCTGCAGGGCAGATGTTAACAAAGCACTTGTGGTACAGAAGTGAAATTGATATCAAAAACATTTGCAAACAACTCTAGGATTGGCAACCGTCAAAAGCCAAGAGATTCATATTTAATGTTGATGCTTTTCTCTAATTCAGTTGTATTAAAAAAAGTGACACCATATGCTCAGGGGTGGGAACAGGGTGGATATACCAAAGTAATGTTATATAGAAACTATAATAAAATCACTGCTGAAGAATTGATCACAGATGACATGCTGATGAATGTACTTGGATGTAAATGAGCTGACAAAAAATAGATAATTAAATATATAACTAGGCCTTGGAACTTGCTGTTGAAGGATAGTATTGAGGATGCAACTAATTTTACAAGGCATTAGCAGGTGTGAGTTTGTGGGCAAGAGAAATATGTTCTACAGCCTTTGTTTCTCAAGGTATTTACATGTCCATGCAATTTTGAGCAAGTTTTCTTTCTTTCAATTGGGTTCTTCTCATACTTAAAGTTACATATGCGTGTGTTTTGCCAGTTAAGCCTGTATTCTTCCTTGATTGTGTCTGCTAAAGGATGACATTAGAAGAACGTTATGTGTTTCAGTATTATACACCTTACATAAAATATTCCTTCAACTGACTTATTTCGTGTAAACTGAAAAGAGGACTTTTGTATTTCTGTTGCAGGGTGGCCTGTTTTGGATTACATAATCCTTTCTGAGTGGATTACTATGAATTAAGGGAAAAAAATTCCCAGGCCTTGTGAACTCTTAAATAAGATGTAGGTGTACCCTTGCTCCCCACCCTTCCCCGCTCCCCCACCCCAACAAAAATAATATTACTCCAAACCTCATTTTTGCAGAATCTGAAAACATTTGTGAATTTGGGACAGTTTCCAGCAAATGGCAGAATGTCTCATTCTGGAGGACTGAAACAATGAAACAGTAAATATTTCCAAAATGAAACATTGATACTTCACATTTAAATGATGCTTTTGTTTAGAAACTGACCTAATTTGAAGGGGTCAGAAATGTTTATAAAAGCCAAAAAATTGAGAAATATTTTTCTTTTGGCACAACTGAAATTACATTTTTCCCATATTTTGGCTGGACGATCAAAGAAAAAAAAATCCACTGTTCATATGCCCTTAATCTACACAGATTTTTTCCTTGTTATATAACAATTTTGATCACGAGGCAATTTCTAGGTAAAACAGTTACATAATTGCAATTTAGGTGTAGCTATTATCAATAAAAGCGCTCTTTTTCCTTACAGAAATAAGGGTATTATTTTCTTTATAAATGCAGCTTTCTCCTGTATATGGGAATAGTTGAAGTGGTGCAAGATATTTATGCAGATGAAGACTTCGACCTCAGTAACTCTTTCCATGTGCCCCGGTGTACTTGCCTTTGTGAAAAGACACACCTTGGGACAGACCAATGAATGCTCAGGTTGAAGCAGAGCTTTAGAGATTTTCTGCATGCCTCTAACAGCATCTCTTCTAGCCTGGAGAAGAGGAGGCTGAGGGGAGACCTTATCGCTCTCTACAACTACCTGAAAGGACGTTGTAGTGAGGTGGGGGTCAATCTCTGCCAAGTAGCAAGCAATAGGATGAGAGGAAATGGCCACAAGTTGCGCCAGGGGAGGTTTAGATTGGATATTGGGAAAAATTTCTTCACAGCAAGGGTTCGCAAACATTGGAACAGGCTGCCCAGGGAAGTGGTGGAATCGCCATCCCTGGAGGTATTCAAAAGATGGGTAGACGTGGTGCTAAGGGACATGGGTTAGTGGTGGTTTTGGCAGTGCGAGGTTTATGGTTGGACTCGATGGTCTTAAAGGTCTCTTCCCACCTAGGTGATCTATGATTCTATTAAAAAGCTGTATAGAAATGAAGCACTCTTTGTGCACAGAGACTTGTTTTTAAAGTTTAATAAGGTTCCTTCAGTTTACAATTTTTTTTTCAAAGGATCAAAAGCGTGTAGGTGCATTCTGGGCTGCTCTTTTCAGGTTGAAAGTAGAAGGGCAAATTCTGAATTCAATTATACATGTAAAAGTGTAAAAATAGCTGTCTAAAATTAATAGGCATTCCTCTTTGCCACTCAAAGTTTTAAAAGACTTGATCTGTAAGTTACTTAAAATGTGCTCAAAAATCATGCAGAGACTGAAACTTTCATTTAATTTCAGGTCAACACTCATTTTTATAGATATTCAAAAATGGCATAATAGCAACTGCAATGTACACAGGCTTCATACAGCAGAAACCTAAGGTATAAGGTGATTTTTTTCTTAGTGAACCATGGCATGTTTCAATCTTATGCTGGTTTTTGAATTCACAGAAGTTAATATTGTTTCAAGCACAAAACATGATGTAAGCAGGAGGAATACATGCAGTTACCTTGTGACTTTACCCTGATGCATCTTTCATATATTACATATCCAAGCTGTATCCCTAGGACACAGGCAGGGACAACCTTTGGGTTCGTGTAGTCCACCCATCAGGCTGCGGAAAACCTGCTGCATTTAACAATCAATCCACAGAGGAAAGACAGTGGAAAAGAAGAAAAGCAAAGTAATAAGATTACACCATTTATAGTAGTTAAATGATCTCGCCGAGACGTGCTCATTTCTAAGAATAAGAATAAGCACTCTCAAGGAAAATGAAAAGACTAAGGGAGGAGCAGTTGAGAAGATGAAGAGAGTAAGTTTAAGAAGAAAATACAGCAAGTTCCTCCTGGGAATTCTAAACCTGCTTCTTCTCTCATAATTAAGTGAAGCTGGTGTAACAGTGCCGATACTAAAAATGAATAAAGGTTCCCATTAAAATGAATGTTAAAACCCCCTTTCCCTTGAATCAAGAACTAACCTCCTGCTGGGGCTGGGATCGTGTCAGTGAATCGGGACAATGAAAATATCACTGTGAAATGTAGGTACACAATATTAAGTTGCAACTTCATTGGGATATAATTTTTTTTTTTTTCAAGAACCTGTATTTGTTCTTTTTGACCCTGTAGAAAAGCAGATTCATTTCAGTTTTCTTTAGTCATGAGAGAAACATCTATCGGGACAGCAAGAATCCTCTTACAGGGGTGAGCGAGGACTATCTTCGGTAACTATCTCTTCTCCACCACTGTATCGTACAGCGGATGGACGAAGCTCAGCCCCATAGAGGCAGGTCAGTGGCTCTCTTTCGTGTAAGGGAATCAGTCAGACTGTGGATGTGTGGCTGGAGGGGTCTGCGGCTGCTGGAGAGACCGCTGTCAAGGGCAGGGAAGTGGGACTGCAGTATAAGGATGTCCAGTTGTCACCCAGGGGGATTGGCACGCTCTTCTCTACCTGTTTGTGTTTCTCTCTCGCACCTCCCCATGCTCTCTTTTTGCTGAAGTATCTAATGCTTTTGCCTAGAAAGGAATGTGATAGTTCTAGAACAAAATACACAAACCATGCATTTGTCTGTACGGATACCAACGAACCAAGGGTGTTTTGTATTTCTTAGTATATACTATCACAATTCTATATAAGTATAGCTAAACAGTTAAAGAGGAAGAGAGAAAGGCAAGAAAACATGCATACAGAAGGACAGCAAGGGAGTAGAGTAAATGGAAACAGAGTAGAAAGAAAACAGAGGAAGCATTGTTTGACTTGCAAGTATTCTTCCGAGAAGAATCCTTAACATTTCTGTCCTCTTTTCCAATGAGGTAAGTGGCAACTGGAGAGATCTAACTGGAAACCATACCATTTTCTCGCCTATTATTTTTTGTCTGTCAGACGTGCATAAGGAATTTACTCCGTTGGCTGGGAGTCCTAAACTTCTTGGCCGAGACAACAGGAATCTTAGTTGCATTGTAGACTGGATGATACGTACTCCTGACCATGGGTATGAAACATAATGTCGAAGGTGATTATTGTCAGTACTGCATGACTATTTTGTGGAAAAAGGCACGAGCTTTGGGACTTTTGAGACACATAAAGGTTCTTGCACAAACGTGTGAGAGCACGGCCACTCTGTGTGCAAGTGAACCATGGTTTTCTAATTGTAATTTGCAATGAAGAGGGAGTCGGTCACTCAGAGTTCTCCTTAAAGAGATAGTCCTTGATTGATATAAGATTTAAGTATGTCAACTTTAATAAGCAAAGTATTGGGCAAATGGATTTTAAAAATATCATATATCATGCGACTGTATGTATGTTATTCTTGGCTAAGCTTGCTTATGATTTGAATCAAAATATTATGATAGATTTTTCTATGAGATGACAACCCAGATCATTTTGCATTATACTGTATGCAAAGAGCTGGGAAACATGAGACTCATCCAACTTTACAATATATGCTCAATCTTAGTCATTCCTTAATAACAGTCACGGTTATAGAGTATCCTACCCCAAAAAACTTCTAAGTGTATCCAGCACTATTAAAAACAACATTTATCAGCGATAAGCCAAACTCTGTGCATTGCAGGGTGTTGCCTGAGCCCTTCCCAAACATGATCATGGACAATCAGAGCACCGAGTCCACCACTGGGTCAGGAGATGCACGTACATAAATATGCAGCCCACGTTCTTTGGTCCTGCTGGAACCGCTGTCAATCATGCCTGCCGCACAGCCTACGGAGATGCTTTTGCGTGCTTTTCTAGACAAGGAATTGGACGGGCACCTTTCTCCATACAGCACAGAAAACAGCAACTCCGGCTGCAGCTTTGCTGAGGCATGGCCGGAGACGCAACTCTTCTGACTTCGGCTGCAGGAATGATGCAGCAATGATGTCAGTCGCTGTGGAAACGCAACCACCTGTTAGCAAATTGCAGAAACTCTGTGTAATAACAGGCTAAACGTCTCGTCCAGCTGGAAGCATGTGAAAAAAAGGCAGGTTTTGTTTGGGTTTGGTTTGGTGTGGTTTTATTTTAAAGGGTCATAACGGGTGGTGGTGCGCAAGCATCACCAGGGAGGCCCCGTCCCGTCCGTTTGGAATGGAAGCGAGAGTTTTCAGAAGAGCGCATTGTTCTGCTACAAATCTATTTGCCGATTCCCACTGAAGTGAATAGCCCTTCATTCCAGCGGGAATTTGTGCCGTCGCTTCAAATGTTATGCATATAAGTTAATTTCACACTGCTTCAGGACTTTGTTTTCAAATGACCAAAAGGGTTAAGAACGGAGAAGCAAACGCTTGCCAAACACCCCGGGTCTAAATGAAGGGGGAGGGCTTTTTTTTTCATGGGGGGGAAGGGCGGGTGGGTGGACAATGGCCAGAGAGAGAGGAAGATACGGGCTGGAAATAAAGTATAGTCTTTTGTATTTCTACAGCTCAAAGATGTTTTTGACCAGGACTGCTGCCAACTGTGGAAAACCATCTTTTTATGGAAAAAATATGCCAGTAACAACGGATTTACAAGAACTGAGCCAGTGTGTCCTATACGCCTTTATTCAACATTATGCAAGATTAATTGTTTGGAGCATCATGCCTTCAGCAGTGTTCTAAGCATTGGGAAGCCAAATTTAGCCTTGATATCATGAAGTCAAATTTCCTTTTGTATCACAGAATCCCCAGGATGCCTGATTACAACAGTGCTGAACCTGGCACTGGAAGATGTTACCTACAGACTGGGCACAGTTCTGTTGAAATATGACAAACTGCATTTGCTTCCTTAGCCTGCATGAATCGATGTACATATTTTGGTGCTAGACCTTCAAAACATTTTATTTGAAACAGACTTGATGCCTTTTGTTGTTTTGGAACGAGAAGAAAGAAAATATTATAGCAGATGACAATTTGATTATAGTTGTCACAAATAGGATTTTAAGGGTTGCACTCTCAATTACACTATGGCCCCATTATATCTCCTGCCCATCCTAAGAGTGCCTTAAACTTGGTGTAAATGTAATTATGGGATGTAATTTGCTTCAACTGTTAACTATAAAAGGGGATTTATCTATAGAGGACTCATCTGTACAGGGAAATGGAATAATTACACCCAATTAAAACATCTACCTGGAATGTTACATCAGCAAAGCCATACCAGTATAAATTATTCTGCTACAATTATGCTCATCAATTTTCCCAAGTAAAAAGGCTCTTTGCATAAATAAAAATTGGGCTCTAATGATTAATTCAGTATTATATTTACCCAGGTTTATTGGCGTGATGGAATATATTGGTTTCCACGGAATCAAAATGGCAGAGTCCAATAACAGAGTGAAGGAGCAGGCTTCAAAAGTATGAGCAGAGTGGGAAAACCTCTTTTTGTCCTTTAAACAAACTGTCGTACAAATCTGTTTACACACTTTTGGACAAGATCCTGTGTGCCACCTGAGCAATCCTGAGTCCCAATCCCAGAGTAAATTGCCATGAGAACAGTTTTGTACTAGTTGAGGATTAGATTTACAGAATTACACTGATTTCACAAAGCTTTGAGAGTCCTCTCAGTTATGTTGGTTTGCATAGCAAAATGGTGATGAACGTTGAACGTCCATCACGGCTAGCACTTTGCCTGTAGTAACTCTTCCCCTGAATTCTGTTTTGTTTCACAGTTACAAATTAATGAGGCCAGTTAATTGGCAAACATTCAGTGTAGCTGAAGACTGGATGAACATACTATTGTGAGCATCTGATAAAACTTAGCCATGCATAGCTTTGAGCAAACTGCTGTTCATGCCCACCATTGAAGGAAATTATCAAGTATTACACTGTTTTGCGGAAAATGCGGGGCTTATATGAAACCTGTTCCCAGTAGATATCTCAGCAGCAGGTATGGTATATATAGTTATTCAACATTTTCATTTAAGTTTTGCAAGGGTAGTGCATCTGAAATGAAAAAGCACACCTAGATTGTAAAGAAGCAAGACCCCTAACTCAATTCTTTCAAGCTTCTGTGTTTTGCTGTCGAAAATCTGATTTGGGGATACAGCCATTGACAGGGTGCCCACAACACTGACTTTCAGATCCGTGCTCAGAGGCAGCAAAGAAACTGTATTTCCTAGAAAAATCACCTTTAATTTTGTGACCTGGTTACAGCCTGCTCCAATTCCGAGACGGCGCTTAGCTGGACTCCTGGGACCTTGGGCAGAGGCACGAATCACCTCTTCACCTGGAGAGCGGCCGCCTTGCCCTGCCACCTTACTCACACAGCATCGGTCTCCGCCTGTGGCTGGGGCACCATCGCTCCCTCCGGAGCGGCTCTGCCCTCATGGACGGCAGCCTTACCCACACAGAGCTACGTGCTGTGCCACAGCCAAGAACCCCTGCAGGCGTTGGCGTGACAGAAACCCTCCCTGCCGCCCCCCGAAACCCTGCAGGCCCCTCTGCGAGGGCTGCGCAGGGCCATATTTGGTATTCCTCGGTGATTTCTGCGCAGGGCTCACGCTGCTCCCAGATGGTTTCAGAGCCCTTAGCTCTGCCAGGGTCTGCCTTCGCATGCGGTCACCTCTTGCGGGCTTAGGATGGGGATGCGCATCTCCTCCTACCCCTGCGCTCCATGCTCCCCGTAGGCTGCCGAGATGCCTACACCAGCCACGTTGGGAGGTGCTGCGCTACCCGGTGCCCCTGCCCGGCACCTCGGTGGTGACCCGGTAGCACCTTACGTGCCCCTCACCAGGGGCTTGCCAACGCCACATTAAGCCATGAAGGGACAACGGCGGGAAAGTTTGCTGGCGCTAACACCACGGGGCCAAAGCTCAGCGCCCGCTGCCAGCAGCCCCGCTGCACCGGCTGCACCGCCCCGCCCCGTGGAGGGAGCCGCGCCGGCCGGTCCCCGGCAGCTCCGGGGGGGCCCGGGAGCGGCCCTGGCCGGCCCCCCCCCCCGGCGGCCGGGCGAACGGGAACGCCCGTGACGGCGCCCGGCGCCTGGCGGAACGGGCTGCGGCCAGTCCCCCGCCGCCTCCCGGGAGGACACGCTGCTGACCGGTCCCCAGGCCGGGGGGCAGCCGCCGCCTGGCCCGGCCTGGCCCGGCCGCGCGGGCTCCCTTGGCCGCTCGGCTCCCTTCTCCTGCCGGCTTCCCCGCTGCCTCAGCAGGGCCCGCGGCCGGCGTGCGCCGGACAGCGGCTGGGAGGACGCGTGG